>OZ010742.1:105136283-105249408 GCA_963932245.1 Tachinus rufipes
AAAAATCGACTTTTTGCTCAATTTTCGAAATATTCATTTGTGTTTGAAAGCATGTGAAACGAAAAAAAAAATCGATTCTTCACTCGATTTTCAAAAATTTCATTTGTGTTTGAAAGCATGTGAAACGAAAAAAAAATCGACTTTTGCTCCATTTTAAAAAAATTCATTCATGTTTGATTGCATGTGAAACGAAAAAAAAATCGAATCTTCACTCGATTTTCGAAAATTTCATTTGTGTTTGAAAGCATGCGAAACGCGTAAAAAACGAAAAAAAATCGACTCTTCACTCGATTTTTGAACATTTCATTTGTGTTTGAAAGCATGTGAAACGAAAAAAAAATCGACTTTTTGCTCCATTTTAAAAAATTTCATTTGTGTTTGAAAGCATGTGAAACGAAAAAAAAATCGATTCTTCTCTCGATTTTCGAAAATTTCATTTGTGTTTGAAAGCATGTGAAACGCGTAAAAAACGAAAAAAAATCGACTCTTCACTCGATTTTCGAAAATTTCATTTGTGTTTGAAAGCATGTGAAACGAAAAAAAAATCGACTTTTTGCTCGATTTTCGAAAATTTCATTTGTGTTTGAAAGCATGTGAAACGAAAAAAAAATCGATTCTTCTCTCGATTTTCGAAAATTTCATTTGTGTTTGAAAGCATGTGAAACGCGTAAAAAACGAAAAAAAATCGACTCTTCACTCGATTTTCGAAAATTTCATTTGTGTTTGAAAGCATGTGAAACGAAAAAAAAAATCGACTTTTTGCTCGATTTTCGAAAATTTCATTTGTGTTTGAAAGCATGTGAAACGAAAAAAAAATCGACTTTTTGCTCGATTTTCGAAAATTTCATTTGTGTTTGAAAGCATGTGAAACGCGTAAAAAACAAAAAAAAATTGACTCTTCACTCGATTTTTGCATGTGAAACGAAAAAAAAATCGACTTTTTGCTCAATTTTCGAAATATTCATTTGTGTTTGAAAGCATGTGAAACGAAAAAAAAATCGATTCTTCACTCGATTTTCAAAAATTTCATTTGTGTTTGAAAGCATGTGAAACGAAAAAAAAATCGACTTTTTGCTCCATTTTAAAAAAATTCATTCATGTTTGATTGCATGTGAAACGAAAAAAAAATCGAATCTTCACTCGATTTTCGAAAATTTCATTTGTGTTTGAAAGCATGCGAAACGCGTAAAAAACGAAAAAAAATCGACTCTTCACTCGATTTTTGAACATTTCATTTGTGTTTGAAAGCATGTGAAACGAAAAAAAAAATCGACTTTTTGCTCCATTTAAAAAAATTTCATTTGTGTTTGAAAGCATGTGAAACGAAAAAAAAATCGATTCTTCTCTCGATTTTCGAAAATTTCATTTGTGTTTGAAAGCATGTGAAACGCGTAAAAAACGAAAAAAAATCGACTCTTCACTCGATTTTCGAAAATTTCATTTGTGTTTGAAAGCATGTGAAACGAAAAAAAAATCGACTTTTTGCTCGATTTTCGAAAATTTCATTTGTGTTTGAAAGCATGTGAAACGAAAAAAAAATCGATTCTTCTCTCGATTTTCGAAAATTTCATTTGTGTTTGAAAGCATGTGGAACGCGTAAAAAACGAAAAAAAATCGACTCTTCACTCGATTTTCGAAAATTTCATTTGTGTTTGAAAGCATGTGAAACGAAAAAAAAATCGACTTTTTGCTCGATTTTCGAAAATTTCATTTGTGTTTGAAAGCATGTGAAACGAAAAAAAAATCGACTTTTTGCTCGATTTTCGAAAATTTCATTGTTGTTTGAATGCATGTGAAACGAAAAAAAAATCGACTTTTTGCTCGATTTTCGAAAATTTCATTGTTGTTTGAATGCATGTAAAACGAAAAAAAAATCGACTTTTTGCTCGATTTTCGAAAATTTCATTTGTGTTTGAAAGCATGTGAAACGCATAAAAAACGAAAAAAAATCGACTCTTCACTCGATTTTTGCATGTGAAACGAAAAAAAAAATCGACTTTTTGCTCGATTTTCGAAAATTTCATTTGTGTTTGAAAGCATGTGAAACGAAAAAAAAATCGATTCTTCTCTCGATTTTCGAAAATTTCATTTGTGTTTGAAAGCATGTGAAACGCGTAAAAAACGAAAAAAAATCGACTCTTCACTCGATTTTCGAAAATTTCATTTGTGTTTGAAAGCATGTGAAACGCGTAAAAAACGAAAAAAAATCGACTCTTCACTCGATTTTCGAAAATTTCATTTGTGTTTGAAAGCATGTGAAACGAAAAAAAAATCGACTTTTTGCTCGATTTTTGAAAATTTCATTTGTGTTTGAAAGCATGTGAAACGAAAAAAAAAATCGAATTTTTGCTCGATTTTCGAAAATTTCATTTGTGTTTGAAAGCATGTGAAACGAAAAAAAAATCGACTTTTTGCTCGATTTTCGAAAATTTTATTGTTGTTTGAATGCATGTGAAACGAAAAAAAAATCGACTTTTTGCTCGATTTTCGAAAATTTCTTTTGTGTTTGAAAGCATGTGAAACGAAAAAAAAAATCGACTTTTTGCTCGATTTTCGAAAATTTCATTTGTGTTTGAAAGCATGTGAAACGAAATAAAAATCGATTTTTCTCTCGATTTTCGAAAATTTCATTTGTGTTTGAAAGCATGTGAACGCGTAAAAAACGAAAAAAAATCGACTCTTCACTCGATTTTCGAAAATTTCATTTGTGTTTGAAAGCATGTGAAACGCGTAAAAAACGAAAAAAAATCGACTCTTCACTCGATTTTCGAAAATTTCATTTGTGTTTGAAAGCATGTGAAACGAAAAAAAAATCGACTTTTTGCTCGATTTTCGAGAATTTTATTTGTGTTTGAAAGCATGTGAAACGAAAAAAATATCGACTTTTTGCTCGATTTTCGAAAATTTCATTTTTGTTTGAATGCATGTGAAACGAAGAAAAAATCGACTTTTTGCTCGATTTTCGAAAATTTCTTTTGTGTTTGAAAGCATGTGAAACGAAAAAAAAAATCGACTTTTTGCTCGATTTTCGAAAATTTCATTTGTGTTTGAAAGCATGTGAAACGAAAAAAAAATCGACTTTTTGCTCGATTTTCGAAAATTTCATTGTTGTTTGAATGCATGTGAAACGAAAAAAAAATCGACTTTTTGCTCGATTTTCGAAAATTTCTTTTGTGTTTGAAAGCATGTGAAACGAAAAAAAAAATCGACTTTTTGCTCGATTTTCGAAAATTTCATTTGTGTTTGAAAGCATGTGAAACGAAATAAAAATCGATTCTTCTCTCGATTTTCGAAAATTTCATTTGTGTTTGAAAGCATGTGAAACGCGTAAAAAACGAAAAAAAATCGACTCTTCACTCGATTTTCGAAAATTTCATTTGTGTTTGAAAGCATGTGAAACGCGTAAAAAACGAAAAAAAATCGACTCTTCACTCGATTTTCGAAAATTTCATTTGTGTTTGAAAGCATGTGAAACGAAAAAAAAATCGACTTTTTGCTCGATTTTTGAAAATTTCATTTGTGTTTGAAAGCATGTGAAACGAAAAAAAAAATCGACTTTTTGCTCGATTTTCGAAAATTTTATTTGTGTTTGAAAGCATGTGAAACGAAAAAAAAATCGACTTTTTCTCGATTTTCGAAAATTTTATTGTTGTTTGAATGCATGTGAAACGAAAAAAAAATCGACTTTTTGCTCGATTTTCGAAAATTTCTTTTGTGTTTGAAAGCATGTGAAACGAAAAAAAAAATCGACTTTTTGCTCGATTTTCGAAAATTTCATTTGTGTTTGAAAGCATGTGAAACGAAATAAAAATCGATTCTTCTCTCGATTTTCGAAAATTTCATTTGTGTTTGAAAGCATGTGAAACGAAAAAAAAATCGACTTTTTCTCGATTTTCGAAAATTTTATTGTTGTTTGAATGCATGTGAAACGAAAAAAAAATCGACTTTTTGCTCCATTTTAAAAAATTTCATTTGTGTTTGAAAGCATGTGAAACGAAAAAAAAATCGATTCTTCTCTCGATTTTCGAAAATTTCATTTGTGTTTGAAAGCATGTGAAACGCGTAAAAAACGAAAAAAAATCGACTCTTCACTCGATTTTCGAAAATTTCATTTGTGTTTGAAAGCATGTGAAACGAAAAAAAAATCGACTTTTTGCTCGATTTTCGAAAATTTCATTTGTGTTTGAAAGCATGTGAAACGAAAAAAAAATCGATTCTTCTCTCGATTTTCGAAAATTTCATTTGTGTTTGAAAGCATGTGAAACGCGTAAAAAACGAAAAAAAATCGACTCTTCACTCGATTTTCGAAAATTTCATTTGTGTTTGAAAGCATGTGAAACGAAAAAAAAAATCGACTTTTTGCTCGATTTTCGAAAATTTCATTTGTGTTTGAAAGCATGTGAAACGAAAAAAAAATCGACTTTTTGCTCGATTTTCGAAAATTTCATTTGTGTTTGAAAGCATGTGAAACGCGTAAAAAACAAAAAAAAATTGACTCTTCACTCGATTTTTGCATGTGAAACGAAAAAAAAATCGACTTTTTGCTCAATTTTCGAAATATTCATTTGTGTTTGAAAGCATGTGAAACGAAAAAAAAATCGATTCTTCACTCGATTTTCAAAAATTTCATTTGTGTTTGAAAGCATGTGAAACGAAAAAAAAATCGACTTTTTGCTCCATTTTAAAAAAATTCATTCATGTTTGATTGCATGTGAAACGAAAAAAAAATCGAATCTTCACTCGATTTTCGAAAATTTCATTTGTGTTTGAAAGCATGCGAAACGCGTAAAAAACGAAAAAAAATCGACTCTTCACTCGATTTTTGAACATTTCATTTGTGTTTGAAAGCATGTGAAACGAAAAAAAAAATCGACTTTTTGCTCCATTTAAAAAAATTTCATTTGTGTTTGAAAGCATGTGAAACGAAAAAAAAATCGATTCTTCTCTCGATTTTCGAAAATTTCATTTGTGTTTGAAAGCATGTGAAACGCGTAAAAAACGAAAAAAAATCGACTCTTCACTCGATTTTCGAAAATTTCATTTGTGTTTGAAAGCATGTGAAACGAAAAAAAAATCGACTTTTTGCTCGATTTTCGAAAATTTCATTTGTGTTTGAAAGCATGTGAAACGAAAAAAAAATCGATTCTTCTCTCGATTTTCGAAAATTTCATTTGTGTTTGAAAGCATGTGGAACGCGTAAAAAACGAAAAAAAATCGACTCTTCACTCGATTTTCGAAAATTTCATTTGTGTTTGAAAGCATGTGAAACGAAAAAAAAATCGACTTTTTGCTCGATTTTCGAAAATTTCATTTGTGTTTGAAAGCATGTGAAACGAAAAAAAAATCGACTTTTTGCTCGATTTTCGAAAATTTCATTGTTGTTTGAATGCATGTGAAACGAAAAAAAAATCGACTTTTTGCTCGATTTTCGAAAATTTCATTGTTGTTTGAATGCATGTAAAACGAAAAAAAAATCGACTTTTTGCTCGATTTTCGAAAATTTCATTTGTGTTTGAAAGCATGTGAAACGCATAAAAAACGAAAAAAAATCGACTCTTCACTCGATTTTTGCATGTGAAACGAAAAAAAAAATCGACTTTTTGCTCGATTTTCGAAAATTTCATTTGTGTTTGAAAGCATGTGAAACGAAAAAAAAATCGATTCTTCTCTCGATTTTCGAAAATTTCATTTGTGTTTGAAAGCATGTGAAACGCGTAAAAAACGAAAAAAAATCGACTCTTCACTCGATTTTCGAAAATTTCATTTGTGTTTGAAAGCATGTGAAACGCGTAAAAAACGAAAAAAAATCGACTCTTCACTCGATTTTCGAAAATTTCATTTGTGTTTGAAAGCATGTGAAACGAAAAAAAAATCGACTTTTTGCTCGATTTTTGAAAATTTCATTTGTGTTTGAAAGCATGTGAAACGAAAAAAAAAATCGAATTTTTGCTCGATTTTCGAAAATTTCATTTGTGTTTGAAAGCATGTGAAACGAAAAAAAAATCGACTTTTTGCTCGATTTTCGAAAATTTTATTGTTGTTTGAATGCATGTGAAACGAAAAAAAAATCGACTTTTTGCTCGATTTTCGAAAATTTCTTTTGTGTTTGAAAGCATGTGAAACGAAAAAAAAAATCGACTTTTTGCTCGATTTTCGAAAATTTCATTTGTGTTTGAAAGCATGTGAAACGAAATAAAAATCGATTTTTCTCTCGATTTTCGAAAATTTCATTTGTGTTTGAAAGCATGTGAACGCGTAAAAAACGAAAAAAAATCGACTCTTCACTCGATTTTCGAAAATTTCATTTGTGTTTGAAAGCATGTGAAACGCGTAAAAAACGAAAAAAAATCGACTCTTCACTCGATTTTCGAAAATTTCATTTGTGTTTGAAAGCATGTGAAACGAAAAAAAAATCGACTTTTTGCTCGATTTTCGAGAATTTTATTTGTGTTTGAAAGCATGTGAAACGAAAAAAAAATCGACTTTTTGCTCGATTTTCGAAAATTTCATTTTTGTTTGAATGCATGTGAAACGAAGAAAAAATCGACTTTTTGCTCGATTTTCGAAAATTTCTTTTGTGTTTGAAAGCATGTGAAACGAAAAAAAAAATCGACTTTTTGCTCGATTTTCGAAAATTTCATTTGTGTTTGAAAGCATGTGAAACGAAAAAAAAATCGACTTTTTGCTCGATTTTCGAAAATTTCATTGTTGTTTGAATGCATGTGAAACGAAAAAAAAATCGACTTTTTGCTCGATTTTCGAAAATTTCTTTTGTGTTTGAAAGCATGTGAAACGAAAAAAAAAATCGACTTTTTGCTCGATTTTCGAAAATTTCATTTGTGTTTGAAAGCATGTGAAACGAAATAAAAATCGATTCTTCTCTCGATTTTCGAAAATTTCATTTGTGTTTGAAAGCATGTGAAACGCGTAAAAAACGAAAAAAAATCGACTCTTCACTCGATTTTCGAAAATTTCATTTGTGTTTGAAAGCATGTGAAACGCGTAAAAAACGAAAAAAAATCGACTCTTCACTCGATTTTCGAAAATTTCATTTGTGTTTGAAAGCATGTGAAACGAAAAAAAAATCGACTTTTTGCTCGATTTTTGAAAATTTCATTTGTGTTTGAAAGCATGTGAAACGAAAAAAAAAATCGACTTTTTGCTCGATTTTCGAAAATTTCATTTGTGTTTGAAAGCATGTGAAACGAAAAAAAAATCGACTTTTTCTCGATTTTCGAAAATTTTATTGTTGTTTGAATGCATGTGAAACGAAAAAAAAATCGACTTTTTGCTCGATTTTCGAAAATTTCTTTTGTGTTTGAAAGCATGTGAAACGAAAAAAAAAATCGACTTTTTGCTCGATTTTCGAAAATTTCATTTGTGTTTGAAAGCATGTGAAACGAAATAAAAATCGATTCTTCTCTCGATTTTCGAAAATTTCATTTGTGTTTGAAAGCATGTGAAACGCGTAAAAAACGAAAAAAAATCGACTCTTCACTCGATTTTCGAAAATTTCATTTGTGTTTGAAAGCATGTGAAACGCGTAAAAAACGAAAAAAAATCGACTCTTCACTCGATTTTCGAAAATTTCATTTGTGTTTGAAAGCATGTGAAACGAAAAAAAAATCGACTTTTTGCTCGATTTTCGAAAATTTCATTTGTGTTTGAAAGCATGTGAAACGCGTAAAAAACAAAAAAAAATTGACTCTTCACTCGATTTTTGCATGTGAAACGAAAAAAAAATCGACTTTTTGCTCAATTTTCGAAATATTCATTTGTGTTTGAAAGCATGTGAAACGAAAAAAAAATCGATTCTTCACTCGATTTTCAAAAATTTCATTTGTGTTTGAAAGCATGTGAAACGAAAAAAAATCGACTTTTTGCTCCATTTTAAAAAAATTCATTCATGTTTGATTGCATGTGAAACGAAAAAAAAATCGAATCTTCACTCGATTTTCGAAAATTTCATTTGTGTTTGAAAGCATGCGAAACGCGTAAAAAACGAAAAAAAATCGACTCTTCACTCGATTTTCGAAAATTTCATTTGTGTTTGAAAGCATGTGAAACGAAAAAAAAATCGACTTTTTGCTCCATTTTAAAAAATTTCATTTGTGTTTGAAAGCATGTGAAACGAAAAAAAAATCGATTCTTCTCTCGATTTTCGAAAATTTCATTTGTGTTTGAAAGCATGTGAAACGCGTAAAAAACGAAAAAAAATCGACTCTTCACTCGATTTTCGAAAATTTCATTTGTGTTTGAAAGCATGTGAAACGAAAAAAAAATCGACTTTTTGCTCGATTTTCGAAAATTTCATTTGTGTTTGAAAGCATGTGAAACGAAAAAAAAATCGACTTTTTGCTCGATTTTCGAAAATTTCATTTGTGTTTGAAAGCATGTGAAACGCGTAAAAAACAAAAAAAAATTGACTCTTCACTCGATTTTTGCATGTGAAACGAAAAAAAAATCGACTTTTTGCTCAATTTTCGAAATATTCATTTGTGTTTGAAAGCATGTGAAACGAAAAAAAAATCGATTCTTCACACGATTTTCAAAAATTTCATTTGTGTTTGAAAGCATGTGAAACAAAAAAAAAATCGACTTTTTGCTCGATTTTCGAAAATTTCATTTGTGTTTGAAAGCATGTGAAACGAAAAAAAAATCGACTTTTTGCTCGATTTTCGAAAATTTCATTTGTGTTTGAAAGCATGTGAAACGCGTAAAAAACGAAAAAAAATCGACTCTTCACTCGATTTTCGAAAATTTCATTTGTGTTTGAAAGCATGTGAAACGAAAAAAAAATCGACTTTTTGCTCGATTTTCGAAAATTTCATTTGTGTTTGAAAGCATGTGAAACGAAAAAAAAATCGACTTTTTGCTCGATTTTCGAAAATTTCATTGTTGTTTAAATGCATGTGAAACGAAAAAAAAATCGACTTTTTGCTCGATTTTCGAAAATTTCATTGTTGTTTGAATGCATGTAAAACGAAAAAAAAAATCGACTTTTTGCTCGATTTTCGAAAATTTCATTTGTGTTTGAAAGCATGTGAAACGCGTAAAAAACGAAAAAAAATCGACTCTTCACTCGATTTTTGCATGTGAAACGAAAAAAAAATCGACTTTTTGCTCGATTTTCGAAAATTTCATTTGTGTTTGAAAGCATGTGAAACGAAAAAAAAATCGATTCTTCTCTCGATTTTCGAAAATTTCATTTGTGTTTGAAAGCATGTGAAACGCGTAAAAAACGAAAAAAAAAATCGACTCTTCACTCGATTTTCGAAAATTTCATTTGTGTTTGAAAGCATGTGAAACGCGTAAAAAACGAAAAAAAATCGACTCTTCACTCGATTTTCGAAAATTTCATTTGTGTTTGAAAGCATGTGAAACGAAAAAAAAATCGACTTTTTGCTCGATTTTTGAAAATTTCATTTGTGTTTGAAAGCATGTGAAACGAAAAAAAAAATCGACTTTTTGCTCGATTTTCGAAAATTTCATTTGTGTTTGAAAGCATGTGAAACGAAAAAAAAATCGACTTTTTGCTCGATTTTCGAAAATTTTATTGTTGTTTGAATGCATGTGAAACGAAAAAAAAATCGACTTTTTGCTCGATTTTCGAAAATTTCTTTTGTGTTTGAAAGCATGTGAAACGAAAAAAAAAATCGACTTTTTGCTCGATTTTCGAAAATTTCATTTGTGTTTGAAAGCATGTGAAACGAAATAAAAATCGATTCTTCTCTCGATTTTCGAAAATTTCATTTGTGTTTGAAAGCATGTGAAACGCGTAAAAAACGAAAAAAAATCGACTCTTCACTCGATTTTCGAAAATTTCATTTGTGTTTGAAAGCATGTGAAACGCGTAAAAAACGAAAAAAAATCGACTCTTCACTCGATTTTCGAAAATTTCATTTGTGTTTGAAAGCATGTGAAACGAAAAAAAAATCGACTTTTTGCTCGATTTTCGAAAATTTCATTTGTGTTTGAAAGCATGTGAAACGAAAAAAAAAATCGATTCTTCTCTCGATTTTCGAAAATTTCATTTGTGTTTGAAAGCATGTGAAACGCGTAAAAAACGAAAAAAAATCGACTCTTCACTCGATTTTCGAAAATTTCATTTGTGTTTGAAAGCATGTGAAACGAAAAAAAAATCGACTTTTTGCTCGATTTTCGAAAATTTCATTTGTGTTTGAAAGCATGTGAAACGAAAAAAAAATCGATTCTTCTCTCGATTTTCGAAAATTTCATTTGTGTTTGAAAGCATGTGAAACGCGTAAAAAACGAAAAAAAATCGACTCTTCACTCGATTTTCGAAAATTTCATTTTGTGTTTGAAAGCATGTGAAACGAAAAAAAAATCGACTTTTTGCTCGATTTTCGAGAATTTCATTTGTGTTTGAAAGCATGTGAAACGAAAAAAAAATCGACTTTTTGCTCGATTTTCGAAAATTTCATTGTTGTTTGAATGCATGTGAAACGAAAAAAAAATCGACTTTTTGCTCGATTTTCGAAAATTTCTTTTGTGTTTGAAAGCATGTGAAACGAAAAAAAAAATCGACTTTTTGCTCGATTTTCGAAAATTTCATTTGTGTTTGAAAGCATGTGAAACGAAAAAAAAATTGACTTTTTGCTCGATTTTCGAAAATTTCATTGTTGTTTGAATGCATGTGAAACGAAAAAAAAATCGACTTTTTGCTCGATTTTCGAAAATTTCTTTTGTGTTTGAAAGCATGTGAAACGAAAAAAAAAATCGACTTTTTGCTCGATTTTCGAAAATTTCATTTGTGTTTGAAAGCATGTGAAACGAAATAAAAATCGATTCTTCTCTCGATTTTCGAAAATTTCATTTGTGTTTGAAAGCATGTGAAACGCGTAAAAAACGAAAAAAAATCGACTCTTCACTCGATTTTCGAAAATTTCATTTGTGTTTGAAAGCATGTGAAACGCGTAAAAAACGAAAAAAAATCGACTCTTCACTCGATTTTCGAAAATTTCATTTGTGTTTGAAAGCATGTGAAACGAAAAAAAAATCGACTTTTTGCTCGATTTTTGAAAATTTCATTTGTGTTTGAAAGCATGTGAAACGAAAAAAAAAATCGACTTTTTGCTCGATTTTCGAAAATTTCATTTGTGTTTGAAAGCATGTGAAACGAAAAAAAAATCGACTTTTTGCTCGATTTTCGAAAATTTTATTGTTGTTTGAATGCATGTGAAACGAAAAAAAAATCGACTTTTTGCTCGATTTTCGAAAAATTTCTTTTGTGTTTGAAAGCATGTGAAACGAAAAAAAAAATCGACTTTTGCTCGATTTTCGAAAATTTCATTTGTGTTGAAAGCATGTGAAACGAAATAAAAATCGATTCTTCTCTCGATTTTCGAAAATTTCATTTGTGTTTTGAAAGCATTGTGAAACGCGTAAAAACGAAAAAAAATCGACTCTTCACTCGATTTTCGAAATTTCATTTGTGTTTGAAAGCATGTGAAACGCGTAAAAAACGAAAAAAAATCGACTCTTCACTCGATTTTCGAAAATTTCATTTGTGTTTGAAAGCATGTGAAACGAAAAAAAAAATCGACTTTTTGCTCGATTTTCGAAAATTTCATTTGTGTTTGAAAGCATGTGAAACGAAAAAAAAATCGATTCTTCTCTCGATTTTCGAAAATTTCATTTGTGTTTGAAAGCATGTGAAACGCGTAAAAAACGAAAAAAAATCGACTCTTCACTCGATTTTCGAAAATTTCATTTGTGTTTGAAAGCATGTGAAACGAAAAAAAAATCGACTTTTTGCTCGATTTTCGAAAATTTCATTTGTGTTTGAAAGCATGTGAAACGAAAAAAAAATCGATTCTTCTCTCGATTTTCGAAAATTTCATTTGTGTTTGAAAGCATGTGAATGAAACGCGTAAAAAACGAAAAAAATCGACTCTTCACTCGATTTTCGAAAATTTCATTTGTGTTTGAAAGCATGTGAAACGAAAAAAAAATCGACTTTTTGCTCGATTTTCGAAAATTTCATTTGTGTTTGAAAGCATGTGAAACGAAAAAAAAATCGACTTTTTGCTCGATTTTCGAAAATTTCATTGTTGTTTGAATGCATGTGAAACGAAAAAAAAATCGACTTTTTGCCTCGATTTTCGAAAATTTCTTTTGTGTTTGAAAGCATGTGAAACGAAAAAAAAAATCGACTTTTTGCTCGATTTTCGAAAATTTCATTTGTGTTTGAAAGCATGTGAAACGAAAAAAAAATCGACTTTTTGCTCGATTTTCGAAAATTTCATTGTTGTTTGAATGCATGTGAAACGAAAAAAAAATCGACTTTTTGCTCGATTTTCGAAAATTTCATTTGTGTTGAAAGCATGTGAAACGAAATAAAAATCGATTCTTCTCTCGATTTTCGAAAATTTCATTTGTGTTTGAAAGCATGTGAAACGCGTAAAAAACGAAAAAAAATCGACTCTTCACTCGATTTTCGAAAATTTCATTTGTGTTTGAAAGCATGTGAAAACGCGTAAAAAACGAAAAAAAATCGACTCTTCACTCGATTTTCGAAAATTTCATTTGTGTTTAAAAGCATGTGAAACGAAAAAAAAATCGACTTTATGCTCGATTTTCGAAAATTTCATTTGTGTTTGAAAGCATGTGAAACGAAAAAAAAATCGATTCTTCTCTCGATTTTCGAAAATTTCATTTGTGTTTGAAAGCATGTGAAACGCGTAAAAAACGAAAAAAAATCGACTCTTCACTCGATTTTCGAAAATTTCATTTGTGTTTGAAAGCATGTGAAACGAAAAAAAAAATCGACTTTTTGCTCGATTTTCGAAAATTTCATTTGTGTTTGAAAGCATGTGAAACGAAAAAAAAAATCGATTCTTCTCTCGATTTTCGAAAATTTCATTTGTGTTTGAAAGCATGTGAAACGAAAAAAAAATCGACTTTTTGCTCGATTTTTGAAAATTTCATTTGTGTTTGAAAGCATGTGAAACGAAAAAAAAAATCGACTTTTTGCTCGATTTTCGAAAATTTCATTTGTGTTTGAAAGCATGTGAAACGAAAAAAAAATCGACTTTTTGCTCGATTTTCGAAAATTTTATTGTTGTTTGAATGCATGTGAAACGAAAAAAAAATCGACTTTTTGCTCGATTTTCGAAAATTTCTTTTGTGTTTGAAAGCATGTGAAACGAAAAAAAAAATCGACTTTTTGCTCGATTTTCGAAAATTTCATTTGTGTTTGAAAGCATGTGAAACGAAATAAAAATCGATTCTTCTCTCGATTTTCGAAAATTTCATTTGTGTTTGAAAGCATGTGAAACGCGTAAAAAACGAAAAAAAATCGACTCTTCACTCGATTTTCGAAAATTTCATTTGTGTTTGAAAGCATGTGAAACGCGTAAAAAACGAAAAAAAATCGACTCTTCACTCGATTTTCGAAAATTTCATTTGTGTTTAAAAGCATGTGAAACGAAAAAAAAATCGACTTTATGCTCGATTTTCGAAAATTTCATTTGTGTTTGAAAGCATGTGAAACGAAAAAAAAAATCGATTCTTCTCTCGATTTTCGAAAATTTCATTTGTGTTTGAAAGCATGTGAAACGCGTAAAAAACGAACAAAAATCGACTCTTCACTCGATTTTCGAAAATTTCATTTGTGTTTGAAAGCATGTGAAACGAAAAAAAAATCGACTTTTTGCTCGATTTTCGAAAATTTCATTTGTGTTTGAAAGCATGTGAAACGAAAAAAAAATCGATTCTTCTCTCGATTTTCGAAAATTTCATTTGTGTTTGAAAGCATGTGAAACGCGTAAAAAACGAAAAAAAATCGACTCTTCACTCGATTTTCGAAAATTTCATTTGTGTTTGAAAGCATGTGAAACGAAAAAAAAATCGACTTTTTGCTCGATTTTCGAAAATTTCATTTGTGTTTGAAAGCATGTGAAACGAAAAAAAAATCGATTCTTCTCTCGATTTTCGAAAATTTCATTTGTGTTTGAAAGCATGTGAAACGAAAAAAAAATCGACTTTTTGCTCGATTTTTGAAAATTTCATTTGTGTTTGAAAGCATGTGAAACGAAAAAAAAAATCGACTTTTTGCTCGATTTTCGAAAATTTCATTTGTGTTTGAAAGCATGTGAAACGAAAAAAAAATCGACTTTTTGCTCGATTTTCGAAAATTTTATTGTTGTTTGAATGCATGTGAAACGAAAAAAAAATCGACTTTTTGCTCGATTTTCGAAAATTTCTTTTGTGTTTGAAAGCATGTGAAACGAAAAAAAAAATCGACTTTTTGCTCGATTTTCGAAAATTTCATTTGTGTTTGAAAGCATGTGAAACGAAATAAAAATCGATTCTTCTCTCGATTTTCGAAAATTTCATTTGTGTTTGAAAGCATGTGAAACGCGTAAAAAACGAAAAAAAATCGACTCTTCACTCGATTTTCGAAAATTTCATTTGTGTTTGAAAGCATGTGAAACGCGTAAAAAACGAAAAAAAATCGACTCTTCACTCGATTTTCGAAAATTTCATTTGTGTTTAAAAGCATGTGAAACGAAAAAAAAATCGACTTTATGCTCGATTTTCGAAAATTTCATTTGTGTTTGAAAGCATGTGAAACGAAAAAAAAAATCGATTCTTCTCTCGATTTTCGAAAATTTCATTTGTGTTTGAAAGCATGTGAAACGAAAAAAAAATCGATTCTTCTCTCGATTTTCGAAAATTTCATTTGTGTTTGAAAGCATGTGAAACGAAAAAAAAATCGACTTTTTGCTCGATTTTTGAAAATTTCATTTGTGTTTGAAAGCATGTGAAACGAAAAAAAAAATCGACTTTTGCTCGATTTTCGAAAATTTCATTTGTGTTTGAAAGCATGTGAAACGAAAAAAAAATCGACTTTTTGCTCGATTTTCGAAAATTTTATTGTTGTTTGAATGCATGTGAAACGAAAAAAAAATCGACTATTTGCTCGATATTCGAAAATTTCTTTTGTGTTTGAAAGCATGTGAAACGAAAAAAAAAATCGACTTTTTGCTCGATTTTCGAAAATTTCATTTGTGTTTGAAAGCATGTGAAACGAAATAAAAATCGATTCTTCTCTCGATTTTCGAAAATTTCATTTGTGTTTGAAAGCATGTGAAACGCGTAAAAAACGAAAAAAAATCGACTCTTCACTCGATTTTCGAAAATTTCATTTGTGTTTGAAAGCATGTGAAACGCGTAAAAAACGAAAAAAAAATCGACTCTTCACTCGATTTTCGAAAATTTCATTTGTGTTTAAAAGCATGTGAAACGAAAAAAAAATCGACTTTATGCTCGATTTTCGAAAATTTCATTTGTGTTTGAAAGCATGTGAAACGAAAAAAAAAATCGATTCTTCTCTCGATTTTCGAAAATTTCATTTGTGTTTGAAAGCATGTGAAACGCGTAAAAAACGAAAAAAAATCGACTCTTCACTCGATTTTCGAAAATTTCATTTGTGTTTGAAAGCATGTGAAACGAAAAAAAAAATCGACTTTTTGCTCGATTTTCGAAAATTTCATTTGTGTTTGAAAGCATGTGAAACGAAAAAAAAATCGATTCTTCTCTCGATTTTCGAAAATTTCATTTGTGTTTGAAAGCATGTGAAACGAAAAAAAAATCGACTTTTTGCTCGATTTTTGAAAATTTCATTTGTGTTTGAAAGCATGTGAAACGAAAAAAAAAATCGACTTTTTGCTCGATTTTCGAAAATTTCATTTGTGTTTGAAAGCATGTGAAACGAAAAAAAAATCGACTTTTTGCTCGATTTTCGAAAATTTTATTGTTGTTTGAATGCATGTGAAACGAAAAAAAAAATCGACTTTTTGCTCGATTTTCGAAAATTTCTTTTGTGTTTGAAAGCATGTGAAACGAAAAAAAAAATCGACTTTTTGCTCGATTTTCGAAAATTTCATTTGTGTTTGAAAGCATGTGAAACGAAATAAAAATCGATTCTTCTCTCGATTTTCGAAAATTTCATTTGTGTTTGAAAGCATGTGAAACGCGTAAAAAACGAAAAAAAATCGACTCTTCACTCGATTTTCGAAAATTTCATTTGTGTTTGAAAGCATGTGAAACGCGTAAAAAACGAAAAAAAATCGACTCTTCACTCGATTTTCGAAAATTTCATTTGTGTTTGAAAGCATGTGAAACGCGTAAAAAACGAAAAAAATCGACTCTTCACTCGATTTTCGAAAATTTCATTTGTGTTTAAAAGCATGTGAAACGAAAAAAAAATCGACTTTATGCTCGATTTTCGAAAATTTCATTTGTGTTTGAAAGCATGTGAAACGAAAAAAAAAATCGATTCTTCTCTCGATTTTCGAAAATTTCATTTGTGTTTGAAAGCATGTGAAACGCGTAAAAACGAAAAAAAATCGACTCTTCACTCGATTTTCGAAAATTTCATTTGTGTTTGAAAGCATGTGAAACGAAAAAAAAATCGACTTTTTGCTCGATTTTCGAAAATTTCATTTGTGTTTGAAAGCATGTGAAACGAAAAAAAATCGATTCTTCTCTCGATTTTCGAAAATTTCATTTGTGTTTGAAAGCATGTGAAACGAAAAAAAAATCGACTTTTTGCTCGATTTTTGAAAATTTCATTTGTGTTTGAAAGCATGTGAAACGAAAAAAAAAATCGACTTTTTGCTCGATTTTCGAAAATTTCATTTGTGTTTGAAAGCATGTGAAACGAAAAAAAAATCGACTTTTTGCTCGATTTTCGAAAATTTTATTGTTGTTTGAATGCATGTGAAACAAAAAAAAAATCGACTTTTTGCTCGATTTTCGAAAATTTCTTTTGTGTTTGAAAGCATGTGAAACGAAAAAAAAAATCGACTTTTTGCTCGATTTTCGAAAATTTCATTTGTGTTTGAAAGCATGTGAAACGAAATAAAAATCGATTCTTCTCTCGATTTTCGAAAATTTCATTTGTGTTTGAAAGCATGTGAAACGCGTAAAAAAACGAAAAAAAATCGACTCTTCACTCGATTTTCGAAAATTTCATTTGTGTTTGAAAGCATGTGAAACGCGTAAAAAACGAAAAAAAATCGACTCTTCACTCGATTTTCGAAAATTTCATTTGTGTTTAAAAGCATGTGAAACGAAAAAAAAATCGACTTTTTGCTCGATTTTCGAAAATTTCTTTTGTGTTTGAAAGCATGTGAAACAAAAAAAAAAATCGACTTTTTGCTCGATTTTCGAAAATTTCATTTGTGTTTGAAAGCATGTGAAACGAAATAAAAATCGATTCTTCTCTCGATTTTCGAAAATTTCATTTGTGTTTGAAAGCATGTGAAACGCGTAAAAAACGAAAAAAAATCGACTCTTCACTCGATTTTCGAAAATTTCATTTGTGTTTGAAAGCATGTGAAACGCGTAAAAAACGAAAAAAAATCGACTCTTCACTCGATTTTCGAAAATTTCATTTGTGTTTAAAAGCATGTGAAACGAAAAAAAAATCGACTTTATGCTCGATTTTCGAAAATTTCATTTGTGTTTGAAAGCATGTGAAACGAAAAAAAAAATCGATTCTTCTCTCGATTTTCGAAAATTTCATTTGTGTTTGAAAGCATGTGAAACGCGTAAAAAACGAAAAAAAATCGACTCTTCACTCGATTTTCGAAAATTTCATTTGTGTTTGAAAGCATGTGAAACGAAAAAAAAATCGACTTTTTGCTCGATTTTCGAAAATTTCATTTGTGTTTGAAAGCATGTGAAACGAAAAAAAAATCGATTCTTCTCTCGATTTTCGAAAATTTCATTTGTGTTTGAAAGCATGTGAAACGAAAAAAAAATCGACTTTTTGCTCGATTTTCGAAAATTTCTTTTGTGTTTGAAAGCATGTGAAACGAAAAAAAAAATCGACTTTTTGCTCGATTTTCGAAAATTTCATTTGTGTTTAAAAGCATGTGAAACGAAATAAAAATCGATTCTTCTCTCGATTTTCGAAAATTTCATTTGTGTTTGAAAGCATGTGAAACGCGTAAAAAACGAAAAAAAATCGACTCTTCACTCGATTTTCGAAAATTTCATTTGTGTTTGAAAGCATGTGAAACGCGTAAAAAACGAAAAAAAATCGACTCTTCACTCGATTTTCGAAAATTTCATTTGTGTTTGAAAGCATGTGAAACGAAAAAAAAATCGACTTTTTGCTCGATTTTCGAAAATTTCATTTGTGTTTGAAAGCATGTGAAACGAAAAAAAAATCGATTCTTCTCTCGATTTTCGAAAATTTCATTTGTGTTTGAAAGCATGTGAAACGCGTAAAAAACGAAAAAAAATCGACTCTTCACTCGATTTTCGAAAATTTCATTTGTGTTTGAAAGCATGTGAAACGAAAAAAAAATCGACTTTTTGCTCGATTTTCGAAAATTTCATTTGTGTTTGAAAGCATGTGAAACGAAAAAAAAATCGATTCTTCTCTCGATTTTCGAAAATTTCATTTGTGTTTGAAAGCATGTGAATGAAACGCGAAAAAAACGAAAAAAAATCGACTCTTCACTCGATTTTCGAAAATTTCATTTGTGTTTGAAAGCATGTGAAACGAAAAAAAAATCGACTTTTTGCTCGATTTTCGAAAATTTCATTTGTGTTTGAAAGCATGTGAAACGAAAAAAAAATCGACTTTTTGCTCGATTTTCGAAAATTTCATTGTTGTTTGAATGCATGTGAAACGAAAAAAAAATTGACTTTTTGCTCGATTTTCGAAAATTTCTTTTGTGTTTGAAAGCATGTGAAACGAAAAAAAAAATCGACTTTTTGCTCGATTTTCGAAAATTTCATTTGTGTTTGAAAGCATGTGAAACGAAAAAAAAATCGACTTTTTGCTCGATTTTCGAAAATTTCATTGTTGTTTGAATGCATGTGAAACGAAAAAAAAATCGACTTTTTGCTCGATTTTCGAAAATTTCATTTGTGTTTGAAAGCATGTGAAACGAAATAAAAATCGATTCTTCTCTCGATTTTCGAAAATTTCATTTGTGTTTGAAAGCATGTGAAACGCGTAAAAAACGAAAAAAAATCGACTCTTCACTCGATTTTCGAAAATTTCATTTGTGTTTGAAAGCATGTGAAACGCGTAAAAAACGAAAAAAAATCGACTCTTCACTCGATTTTCGAAAATTTCATTTGTGTTTAAAAGCATGTGAAACGAAAAAAAAAATCGACTTTATGCTCGATTTTCGAAAATTTCATTTGTGTTTGAAAGCATGTGAAACGAAAAAAAAAATCGATTCTTCTCTCGATTTTCGAAAATTTCATTTGTGTTTGAAAGCATGTGAAACGCGTAAAAAACGAAAAAAAATCGACTCTTCACTCGATTTTCGAAAATTTCATTTGTGTTTGAAAGCATGTGAAACGAAAAAAAAATCGACTTTTTGCTCGATTTTCGAAAATTTCATTTGTGTTTGAAAGCATGTGAAACGAAAAAAAATCGACTTTTTGCTCGATTTTCGAAAATTTCATTTGTGTTTGAAAGCATGTGAAACGAAAAAAAAATCGATTCTTCTCTCGATTTTCGAAAATTTCATTTGTGTTTGAAAGCATGTGAAACGCGTAAAAAACGAAAAAAAATCGACTCTTCACTCGATTTTCGAAAATTTCATTTGTGTTTGAAAGCATGTGAAACGAAAAAAAAATCGACTTTTTGCTCGATTTTCGAAAATTTCATTTGTGTTTGAAAGCATGTGAAACGAAAAAAAAATCGATTCTTCTCTCGATTTTCGAAAATTTCATTTGTGTTTGAAAGCATGTGAAACGCGTAAAAAACGAAAAAAAATCGACTCTTCACTCGATTTTCGAAAATTTCATTTGTGTTTGAAAGCATGTGAAACGAAAAAAAAATCGACTTTTTGCTCGATTTTCGAAAATTTCATTTGTGTTTGAAAGCATGTGAAACGAAAAAAAAATCGACTTTTTGCTCGATTTTCGAAAATTTCATTGTTGTTTGAAAGCATGTGAAACGAAAAAAAAATCGACTTTTTGCTCGATTTTCGAAAATTTCATTTGTGTTTGAAAGCATGTGAAACGAAAAAAAATCGACTTTTTGCTCGATTTTCGAAAATTTCATTTGTGTTTGAAAGCATGTGAAACGAAAAAAAATCGACTTTTTGCTCGATTTTCGAAAATTTCATTTGTGTTTGAAAGCATGTGAAACGAAAAAAAAATCGATTCTTCTCTCGATTTTCGAAAATTTCATTTGTGTTTGAAAGCATGTGAAACGCGTAAAAAACGAAAAAAAATCGACTCTTCACTCGATTTTCGAAAATTTCATTTGTGTTTGAAAGCATGTGAAACGAAAAAAAAATCGACTTTTTGCTCGATTTTCGAAAATTTCATTTGTGTTTGAAAGCATGTGAAACGAAAAAAAAATCGATTCTTCTCTCGATTTTCGAAAATTTCATTTGTGTTTGAAAGCATGTGAAACGCGTAAAAAACGAAAAAAAATCGACTCTTCACTCGATTTTCGAAAA
This sequence comes from Tachinus rufipes, assembly GCA_963932245.1. Classification (NCBI taxonomy): domain Eukaryota; kingdom Metazoa; phylum Arthropoda; class Insecta; order Coleoptera; family Staphylinidae; genus Tachinus; species Tachinus rufipes. The sequence goes on from OZ010742.1 coordinate 105,156,755, forward strand.
TTTCATTTGTGTTTGAAAGCATGTGAAACGAAAAAAAAATCGACTTTTTGCTCGATTTTCGAAAATTTCATTTGTGTTTGAAAGCATGTGAAACGAAAAAAAAATCGACTTTTTGCTCGATTTTCGAAAATTTCATTGTTGTTTGAAAGCATGTGAAACGAAAAAAAAATCGACTTTTTGCTCGATTTTCGAAAATTTCATTGTTGTTTGAATGCATGTGAAACGAAAAAAAAATCGACTTTTTGCTCGATTTTCGAAAATTTCATTTGTGTTTGAAAGCATGTGAAACGCGTAAAAAACGAAAAAAAATCGACTCTTCACTCGATTTCTGCATGTGAAACGAAAAAAAAAATCGACTTTTTGCTCGATTTTCGAAAATTTCATTTGTGTTTGAAAGCATGTGAAACGAAAAAAAAATCGATTCTTCTCTCGATTTTCGAAAATTTCATTTGTGTTTGAAAGCATGTAAAACGCGTAAAAAACGAAAAAAAAATCGACTCTTCACTCGATTTTCGAAAATTTCATTTGTGTTTGAAAGCATGTGAAACGCGTAAAAAACGAAAAAATATCGACTCTTCACTCGATTTTCGAAAATTTCATTTGTGTTTGAAAGCATGTGAAACGAAAAAAAAATCGACTTTTTGCTCGATTTTCGAAAATTTCATTTGTGTTTGAAAGCATGTGAAACGAAAAAAAAATCGACTTTTTGCTCGATTTTCGAAAATTTCATTGTTGTTTGAATGCATGTGAAACGAAAAAAAAATCGACTTTTTGCTCGATTTTCGAAAATTTCTTTTGTGTTTGAAAGCATGTGAAACGAAAAAAAAAATCGACTTTTTGCTCGATTTTCGAAAATTTCATTTGTGTTTGAAAGCATGTGAAACGAAATAAAAATCGATTCTTCTCTCGATTTTCGAAAATTTCATTTGTGTTTGAAAGCATGTAAAACGCGTAAAAAACGAAAAAAAATCGACTCCACTCGATTTTCGAAAATTTCATTTGTGTTTGAAAGCATGTGAAACGCGTAAAAAACGAAAAAAAAATCGACTCTTCACTCGATTTTCGAAAATTTCATTTGTGTTTGAAAGCATGTGAAACGAAAAAAAAAATCGACTTTTTGCTCGATTTTCGAAAATTTCATTTGTGTTTGAAAGCATGTGAAACGAAAAAAAATCGACTTTTTGCTCGATTTTCGAAAATTTCATTTGTGTTTGAAAGCATGTGAAACGGAAAAAAAAATCGACTTTTTGCTCGATTTTCGAAAATTTCATTTGTGTTTGAAAGCATGTAAAACAAAAAAAAAATCGACTTTTTGCTCGATTTTCGAAAATTTCATTTGTGTTTGAAAGCATGTGAAACGAAAAAAAAATCGACTTTTTGCTCGATTTTCGAAAATTTCATTGTTTGAATGCATGTGAAACGAAAAAAAAATCGACTTTTTGCTCCATTTTAAAAAATTTCATTTGTGTTTGAAAGCATGTAAAACAAAAAAAAATCGACTTTTTGCTCGATTTTCGAAAATTTCATTTGTGTTTGAAAGCATGTGAAACGAAAAAAAAAATCGACTTTTTGCTCGATTTTCGAAAATTTCTTTTGTGTTTGAAAGCATGTGAAACGAAAAAAAAAATCGACTTTTTGCTCGATTTTCGAAAATTTCATTTGTGTTTGAAAGCATGTGAAACGAAAAAAAAAATCGATTCTTCTCTCGATTTTCGAAAATTTCATTTGTGTTTGAAAGCATGTGAAACGCGTAAAAAACGAAAAAAAATCGACTCCACTCGATTTTCGAAAATTTCATTTGTGTTTGAAAGCATGTGAAACGCGTAAAAAACGAAAAAAAATCGACTCTTCACTCGATTTTCGAAAATTTCATTTGTGTTTGAAAGCATGTGAAACGCGTAAAAAACGAAAAAAAATCGACTCTTCACTCGATTTTCGAAAATTTCATTTGTGTTTGAAAGCATGTAAAACGCGAAAAAATCGACTCTTCACTCGATTTTCGAAAATTTCATTTGTGTTTAAAAGCATGTGAAACGAAAAAAAAATCGACTTTATGCTCGATTTTCGAAAATTTCATTTGTGTTTGAAAGCATGTGAAACGAAAAAAAAAATCGATTCTTCTCTCGATTTTCGAAAATTTCATTTGTGTTTGAAAGTATGTGAAACGCGTAAAAAACGAAAAAAAATCGACTCTTCACTCGATTTTCGAAAATTTCATTTGTGTTTGAAAGCATGTGAAACGAAAAAAAAATCGACTTTTTGCTCGATTTTCGAAAATTTCATTTGTGTTTGAAAGCATGTGAAACGAAAAAAAAATCGATTCTTCTCTCGATTTTCGAAAATTTCATTTGTGTTTGAAAGCATGTGAAACGCGTAAAAAACGAAAAAAAATCGACTCTACTCGATTTTCGAAAATTTCATTTGTGTTTGAAAGCATGTGAATCGAAAAAAAAATCGACTTTTTGCTCGATTTTCGAAAATTTCATTTGTGTTTGAAAGCATGTGAAATGAAATAAAAATCGATTTTTCTCTCGATTTTCGAAAATTTCATTTGTGTTTGAAAGCATGTGAAACGCGTAAAAAACGAAAAAAAATCGACTCTTCACTCGATTTTCGAAAATTTCATTTGTGTTTGAAAGCATGTGAAACGCGTAAAAAACGAAAAAAAATCGACTCTTCACTCGATTTTCGAAAATTTCATTTGTGTTTAAAAGCATGTGAAACGAAAAAAAAAATCGACTTTTTGCTCGATTTTCGAAAATTTCATTTGTGTTTGAAAGCATGTGAAACGAAATAAAAATCGATTCTTCTCTCGATTTTCGAAAATTTCATTTGTGTTTGAAAGCATGTAAAACGCGTAAAAAACGAAAAAAAATCGACTCCACTCGATTTTCGAAAATTTCATTTGTGTTTGAAAGCATGTGAAACGCGTAAAAAACGAAAAAAAATCGACTCTTCACTCGATTTTCGAAAATTTCATTTGTGTTTGAAAGCATGTGAAACGAAAAAAAAAATCGACTTTTTGCTCGATTTTCGAAAATTTCATTTGTGTTTGAAAGCATGTGAAACGAAAAAAAATCGACTTTTTGCTCGATTTTCGAAAATTTCATTTGTGTTTGAAAGCATGTGAAACGGAAAAAAAAATCGACTTTTTGCTCGATTTTCGAAAATTTCATTTGTGTTTGAAAGCATGTAAAACAAAAAAAAAATCGACTTTTTGCTCGATTTTCGAAAATTTCATTGTTGTTTGAATGCATGTGAAACGAAAAAAAAATCGACTTTTTGCTCCATTTTAAAAAATTTCATTTGTGTTTGAAAGCATGTAAAACAAAAAAAAAATCGACTTTTTGCTCGATTTTCGAAAATTTCATTTGTGTTTGAAAGCATGTGAAACGAAAAAAAAAATCGACTTTTTGCTCGATTTTCGAAAATTTCTTTTGTGTTTGAAAGCATGTGAAACGAAAAAAAAAATCGACTTTTTGCTCGATTTTCGAAAATTTCATTTGTGTTTGAAAGCATGTGAAACGAAAAAAAAAATCGATTCTTCTCTCGATTTTCGAAAATTTCATTTGTGTTTGAAAGCATGTGAAACGCGTAAAAAACGAAAAAAAATCGACTCTTCACTCGATTTTCGAAAATTTCATTTGTGTTTGAAAGCATGTGAAACGCGTAAAAAACGAAAAAAAATCGACTCTTCACTCGATTTTCGAAAATTTCATTTGTGTTTGAAAGCATGTGAAACGAAAAAAAAATCGACTTTTTGCTCGATTTTCAAAAATTTCATTGTTGTTTGAATGCATGTGAAACGAAAAAAAAATCGATTTTTTGCTCGATTTTCGAAAATTTCATTTGTGTTTGAAAGCATGTGAAACGAAAAAAAAAATCGACTTTTTGCTCGATTTTCGAAAATTTCATTTGTGTTTGAAAGCATGTGAAACGCGTAAAAAACGAAAAAAAATCGACTCTACACTCGATTTTCGAAAATTTCATTTGTGTTTGAAAGCATGCGAAACGCGTAAAAAACGAAAAAAAATCGACTCTTCACTCGATTTTCGAACATTTCATTTGTGTTTGAAAGCATGTGAAACGAAAAAAAAAAATCGACTTTTTGCTCGATTTTCGAAAATTTCATTTGTGTTTGAAAGCATGTGAAACGAAAAAAAAATCGACTTTTTACTCCATTTTAAAAAATTTTATTTGTGTTTGAAAGCATGTATAACAAAAAAAAAATCGACTTTTTGCTCGATTTTCGAAAATTTTATTTGTGTTTGAAAGCATGTAAAACGAAAAAAAAATCGACTTTTTGCTCGATTTTCGAAAATTTCATTTGTGTTTGAAAGCATGTGAAACAAAAAAAAAAATCGACTTTTTGCTCGATTTTCGAAAATTTCATTGTTGTTTGAATGCATGTGAAACGAAAAAAAAATAGACTTTTTGTTTGATTTTCGAAAATTTCTTTTGTGTTTGAAAGCATGTGAAACGAAAAAAAAATTGACTTTTTGCTCCATTTTAGAAAATTTCATTTGTGTTTGAAAGCATGTGAAACGAAAAAAAAATCGATTCTTCACTCGATTTTTGAAAATTTCATTTGTGTTTGAACGCATGTGAAACGCGTAAAACACGAAAAAAATCAACTCTTCACTCGATTTTCGAAAAGTTCATTTGTGTTTGAAAGCATGTGAAACGAAAAAAAATTTACTTTTTGCTCGATTTTCGAAAATTTCATTTGTGTTTGAAAGCGTGTGAAACGAAAAAAAAATCGACTTTTAGCTCGATTTTCGAAAATTTCATTTGTGTTTGAAAGCATGTGTAACGCGTAAAAAACGAAAAAAAAATCGACTCTTCACTCGATTTTCGAAAATTTCATTTGTGTTTAAAAGCATGTGAAACGCGTAAAAAACGAAAAAAAATCGACTCTTCACTCGATTTTCGAAAATTTCATTTGTGTTTGAAAGCATGTGAAACGAAAAAAAAAATCGACTTTTTGCTCGATTTTCGAAAATTTCATTGTTGTTTGAATGCATGTGAAACGAAAAAAAAATCGAAAATTTCTTTTGTGTTTGAAAGCATGTGAAACGAAAAAAAAATTGACTTTTTGCTCCATTTTAGAAAATTTCATTTGTGTTTGAAAGCATGTGAAACGAAAAAAAAATCGATTCTTCACTCGATTTTTGAAAATTTCATTTGTGTTTGAACGCATGTGAAACGCGTAAAAAACGAAAAAAATCAACTCTTCACTCGATTTTCGAAAAGTTCATTTGTGTTTGAAAGCATGTGAAACGAAAAAAAATTTACTTTTTGCTCGATTTTCGAAAATTTCATTTGTGTTTGAAAGCGTGTGAAACGAAAAAAAAATCGACTTTTAGCTCGATTTTCGAAAATTTCATTTGTGTTTGAAAGCATGTGTAACGCGTAAAAAACGAAAAAAAATCGACTCTTCACTCGATTTTCGAAAATTTCATTTGTGTTTAAAAGCATGTGAAACGAAAAAAAATCGACTTTTTGCTCCATTTTAAAAAATTTCATTTGTGTTTGAAAGCATGTGATACAAAAAAAAAATCGACTTTTTGCTCGATTTTCGAAAATTTCATTTGTGTTTGAAACCATGTGAAACGAAAAAAAAATCGACTTTTTGCTCGATTTTCGAAAATTTCATTTGTGTTTGAAAGCATGTGAAACGAAAAAAAAATCGACTTTTTGCTCGATTTTCGAAAATTTCATTTGTGTTTGAAAGCATGTGAAACGAAAAAAAATCGATTCTTCTCTCGATTTTCGAAAATTTCATTTGTGTTTGAAAGAATGTGAAACGCGTTAAAAACGAAAAAAAATCGACTCTTCACTCGATTTTTGCATGTGAAACTAAAAAGAATCGACTTTTTGCTCCATTTTAGAAAATTTCATTTGTGTTTGAAAGCATGTGAAACGAAAAAAAAATCGACTTTTTGCTCGATTTTCAAAAATTTCATTTGTGTTTGAAAGAATGTGAAACGCGTTAAAAACGAAAAAAAATCGACTCTTCACTCGATTTTTGAAAATTTCATTTGTGTTTGAAAGCATGTGAAACGCGTAAAAAAACGAAAAAAAATCGACTCTTCACTCGATTTTCGAAATCTTCATTGTTGTTTGAATGCATGTGAAACGAAAAAAAAAAATCGACTTTTTGCTCGATTTTCGAAAATTTCATTTGTGTTTGAAAGCATGTGAAACGAAAAAAAAAATCGACTCTTCTCTCGATTTTCGAAAAATTTTATTTGTGTTTGAAAGCATGTGAAACGCGTAAAAAACGAAAAAAAAATCGACTCTTCACTCGATTTTTGCATGTGAAACTAAAAAGAATCGACTTTTTGTTCCATTTTAGAAAATTTCATTTGTGTTTGAAAGCATGTGAAACGAAAAAAAAATCGACTTTTTGCTCGATTTTCGAAAATTTCATTTGTGTTTGATAGAATGTAAAACGCGTAAAAAACGAAAAAAAATCGACTCTTCACTCGATTTTTGAAAATTTCATTTGTGTTTGAACGCATGTGAAACGCGTAAAAAACGAAAAAAATCAACTCTTCACTCGATTTTCGAAAATTTCATTTGTGTTTGGAAGCATGTGAAACGAAAAAAAAATCGACTTTTTTCTCGATTTTCGAAAATTTTATTTATGTTTGAAAGCATGTGAAACGAAAAAAAAATCGACTTTTTGCTCGATTTTCGAAAATTTCATTTTTGTTTGAAAGCATGTGAAACGCGTAAAAAACGAAAAAAATTTGACTCTTCACTCGATTTTCGAAAATTTCATTTGTGTTTGAAAGCATGCGAAACGCGTAAAAACGAAAAAAAATTGACTCATCACTCGATTTTCGAAAATTTCATTTGTGTTTGAAAGCATGTGAAACGCGTAAAAAACAAAAAAAAAATCGACTCTTTACTCGATTTTTGAAAATTTCATTTGTGTTTGAACGCATGTGAAACGCGTAAAAAACGAAAAAAATCAACTCTTCACTCGATTTTCGAAAAGTTCATTTGTGTTTGAAAGCATGTGAAACGAAAAAAAATTTACTTTTTGCTCGATTTTCGAAAATTTCATTTGTGTTTGAAAGCGTGTGAAACGAAAAAAAAATCGACTTTTAGCTCGATTTTCGCAAATTTCATTTGTGTTTGAAAGCATGTATAACGCGTAAAAAACGAAAAAAAATCGACTCTTCACTCGATTTTCGAAAATTTCATTTGTGTTTAAAAGCATGTGAAACGAAAAAAAATCGACTTTTTGCTCCATTTTAAAAATTTCATTTGTGTTTGAAAGCATGTGATACAAAAAAAAAATCGACTTTTTGCTCGATTTTCGAAAATTTCATTTGTGTTTGAAAGCATGTGAAACGAAAACAAAATCGACTTTTTGCTCGATTTTCGAAAATTTCATTTGTGTTTGAAAGCATGTGAAACAAAAAAAATCGATTCTTCTCTCGATTTTCGAAAATTTCATTTGTGTTTGGAAGCATGTGAAACGCGTAAAAAACGAAAAAAAATCGACTCTTCACTCGATTTTTGCATGTGAAACTAAGAAGAATCGACTTTTTGCTCCATTTTAGAAAATTTCATTTGTGTTTGAAAGCATGTGAAACGAAAAAAAAATCGACTTTTTGCTCGATTTTCGAAAATTTCATTTGTGTTTGAAAGAATGTGAAACGCGTTAAAAACGAAAAAAAATCGACTCTTCACTCGATTTTTGAAAATTTCATTTGTGTTTGAAAGCATGTGAAACGCGTAAAAAAAACGAAAAAAAATCGACTCTTCACTCGATTTTCGAAATCTTCATTGTTGTTTGAATGCATGTGAAACGAAAAAAAAAAATCGACTTTTTGCTCGATTTTCGAAAATTTCATTTGTGTTTGAAAGCATGTGAAACGAAAAAAAAATCGACTCTTCTCTCGATTTTCGAAAATTTTATTTGTGTTTGAAAGCATGTGAAACGCGTAAAAAACGAAAAAAAAATCGACTCTTCACTCGATTTTTGCATGTGAAACTAAAAAGAATCGACTTTTTGTTTCATTTTAGAAAATTTCATTTGTGTTTGAAAGCATGTGAAACGAAAAAAAAATCGACTTTTTGCTCGATTTTCGAAAATTTCATTTGTGTTTGATAGAATGTAAAACGCGTAAAAAACGAAAAAAAATCGACTCTTTACTCGATTTTTGAAAATTTCATTTGTGTTTGAACGCATGTGAAACGCGTAAAAAACGAAAAAAATCAACTCTTCACTCGATTTTCGAAAATTTCAATTGTGTTTGAAAGCATGTGAAACGAAAAAAAAATCGACTTTTTTCTCGATTTTCGAAAATTTTATTTATGTTTGAAAGCATGTGAAACGAAAAAAGAATCGACTTTTTGCTCGATTTTCGAAAATTTCATTTTTGTTTGAAAGCATGTGAAACGCGTAAAAAACGAAAAAAATTTGACTCTTCACTCGATTTTCGAAAATTTCATTTGTGTTTGAAAGCATGCGAAACGCGTAAAAAACGAAAAAAAATCGACTCTTCACTCGATTTTTGAACATTTCATTTGTGTTTGAACGCATGTGAAACGCGTAAAAAACGAAAAAAATCAACTCTTCACTCGATTTTCGAAAATTTCAATTGTGTTTGAAAGCATGTGAAACGAAAAAAAAATCGACTTTTTTCTCGATTTTCGAAAATTTTATTTATGTTTGAAAGCATGTGAAACGAAAAAAAAATCGACTTTTTGCTCGATTTTCGAAAAGTTCATTGTTATTTGAATGCATGTGAAACGAAAAAAAAATCGACTTTTTGCTCGATTTTCGAAATATTCATTTGTGTTTGAAAGCATGTGAAACGCGTAAAAAACGAAAAAAAATCGACTCTTCACTCGATTTTTGAAAATTTCATTTGTGTTTGAACGCATGTGAAACGCGTAAAAAACGAAAAAAATCAACTCTTCACTCGATTTTCGAAAATTTCATTTGTGTTTGAAAGCATGTGAAACGAAAAAAAAATCGACTTTATTCTCGATTTTCGAAAATTTTATTTGTATTTGAAAGCATGTGAAACGCGTAAAAAACGAAAAAAAATCGACTCTTCACTCGATTTTCGAAAATTTCATTTGTGTTTGAAAGCATGCGAAACGCGTAAAAAACGAAAAAAAATCGACTCTTCACTCGATTTTCGAAAATTTCATTTGTGTTTGAAAGCATGCGAAACGCGTAAAAAAATCGACTCTTCACTCGATTTTCGAACATTTCATTTGTGTTTGAAAGCATGTGAAACGAAAAAAAAATCGACTTTTTGCTCGATTTTCGAAAATTTCATTTGTGTTTGAACGCATGTGAAACGCGTAAAAAACGAAAAAAATCAACTCTTCACTCGATTTTCGAAAATTTCATTTGTGTTTGAAAGCATGTGAAACGAAAAAAAAATCGACTTTATTCTCGATTTTCGAAAATTTTATTTGTATTTGAAAGCATGTGAAACGCGTAAAAAACGAAAAATAATCGACTCTTCACTCGATTTTCGAAAATTTCATTTGTGTTTGAAAGCATGCGAAACGCGTAAAAAAATCGACTCTTCACTCGATTTTCGAACATTTCATTTGTGTTTGAAAGCATGTGAAACGAACAAAAAAATCGACTTTTTGCTCGATTTTCGAAAATTTCATTTGTGTTTGAAAGCATGTGAAACGAAAAAAAAATCGACTTTTTGCTCCATTTTAAAAAATTTCATTTGTGTTTGAAAGCATGTTAAACAAAAAAAAAATCGACTTTTTGCTCGATTTTCGAAAATTTCATTTGTGTTTGAAAGCATGTGAAACGAAAAAAAAATCGACTTTTTGCTCGATTTTCGAAAATTTCATTGTTGTTTGAATGCATGTAAAACGAAAAAAAAAATCGACTTTTTGCTCGATTTTCGAAAATTTCATTTGTGTTTGAAAGCATGTGAAACGAAAAAAAAATCGACTTTTTGCTCGATTTTCGAAAATTTCATTTGTGTTTGAAAGCATGTGAAACGAAAAAAAAATCGACTTTTTGCTCGATTTTCGAAAATTTCATTGTTGTTTGAATGCATGTGAAACGCGTAAAAAACGAAAAAAAATCGACTCTTCACTCGATTTTTGCATGTGAAACGAAAAAAAAATCGACTTTTTGCTCGATTTTCGAAAATTTTATTTGTGTTTGAAAGCATGTGAAACGAAAAAAAATCGATTCTTCTCTCGATTTTCGAAAATTTCATTTGTGTTTGAAAGCATGTGAAACGCGTAAAAAACGAAAAAAAATCGACTCTTCACTCGATTTTCGAAAATTTCATTTGTGTTTGAAAGCATGTGAAACGCGTAAAAAACGAAAAAAAATCGACTCTTTACTCGATTTTTGAAAATTTCATTTGTGTTTGAAACCATGTGAAACGAAAAAAAAATCGACTTTTTGCTCGATTTTCGAAAATTTCATTGTTGTTTGAATGCATGTGAAACGAAAAAAAAATCGAAAATTTCTTTTGTGTTTGAAAGCATGTGAAACGAAAAAAAAATTGACTTTTTGCTTCATTTTAGAAAATTTCATTTGTGTTTGAAAGCATGTGAAACGAAAAAAAAATCGATTCTTCACTCGATTTTTGAAAATTTCATTTGTGTTTGAACGCATGTGAAACGCGTAAAAAACGAAAAAAATCAACTCTTCACTCGATTTTCGAAAAGTTCATTTGTGTTTGAAAGCATGTGAAACGAAAAAAAATTTACTTTTTGCTCGATTTTCGAAAATTTCATTTGTGTTTGAAAGCGTGTGAAACGAAAAAAAAATCGACTTTTAGCTCGATTTTCGAAAATTTCATTTGTGTTTGAAAGCATGTGTAACGCGTAAAAAACGAAAAAAAATCGACTCTTCACTCGATTTTCGAAAATTTCATTTGTGTTTAAAAGCATGTGAAACGAAAAAAAATCGACTTTTTGCTCCATTTTAAAAAATTTCATTTGTGTTTGAAAGCATGTGATACAAAAAAAAAATCGACTTTTTGCTCGATTTTCGAAAATTTCTTTTGTGTTTGAAACCATGTGAAACGAAAAAAAAATCGACTTTTTGCTCGATTTTCGAAAATTTCATTTGTGTTTGAAAGCATGTGAAACGAAAAAAAAATCGACTTTTTGCTCGATTTTCGAAAATTTCATTTGTGTTTGAAAGCATGTGAAACGAAAAAAAATCGATTCCTCTCTCGATTTTCGAAAATTTCATTTGTGTTTGAAAGAATGTGAAACGCGTTAAAAACGAAAAAAAATCGACTCTTCACTCGATTTTTGCATGTGAAACTAAAAAGAATCGACTTTTTGCTCCATTTTAGAAAATTTCATTTGTGTTTGAAAGCATGTGAAACGAAAAAAAAATCGACTTTTTGCTCGATTTTCAAAATTTCATTTGTGTTTGAAAGAATGTGAAACGCGTTAAAAACGAAAAAAAATCAACTCTTCACTCGATTTTTGAAAATTTCATTTGTGTTTGAAAGCATGTGAAACGCGTAAAAAAAACGAAAAAAAATCGACTCTTCACTCGATTTTCGAAATCTTCATTGTTGTTTGAATGCATGTGAAACGAAAAAAAAAAATCGACTTTTTGCTCGATTTTCGAAAATTTCATTTGTGTTTGAAAGCATGTGAAACGAAAAAAAAAATCGACTCTTCTCTCGATTTTCGAAAATTTTATTTGTGTTTGACAGCATGTGAAACGCGTAAAAAACGAAAAAAAAATCGACTCTTCACTCGATTTTTGCATGTGAAACTAAAAAGAATCGACTTTTTGTTCCATTTTAGAAAATTTCATTTGTGTTTGAAAGCATGTGAAACGCGTAAAAAACGAAAAAAAATCGACTCTTTACTCGATTTTTGAAAATTTCATTTGTGTTTGAAAGCATGTGAAACGAAAAAAAAATCGACTTTTTGCTCGATTTTCGAAAATTTCATTTGTGTTTGATAGAATGTAAAACGCGTAAAAAACGAAAAAAAATCGACTCTTCACTCGATTTTTGAAAATTTCATTTGTGTTTGAACGCATGTGAAACGAAAAAAAAATCGACTTTTTGCTCGATTTTCGAAAATTTCATTTGTGTTTGAAAGCATGTGAAACGAAAACAAAATCGACTTTTTGCTCGATTTTCGAAAATTTCATTTGTGTTTGAAAGCATGTGAAACAAAAAAAAATCGATTCTTCTCTCGATTTTCGAAAATTTCATTTGTGTTTGGAAGCATGTGAAACGCGTAAAAAACGAAAAAAAATCGACTCTTCACTCGATTTTTGCATGTGAAACTAAAAAGAATCGACTTTTTGCTCCATTTTAGAAAATTTCATTTGTGTTTGAAAGCATGTGAAACGAAAAAAAATCGACTTTTTGCTCGATTTTCGAAAATTTCATTTGTGTTTGAAAGAATGTGAAACGCGTTAAAAACGAAAAAAAATCGACTCTTCACTCGATTTTTGAAAATTTCATTTGTGTTTGAAAGCATGTGAAACGCGTAAAAAAAACGAAAAAAAATCGACTCTTCACTCGATTTTCGAAATCTTCATTGTTGTTTGAATGCATGTGAAACGAAAAAAAAAAATCGACTTTTTGCTCGATTTTCGAAAATTTCATTTGTGTTTGAAAGCATGTGAAACGAAAAAAAAATCGACTCTTCTCTCGATTTTCGAAAATTTTATTTGTGTTTGAAAGCATGTGAAACGCGTAAAAAACGAAAAAAAAATCGACTCTTCACTCGATTTTTGCATGTGAAACTAAAAAGAATCGACTTTTTGTTTCATTTTAGAAAATTTCATTTGTGTTTGAAAGCATGTGAAACGAAAAAAAAATCGACTTTTTGCTCGATTTTCGAAAATTTCATTTGTGTTTGATAGAATGTAAAACGCGTAAAAAACGAAAAAAAATCGACTCTTTACTCGATTTTTGAAAATTTCATTTGTGTTTGAACGCATGTGAAACGCGTAAAAAACGAAAAAAATCAACTCTTCACTCGATTTTAGAAAATTTCAATTGTGTTTGAAAGCATGCGAAACGCGTAAAAAAATCGACTCTTCACTCGATTTTCGAACATTTCATTTGTGTTTGAAAGCATGTGAAACGAACAAAAAAATCGACTTTTTGCTCGATTTTCGAAAATTTCATTTGTGTTTGAAAGCATGTGAAACGAAAAAAAAATCGACTTTTTGCTCGATTTTCGAAAATTTCATTTGTGTTTGAAAGCATGTGAAACGAAAAAAAAATCGACTTTTTGCTCGATTTTCGAAAATTTCATTGTTGTTTGAATGCATGTGAAACGCGTAAAAAACGAAAAAAAATCGACTCTTCACTCGATTTTTGCATGTGAAACGAAAAAAAAATCGACTTTTTGCTCGATTTTCGAAAATTTTATTTGTGTTTGAAAGCATGTGAAACGAAAAAAAATCGATTCTTCTCTCGATTTTCGAAAATTTCATTTGTGTTTGAAAGCATGTGAAACGCGTAAAAAACGAAAAAAAATCGACTCTTCACTCGATTTTCGAAAATTTCATTTGTGTTTGAAAGCATGTGAAACGCGTAAAAAACGAAAAAAAATCGACTCTTTACTCGATTTTTGAAAATTTCATTTGTGTTTGAACGCATGTGAAACGCGTAAAAAACGAAAAAAATCAACTCTTCACTCGATTTTCGAAAACTCATTTGTGTTTGAAAGCATGTGAAACGAACAAAAATTTACTTTTTGCTCGATTTTCGAAAATTTCATTTGTGTTTGAAAGCATGTGAAACGAAAAAAAAATCGACTTTTAGCTCGATTTTCGAAAATTTTATTTGTGTTCAAAAGCATGTGTAACGCAAAAATCGACTCTTCACTCGATTTTCGAAAATTTCATTTGTGTTTGAAAGCATGTGAAACAAAAAAAAAATCGACTTTTTGCTCCATTTTAAAAAATTTCATTTGTGTTTGAAAGCATGTGATACAAAAAAAAATCGATTTTTTGCTCGATTTTCGAAAATTTCGTTTGTTTGAAAGCATGTGAAACGAAAAAAAAATCGACTCTTCTCTCGATTTTCGAAAATTTCATTTGTGTTTGGAAGCATGTGAAACGCGTAAAAACGAAAAAAAAATCGACTCTTCTCTCGATTTTTGCATGTGAAACTAAAAAGAATCGACTTTTTGCTCCATTTTAGAAAATTTCATTTGTGTTTGAAAGCATGTGAAACGAAAAAAAAATCGACTTTATTCTCGATTTTCGAAAATTTTATTTGTATTTGAAAGCATGTGAAACGCGTAAAAAACGAAAAAAAATCGACTCTTCACTCGATTTTCGAAAATTTCATTTGTGTTTGAAAGCATGCGAAACGCCTAAAAAACGAAAAAAAATCGACTCTTCACTCGATTTTCGAACATTTCATTTGTGTTTGAAAGCATGTGAAACGAAAAAAAAAATCGACTTTTTGCTCGATTTTCGAAAATTTCATTTGTGTTTGAAAGCATGTGAAACGAAAAAAAAATCGACTTTTTGCTCCATTTTAAAAAATTTCATTTGTGTTTGAAAGCATGTAAAACAAAAAAAAAATCGACTTTTTGCTCGATTTTCGAAAATTTCATTGTTGTTTGAATGCATGTGAAACGAAAAAAAAATCGACTTTTTGCTCGATTTTCGAAAATTTCATTTGTGTTTGAAAGAATGTGAAACGCGTAAAAAACGAAAAAAAATCGACTCTTCACTCGATTTTTGAAAATTTCATTTGTGTTTGAAAGCATGTGAAACAAAAAAAAAATCGACTTTTTGCTCGATTTTCGAAAATTTCATTTGTGTTTGAAAGCATGTGAAACGAAAAAAAAATCGACTTTTTGCTCGATTTTCGAAAATTTCATTTGTGTTTGAACGCATGTGAAACGCGTAAAAAACGAAAAAAATCAACTCTTCACTCGATTTTCGAAAATTTCATTTGTGTTTGAAAGCATGTGAAACGAAAAAAAAATCGACTTTATTCTCGATTTTCGAAAATTTTATTTGTATTTGAAAGCATGTGAAACGCGTAAAAAACGAAAAAAAATCGACTCTTCACTCGATTTTCGAAAATTTCATTTGTGTTTGAAAGCATGCGAAACGCGTAAAAAACGAAAAAAAATCGACTCTTCACTCGATTTTCGAACATTTCATTTGTGTTTGAAAGCATGTGAAACGAAAAAAAAAATCGACTTTTTGCTCGATTTTCGAAAATTTCATTTGTGTTTGAAAGCATGTGAAACGAAAAAAAAATCGACTTTTTGCTCCATTTTAAAAAATTTCATTTGTGTTTGAAAGCATGTAAAACAAAAAAAAAATCGACTTTTTGCTCGATTTTCGAAAATTTCATTTGTGTTTGAAAGCATGTGAAACGAAAAAAAAATCGACTTTTTGCTCGATTTTCGAAAATTTCATTGTTGTTTGAATGCATGTAAAACGAAAAAAAAAATCGACTTTTTGCTCGATTTTCGAAAATTTCATTTGTGTTTGAAAGCATGTGAAACGAAAAAAAAATCGACTTTTTTCTCGATTTTCGAAAATTTCATTTGTGTTTGAAAGCATGTGAAACGAAAAAAAAATCGACTTTTTGCTCGATTTTCGAAAATTTCATTGTTGTTTGAATGCATGTGAAACGCGTAAAAAACGAAAAAAAATCGACTCTTCACTCGATTTTTGCATGTGAAACGAAAAAAAAATCGACTTTTTGCTCGATTTTCGAAAATTTTATTTGTGTTTGAAAGCATGTGAAACGAAAAAAAATCGATTCTTCTCTCGATTTTCGAAAATTTCATTTGTGTTTGAAAGCATGTGAAACGCGTAAAAAACGAAAAAAAATCGACTCTTTACTCGATTTTTGAAAATTTCATTTGTGTTTGAACGCATGTGAAACGCGTAAAAAACGAAAAAAATCAACTCTTCACTCGATTTTCGAAAAGTTCATTTGTGTTTGAAAGCATGTGAAACGAACAAAAATTTACTTTTTGCTCGATTTTCGAAAATTTCATTTGTGTTTGAAAGCATGTGAAACGAAAAAAAAATCGACTTTTAGCTCGATTTTCGAAAATTTCATTTGTGTTCAAAAGCATGTGTAACGCGTAAAAAACGAAAAAAAATCGACTCTTCACTCGATTTTCGAAAATTTCATTTGTGTTTGAAAGCATGTGAAACAAAAAAAAAATCGACTTTTTGCTCCATTTTAAAAAATTTCATTTGTGTTTGAAAGCATGTGATACAAAAAAAAAATCGACTTTTTGCTCGATTTTCGAAAATTTCGTTTGTGTTTGAAAGCATGTGAAACGAAAAAAAAATCGACTTTTTGCTCGATTTTCGAAAATTTCATTTGTGTTTGAAAGCATGTGAAACGAAAAAAAAATCGACTTTTTGCTCGATTTTCGAAAATTTCATTTGTGTTTGAAAGCATGTGAAACGAAAAAAAAATCGACTCTTCTCTCGATTTTCAAAAATTTCATTTGTGTTTGGAAGCATGTGAAACGCGTAAAAAACGAAAAAAAAATCGACTCTTCTCTCGATTTTTGCATGTGAAACTAAAAAGAATCGACTTTTTGCTCCATTTTAGAAAATTTCATTTGTGTTTGAAAGCATGTGAAACGAAAAAAAAATCGACTTTTTGCTCGATTTTCGAAAAGTTCATTTGTGTTTGAAAGAATGTGAAACGCGTAAAAAACGAAAAAAAAATCGACTCTTCACTCGATTTTTGAAAATTTCATTTGTGTTTGAACGCATGTGAAACGCGTAAAAAAAAACGAAAAAAAATCGACTCTTCACTCGATTTTTGAAATCTTCATTGTTGTTTGAATGCATGTGAAACGAAAAAAAAAAAAAATCGACTTTTTGCTCGATTTTCGAAAATTTCATTTGTGTTTGAAAGCATGTGAAACGAAAAAAAAATCGACTCTTCTCTCGATTTTCGAAAATTTCATTTGTGTTTGAAAGCATGTGAAACGCGTAAAAAACGAAAAAAAAATCGACTCTTCACTCGATTTTTGCATGTGAAACTAAAAAAAATCGACTTTTTGCTCCATTTTGGAAAATTTCATTTGTGTTTGAAAGCATGTGAAACGAAAAAAAAATCGACTTTTTGCTCGATTTTCGAATATTTCATTTGTGTTTGATAGAATGTGAAACGCGTAAAAAACGAAAAAAATCGACTCTTCACTCGATTTTTGAAAATTTCATTTGTGTTTGAACGCATGTGAAACGCGTAAAAAACGAAAAAAATCAACTCTTCACTCGATTTTCGAAAATTTCATTTGTGTTTGAAAGCATGTGAAACGAAAAAAAAAATCGACTTTTTTCTCGATTTTCGAAAATTTTATTTATGTTTGAAAGCATGTGAAACGAAAAAAAAAATCGACTTTTTGCTCGATTTTCGAAAATTTCATTTGTGTTTGAAAGCATGTGAAACGAAAAAAAAATCGACTCTTCTCTCGATTTTCGAAAATTTCATTTGTGTTTGAAAGCATGTGAAACGCGTAAAAAACGAAAAAAAAATCGACTCTTTACTCGATTTTTGCATGTGAAACTAAAAAGAATCGACTTTTTGCTCCATTTTGGAAAATTTCATTTGTGTTTGAAAGCATGTGAAACGAAAAAAAAAATCGACTTTTTGCTCGATTTTCGAATATTTCATTTGTGTTTGATAGAATGTGAAACGCGTAAAAAACGAAAAAAATCGACTCTTCACTCGATTTTTGAAAATTTCATTTGTGTTTGAACGCATGTGAAACGCGTAAAAAACGAAAAAAATCAACTCTTCACTCGATTTTCGAAAATTTCATTTGTGTTTGAAAGCATGTGAAACGAAAAAAAAATCGACTTTTTGCTCGATTTTCGAAAATTTCATTTGTGTTTGAAAGAATGTGAAACGCGTAAAAAACGAAAAAAATCAACTCTTCACTCGATTTTCGAAAATTTCATTTGTGTTTGAAAGCATGTGAAACGAAAAAAAAATCGACTTTATTCTCGATTTTCGAAAATTTTATTTGTATTTGAAAGCATGTGAAACGCGTAAAAAACGAAAAAAAATTGACTCTTCACTCGATTTTCGAAATTTTCATTTGTGTTTGAAAGCATGCGAAACGCGTAAAAAACGAAAAAAAATCGACTCTTCACTCGATTTTTGAACATTTCATTTGTGTTTGAAAGCATGTGAAACGAAAAAAAAAAATCGACTTTTTGCTCGATTTTCGAAAATTTCATTTGTGTTTGAAAGCATGTGAAACGAAAAAAAAAATCGACTTTTTGCTCCATTTTAAAAAATTTCATTTGTGTTTGAAAGCATGTGAAACGAAAAAAAAATCGACTTTTTGCTCGATTTTCGAAAATTTCATTGTTGTTTGAATGCATGTGAAACGCGTAAAAAACGAAAAAAAATCGACTCTTCACTCGATTTTTGCATGTGAAACGAAAAAAAAATCGACATTTTGCTCGATTTTCGAAAATTTTATTTGTGTTTGAAAGCATGTGAAACGAAAAAAAATCGATTCTTCTCTCGATTTTCGAAAATTTCATTTGTGTTTGAAAGCATGTGAAACGCGTAAAAAACGAAAAAAAATCGACTCTTCACTCGATTTTCGAAAATTTCATTTGTGTTTGAAAGCATGTGAAACGCGTAAAAAACGAAAAAAAATCGACTCTTTACTCGATTTTTAAAAATTTCATTTGTGTTTGAACGCATGTGAAACGCGTAAAAAACGAAAAAAATCAACTCTTCACTCGATTTTCGAAAAGTTCATTTGTGTTTGAAAGCATGTGAAACGAACAAAAATTTACTTTTTGCTCGATTTTCGAAAATTTCATTTGTGTTTGAAAGCATGTGAAACGAAAAAAAATCGACTTTTAGCTCGATTTTCGAAAATTTCATTTGTGTTCAAAAGCATGTGAAACGCGTAAAAAACGAAAAAAAATCGACTCTTCACTCGATTTTCGAAAATTTCATTTGTGTTTGAAAGCATGTGAAACGCGTAAAAAACGAAAAAAAATCGACTCTTTACTCGATTTTTAAAAATTTCATTTGTGTTTGAACGCATGTGAAACGCGTAAAAAACGAAAAAAATCAACTCTTCACTCGATTTTCGAAAAGTTCATTTGTGTTTGAAAGCATGTGAAACGAACAAAAATTTACTTTTTGCTCGATTTTCGAAAATTTCATTTGTGTTTGAAAGCATGTGAAACGAAAAAAAAATCGACTTTTAGCTCGATTTTCGAAAATTTCATTTGTGTTCAAAAGCATGTGTAACGCGTAAAAAACGAAAAAAAATCGACTCTTCACTCGATTTTCGAAAATTTTATTTGTGTTTGAAAGCATGTGAAACAAAAAAAAAATCGACTTTTTGCTCCATTTTAAAAAATTTCATTTGTGTTTGAAAGCATGTGATACAAAAAAAAATCGACTTTTTGCTCGATTTTCGAAAATTTCGTTTGTGTTTGAAAGCATGTGAAACGAAAAAAAAATCGACTTTTTGCTCGATTTTCGAAAATTTCATTTGTGTTTGAAAGCATGTGAAACGAAAAAAAAATCGACTTTTTGCTCGATTTTCGAAAATTTCATTTGTGTTTGAAAGCATGTGAAACGAAAAAAAAATCGACTCTTCTCTCGATTTTCAAAAATTTCATTTGTGTTTGGAAGCATGTGAAACGCGTAAAAAACGAAAAAAAAATCGACTCTTCTCTCGATTTTTGCATGTGAAACTAAAAAGAATCGACTTTTTGCTCCATTTTAGAAAATTTCATTTGTGTTTGAAAGCATGTGAAACGAAAAAAAAATCGACTTTTTGCTCGATTTTCGAAAAGTTCATTTGTGTTTGAAAGAATGTGAAACGCGTAAAAAACGAAAAAAAAATCGACTCTTCACTCGATTTTTGAAAATTTCATTTGTGTTTGAACGCATGTGAAACGAAAAAAAAATCGACTCTTCTCTCGATTTTCGAAAATTTCATTTGTGTTTGAAAGCATGTGAAACGAAAAAAAAATCGACTCTTCTCTCGATTTTCGAAAATTTCATTTGTGTTTGAAAGCATGTGAAACGCGTAAAAAACGAAAAAAAAATCGACTCTTCACTCGATTTTTGCATGTGAAACTAAAAAGAATCGACTTTTTGCTCCATTTTGGAAAATTTCATTTGTGTTTGAAAGCATGTGAAACGAAAAAAAAATCGACTTTTTGCTCGATTTTCGAATATTTCATTTGTGTTTGATAGAATGTGAAACGCGTAAAAAACGAAAAAAATCAACTCTTCACTCGATTTTCGAAAATTTCATTTGTGTTTGAAAGCATGTGAAACGAAAAAAAATCGACTTTTTTCTCGATTTTCGAAAATTTTATTTATGTTTGAAAGCATGTGAAACGAAAAAAAAAATCGACTTTTTGCTCGATTTTCGAAAATTTCATTTTTGTTTGAAAGCATGTGAAACGCGTAAAAAACGAAAAAAATTTGACTCTTCACTCGATTTTCGAAAATTTCATTTGTGTTTGAAAGCATGTGAAACGAAAAAAAAATCGACTTTTTGCTCGATTTTCAAAAATTTC
Organism: Tachinus rufipes; assembly: GCA_963932245.1. Lineage (NCBI taxonomy): Eukaryota > Metazoa > Arthropoda > Insecta > Coleoptera > Staphylinidae > Tachinus > Tachinus rufipes. The sequence goes on from OZ010742.1 coordinate 105,177,291, forward strand.
ATTGTTGTTTGAATTCATGTGAAACGAAAAAAAAATCGACTTTTTGCTCGATTTTCGAAAATTTCATTTGTGTTTGAAAGCATGTGAAACGCGTAAAAAACGAAAAAAAAATCGACTCCACTCGATTTTTGCATGTGAAACTAAAAAGAATCGACTTTTTGCTCCATTTTAGAAAATTTCATTCGTGTTTGAAAGCATGTGAAACGAAAAAAAAATCGACTTTTTGCTCGATTTTCGAAAATTTCATTTGTGTTTGAAAGAATGTGAAACGCGTAAAAAACGAAAAAAATCAACTCTTCACTCGATTTTCGAAAATTTCATTTGTGTTTGAAAGCATGTGAAACGAAAAAAAAATCGACTTTATTCTCGATTTTCGAAAATTTTATTTGTATTTGAAAGCATGTGAAACGCGTAAAAAACGAAAAAAAATTGACTCTTCACTCGATTTTCGAAAATTTCATTTGTGTTTGAAAGCATGCGAAACGCGTAAAAAACGAAAAAAAATCGACTCTTCACTCGATTTTTGAACATTTCATTTGTGTTTGAAAGCATGTGAAACGAAAAAAAAAATCGACTTTTTGCTCGATTTTCGAAAATTTCATTTGTGTTTGAAAGCATGTGAAACGAAAAAAAAAAATCGACTTTTTGCTCCATTTTAAAAAATTTCATTTGTGTTTGAAAGCATGTGAAACGAAAAAAAAATCGACTTTTTGCTCGATTTTCGAAAATTTCATTGTTGTTTGAATTCATGTGAAACGAAAAAAGAAATCGAATTTTTGCTCGATTTTCGAAAATTTCTTTTGTGTTTGAAAGCATGTGTAACGAAAAAAAAATCGACTTTTTGCTCGATTTTCGAAAATTTCATTTGTGTTTGAAAGCATGTGAAACGCGTAAAAAACGAAAAAAAAAATCGACTCTTCACTCGATTTTTGCATGTGAAACTAAAAAGAATCGACTTTTTGCTCCATTTTAGAAAATTTCATTTGTGTTTGAAAGCATGTGAAACGAAAAAAAAATCGACTTTTTGCTCGATTTTCGAAAATTTCATTTGTGTTTGAAAGAATGTGAAACGCGTAAAAAACGAAAAAAAATCGACTCTTCACTCGATTTTTGAAAATTTCATTTGTGTTTGAAAGCATGTGAAACGCGTAAAAAAAACGAAAAAAAATCGACTCTTCACTCGATTTTCGAAATCTTCATTGTTGTTTGAATGCATGTGAAACGAAAAAAAAAATCGACTTTTTGCTCGATTTTCGAAAATTTCATTTGTGTTTGAAAGCATGTGAAACGAAAAAAAAATCGACTCTTCTCTCGATTTTCGAAAATTTCATTTGTGTTTGAAAGCATGTGAAACGCGTAAAAAACGAAAAAAAAATCGACTCTTCACTCGATTTTTGCATGTGAAACTAAAAAGAATCGACTTTTTGCTCCATTTTAGAAAATTTCATTTGTGTTTGAAAGCATGTGAAACGAAAAAAAAATCGACTTTTTGCTCGATTTTCGAAAATTTCATTTGTGTTTGAAAGAATGTGAAACGCGTAAAAAACGAAAAAAAATCGACTCTTCACTCGATTTTTGAAAATTTCATTTGTGTTTGAACGCATGTGAAACGCGTAAAAAACGAAAAAAATCAACTCTTCACTCGATTTTCAAAAATTTCATTTGTGTTTGAAAGCATGTGAAACGAAAAAAAAATCGACTTTTTGCTCGATTTTCGAAAATTTCATTTGTGTTTGAAAGCATGTGAAACGAAAAAAAAAAATCGACTTTTTGCTCCATTTTAAAAAATTTCATTTGTGTTTGAAAGCATGTGAAACGCGTAAAAAACGAAAAAAATCAACTCTTCACTCGATTTTCAAAAATTTCATTTGTGTTTGAAAGCATGTGAAACGAAAAAAAAAAAAATCGACTTTTTGCTTGATTTTCGAAAATTTCATTTGTGTTTGAAAGCATGTGAAACGAAAAAAAAAATCGACTTTTTGCTCCATTTTAAAAAATTTCATTTGTGTTTGAAAGCATGTGAAACGAAAAAAAAATCGACTTTTTGCTCGATTTTCGAAAATTTCATTGTTGTTTGAATTCATGTGAAACGAAAAAAAAAATCGACTTTTTGCTCGATTTTCGAAAATTTCTTTTGTGTTTGAAAGCATGTGTAACGAAAAAAAAATCGACTTTTTGCTCGATTTTCGAAAATTTCATTTGTGTTTGAAAGCATGTGAAACGCGTAAAAAACGAAAAAAAAATCGACTCCACTCGATTTTTGCATGTGAAACTAAAAAGAATCGACTTTTTGCTCCATTTTAGAAAATTTCATTTGTGTTTGAAAGCATGTGAAACGAAAAAAAAATCGACTTTTTGCTCGATTTTCGAAAATTTCATTTGTGTTTGAAAGAATGTGAAACGAAAAAAAAATCGACTTTTTGCTCGGTTTTCGAAAATTTCATTTGTGTTTGAAAGCATGTGAAACGAAAAAAAAATCGACTTTTTGCTCGATTTTCGAAAATTTCTTTTGTGTTTGAAAGCATGTGTAACGAAAAAAAAATCGACTTTTTGCTCGATTTTCGAAAATTTCATTTGTGTTTGAAAGCATGTGAAACGCGTAAAAAACGAAAAAAAATCGACTCCACTCGATTTTTGCATGTGAAACGAAAAAAAAATCGACTTTTTGCTCGATTTTCGAAAATTTCATTTGTGTTTGAAAGAATGTGAAACGCGTAAAAAACGAAAAAAATCAACTCTTCACTCGATTTTCGAAAATTTCATTTGTGTTTGAAAGCATGTGAAACGAAAAAAAAATCGACTTTATTCTCGATTTTCGAAAATTTTATTTGTATTTGAAAGCATGTGAAACGCGTAAAAAACGAAAAAAAATTGACTCTTCACTCGATTTTCGAAAATTTCATTTGTGTTTGAAAGCATGCGAAACGCGAATTACATCCTGTACATGTACCTTCTACAGAGAAGACCCTGTATATACATTTACTTATGAATTATATTTATTGCAGACATATTATTTTTTATATAAATATTATTTTTATATTTTATTTTAATATTATTTATGGAATCATAAAAACTAAGAATGTTAGTTTTTATTTAGTTTACTTTAAAGGAATATCATTTTATTTTAAGACAGTCTTACAACAACCAGCAAACAATAAACTTAATAAATATATACAATCGAGTATTATTTAAAATTTATGTAATATAAAATAATTTAATTACATTATAATAAAGTTGTTTGAAATTAATTGTTTTTTTTAATAAAACAATAAACGTAAGACGTAATTGGCGCAGTCAATGGTAGGATAGTTTTATCCAAGTATTTTATTATAAAATACGTCAGTTTCAACTGTTTGTGGAAAGAATCTACTCCCAAACAAAAAACATCGTGGAATCTACAACGAGCAGAGTCCATCCTCGAACATTAGAAGGTATCCATTGCGGACTGTTCTACGTGGATTCAACACCAGGCCCAGAGACTACACTTCACGGAATCTCCCGCATCGAGGTCCGAAGAACACGTGCACGTCCAGAGGCAACATATCCGGTTCCCTGCATTGATATCCGAAGTACGGCCGCATGTAAGTCGATTTTGTTTTGTCAATTGCGTGATTCGATTGTAGGTGCAATTAATGTCATTTAATATCGATTCCGAAATAAATTTTATTATTGAAATCCTAGATAAGATAACCTTGGATTCTCCTCAAAAACCAAAGATAGATATTGATAATACAGATAGGGTTGAGAATTTTGAAATTAATTTTAGCATAATGGAAGAATTTAAACCCGAATACTTGTCCTGCATACCAACTTTTGACGGTAATGCTAACGACTTGCATAATTTTCTAGCTAGTTCCGAAAGTTTAGTAAATACATTTGTAACTAAATCAAACGCTAATACTTTTGCTAGCGTATATATTTTTAAAAGTATATGTAATAAATTAACAGGTCCTGCAAAGGTTGCTATTAATATTCAACAAGTTCAGAATTTTAACGATTTAAAAACTGTCCTTATTCAAAATTTTGCAGATCAACGAGACGATGCTTGCCTCGTTCGGGATTTAGTTTTACTAAAACAAAGCAATAGCACTCCTTTGCAATTTTACGAAAAGTGCATTAGCATATTAAATTTATTAAGTTCATATACTAGAGCAACAGAAGTAAACGTAGATGCACAGAAGGCAAAAACTGATTTTTTTACTAAAATTACATTAAAATCATTTTTATGTGGATTAAAGGAACCATTGGGTTCAATAATTAGAGCAATGCGTCCCGCTAATCTACAAACTGCATTGCAATATATTAACGAAGAAGATAATTGTAAATATTATCAACATAATATTCAAAACCCATCACAAACGATGCAAACATTTAAATCTCAAAATGTTTCATCGCCATTTCAAACTCGTCCTCAACTAAACCAAGCACAAGTACAAAAAGGGCACTTTCAACAAAGGCAACCAATAAAAAATTATGCTCCTGATTTTAATAAAACTCAAATAAACGCTTGGAAACCAAATCCGAATTTCAATAATAATTATACTCCTACTCCAATGAGTATTTCTACAAATACTAATATTCAGAGTAATCAAAAACACAATCGAAATTGGTCTTCTCGAGAATTACATAACAATGAAACCGAAACTGAGCATTATAATGTTGAATTAGAAGAACAGCATACTGCTGTTAACGAATATAACGAATGCATACCAGATACTAATCTCACCCACCAAAATTTTACGATAACTGCCGACAATCTCAATCCAAGCTAGTATCTATTAATAACAACGAACAGTATATCTCCGAATTACCTTATATAGATGTCCCTGAAATCAATTGTTCATTTCTAATTGACACCGGTGCATCAATATCTTTCATCAATCCGGAGATTGCAAATCAATATTGGCCTAACCGAATATATTATAACCCTATCGAAATTACAAATTGTATGCAAACATATCGAAAAGAATTAGCAGTAAATATACCATGTTTATCAATTTTTGAAAACAACATTCCATTAAATTTTCATTTGTTTAATTTTCATAAAAAATTCACTGGATTAATAGGTATCGACACATTGAAACTATTAGGTGCTACTGTAGATTTAAAAAACTCCAAATTAATCACTCAGAACGCAGTTTTGCCATTAAAAATGAAAGATTTGCCTAATAAATCTGTTGTTTTCAATATAGAACCTTTTACCGAACAGCTCATTCAAGTACATACAGAAATTAGAAATGGAGCAATAATTGTACCTCATCAAGGTAACAGTTCAATTCAAATACCAGAATGCATAACTTTAGCACAGAATGGTAAAGCATTAGTATCGATACAAAATAGTTCTGAAGAGCTTCTCTCGCTAAAACTCCACGAACCCATACCTGTTATCAAATATACTCCAAATTTGTTTGAGCAATGTTGCGAAATCAATAATTTCAATAATGTCGACAATTCCCTCGATTTAAATCTAATCAAAACAGACCATATGAATAACGAAGAAAAACATTCAATAAAAAAAGTTTGTCAAGAATATTCAGAATTATTTCACAACGAAAATAATAATTTGACTTGTACCACTCAAATTAGACATCAAATAAGAACAACAGACGACTCTCCTGTATATACAAAAACTTACCGCTATCCACATATACACAAGCAAGAAGTTCAAAAACAAATTGACAAAATGTTAAAGTCAAAGATAATAGCACCTTCAAACTCTCCTTGGTCATCACCTATTTGGGTAGTACCCAAAAAAATTGACCAAAGTGGCAAACAAAAGTGGCGAATCGTCATCGACTATCGCAAGTTGAATGAAAAAACCATAAGTGATAAGTATCCCATTCCTAACATCTCAGACCTATTAGACAAACTAGGACGGTGTCAATACTTTTCGACAATCGATCTCGCAAGCGGTTTTCATCAAATTAAAATTGATCCACAAGATACTGAAAAAACAGCATTTAACACAGAAAATGGCCACTACGAATTTTTGCGAATGCCGTTTGGCTTAAAGAATGCTCCTAGCACTTTTCAACGAGTCATGGACCACATTCTAAAAGGTTTAAATAATAAGATCTGTCTAGTATATCTAGATGATATAATTGTCTTTTCAGTTTCCCTTCAGGAACACATTGAAAATTTAAAATTAGTCTTTCAAAGACTAAAAGAATCAAACTTCAAAATTCAAGTTGATAAAACAACCTTTTTGCAAAAATCAGTATCTTATTTAGGTCACGTAATTACTCCCGAAGGAATTATGCCAGACCCAAATAAAATCAAAGCAATACAAAACTTTCCAGTTCCAAAAACTACCAAGGAAATAAAGTCATTTCTTGGACTTTTAGGTTACTACAGGCGTTTCATTAATAATTTAGCAAAAATAACAAAACCTTTAACAACGTGTTTAAAAAAGAAGGCTAAAATAGTTCATAATCCCGAATTTTTACAATGTTTTGACACTTGCAAAAACCTCCTAATAAACAAACCGATCTTGCAATACCCTGATTTTTCAAAGACATTTAATGTCACCACAGATGCAAGTAACCTAGCCATCGGTGCTGTACTCTCGCAAGGTCCCATTGGCAAAGATTTACCAGTAGCTTTTGCATCAAGAACCCTAAACGAATCCGAACAAAACTACAGCACTATCGAAAGAGAACTGTTAGCAATAGTTTATGCATGCAAATACTTTCGACCTTATATTTATGGTACGAAGTTTAACATAATAACCGATCACATGCCCCTGCAATGGCTTATGTCCTTAAAAGAGCCAAACTCAAAATTAATTCGTTGGCGTCTTAAATTAGAAGAGTTTGACTACCAAATATTTTATAAAAAAGGCTTACAAAATAGCAACGCAGATGCCCTTTCCCGTGTGGAAATACATGTGAATGAAACTGATCAAGTGCCACCACATTTATTAGATTACATGGATAATTTTAATGAAAAACTTTCAAAATCTGAATCGATAAGAGTCCATCCAGACCCGGAAACCCCACCTATAATTGATAGTGACGATGGTACTCAGCACTCAACTGAAGATAACATAGGTTTACAAATTCCTATCACGGAATCTCCTTTAAATGTATCACATAACCAGATAATCATTGAATTAGTGCAACACTCTCCCGCAAAACTCAAGATGGTACAACCTTACGAACACAAGCAATGTTTCTATGTACAAATATCAGAAAACAATTTTGTAAAAGACGTTATATCTTTTGTAAAAAATTACATTGTTCCGAACATAACCTATTACATATATTTTGAACAACCTGATGTTTACGAAAAATTTACGGTAATCACAAGACAATATTTTGATTCAAATGCTTGTAAATTTGTTTGTTCTAAAATAAAACTCATCAACATACCATTAGACGAAATTGATGAGACAATAGAACAATTTCACACCTCAAAAACAAACCATCGTGGAACAAACGAAACGTATGAAAGGATTAAAAGAACGCATTATGCCCCAAACTTAAAAAAAAGAATTCAATTATTTATTAATAAATGTGACATATGTCAACAAGCCAAATATGAAAGGTCACCTATTCAAGTCAAGTTTAATATTACACCAACACCAAATAAACCACTTGAAATAGTGCATATTGATACTTTTCAAATATTAAAAACTAAATTTTTAACTATTGTAGACTCATTCTCGAAATATGCACAAGCTTATCCATTAACTACAGTTAATGCTATAGAGATAACTGACAAATTACTTATGTATTTTTCACATCACGGTCTACCTACACTTATAATATCAGATAACGGAACTGAATTTAAAAATAACATAATTCAAGACTTGTTAAAACTACACAAAATAGAGATGCATTTTTGTACACCAAATAATCCAACTTCTAATGGTTTAATAGAAAGACTACATTTAACCTTAATTGAACACATTCGCCTGCTAAAAGCATCGTATCCTAATGAAATACCCCAGAAATACATGCTATACGCAATTGTAGCCTATAACAACTCTATCCATTCTTCTACAAAATTAAAACCTATAGAAATACTTAATGGTCATATTAATAATGAATCTCTTTTATCTATCGATTTAGAACACGTTCTCTCGCAAAATTACATTGAAACACATAAAGAAAAAGTAAAAGAATTATATGCGTGTATTAACGAAAAACTATCACAAAACAAATCAAATGTTATTAACAAACGCAATGAAAACATTATTGAAACCCAAACTAACGAACTTAAAGAAGCTAGACCAAAAAATTTTACGAGCACCAGACACAAAGATCATAATAAGTTCTCAAAAGTGAAAAACGTACAATCTATAAACCCAGACAAGAGAACAATATCAACAACTACTGGCAATATAATTCATTTGCGAAACATTCAAAGACCTTTGTATACGGAGAAATCAAATTCCGAAACCGATTAATTATCTTCACATCAAAATAAATTAGATCATAAATTTTAGCACTTCCTATAAAAATTAAAATATAAATTGTGCCTACTATCTACTATGTTACCATGCTCAATCAATTAATTAGACTCTGCTGATCTTGAACAACATTTAAAGCATATTTTAACGGACTTGACTCATAACTCACCGAATTATAATTTAAATTTTAAGAAATTGCAAATGATTTTGCTAATTAAAGAACTACTAGTGTGAATATTTTGCAAGCCTACTCAAAAATATATAAGATATCAGGAAATTCCTTATGCTGGTGTATTTCGGTATTCGCAACCCTAAGTTATTTCCTTTTACATCCATCCATTTCAAGATATCAATAAACTACATCTTAGAGACACGTATTGCATTTATGATTGAGTCATGTTTTTGGCTGGACAGGTCGATTTATTTTGCAGGATTATATGGACCATATCAAGAATGAATAAAAATATTCATGTTCAACAAGCTCAACTGAACTAGCATGAAAATGGACCAATAATGGGTGGTAACAAGCATGACAGCTGACCAAGCTTCGGAAGAAGAATCTCCCTGCAACTTGGTTCTTATAGGGGAGGAATTACATCCTGTACATGTACCTTCTACAGAGAAGACCCTGTATATACATTTACTTATGAATTATATTTATTGCAGACATATTATTTTTTATATAAATATTATTTTTATATTTTATTTTAATATTATTTATGGAATCATAAAAACTAAGAATGTTAGTTTTTATTTAGTTTACTTTAAAGGAATATCATTTTATTTTAAGACAGTCTTACAACAACCAGCAAACAATAAACTTAATAAATATATACAATCGAGTATTATTTAAAATTTATGTAATATAAAATAATTTAATTACATTATAATAAAGTTGTTTGAAATTAATTGTTTTTTTTAATAAAACAATAAACGTAAGACGTAATTCGCGTAAAAAACGAACAAAAATCGACTCTTCACTCGATTTTTGAACATTTCATTTGTGTTTGAAAGCATGTGAAACGAAAAAAAAAAAATCGACTTTTTGCTCGATTTTCGAAAATTTCATTTGTGTTTGAAAGCATGTGAAACGAAAAAAAAAATCGACTTTTGCTCCATTTTAAAAAATTTCATTTGTGTTTGAAAGCATGTGAAACGAAAAAAAAATCGACTTTTTGCTCGATTTTCGAAAATTTCATTGTTGTTTGAATTCATGTGAAACGAAAAAAAAAATCGACTTTTTGCTCGATTTTCGAAAATTTCTTTTGTGTTTGAAAGCATGTGTAACGAAAAAAAAATCGACTTTTTGCTCGATTTTCGAAAATTTCATTTGTGTTTGAAAGCATGTGAAACGCGTAAAAAACGAAAAAAAAATCGACTCCACTCGATTTTTGCATGTGAAACTAAAAAGAATCGACTTTTTGCTCCATTTTAGAAAATTTCATTTGTGTTTGAAAGCATGTGAAACGAAAAAAAAATCGACTTTTTGCTCGATTTTCGAAAATTTCATTTGTGTTTGAAAGAATGTGAAACGCGTAAAAAACGAAAAAAAATCGACTCTTCACTCGATTTTTGAAAATTTCATTTGTGTTTGAAAGCATGTGAAACGAAAAAAAAAATCGACTTTTTGCTCGATTTTCGAAAATTTCATTTGTGTTTGAAAGAATGTGAAACGAAAAAAAAATCGACTTTTTGCTCGATTTTCGAAAATTTCATTTGTGTTTGAAAGCATGTGAAACGAAAAAAAAATCGACTTTTTGCTCGATTTTCGAAAATTTCTTTTGTGTTTGAAAGAATGTGAAACGCGTAAAAAACGAAAAAAAATCGACTCTTCACTCGATTTTTGAAAATTTCATTTGTGTTTGAAAGCATGTGAAACGCGTAAAAAAAACGAAAAAAAATCGACTCTTCACTCGATTTTCGAAATCTTCATTGTTGTTTGAATGCATGTGAAACGAAAAAAAAAATCGACTTTTTGCTCGATTTTCGAAAATTTCATTTGTGTTTGAAAGAATGTGAAACGAAAAAAAAATCGACTTTTTGCTCGATTTTCGAAAATTTCATTTGTGTTTGAAAGCATGTGAAACGAAAAAAAAATCGACACTTCTCTCGATTTTCGAAAATTTCATTTGTGTTTGAAAGCATGTGAAACGCGTAAAAAACGAAAAAAAAATCGACTCTTCACTCGATTTTTGCATGTGAAACTAAAAAGAATCGACTTTTTGCTCCATTTTAGAAAATTTCATTTGTGTTTGAAAGCATGTGAAACGAAAAAAAAATCGACTTTTTGCTCGATTTTCGAAAATTTCATTTGTGTTTGAAAGAATGTGAAACGCGTAAAAAACGAAAAAAAAATCGACTCTTCACTCGATTTTTGAAAATTTCATTTGTGTTTGAACGCATGTGAAACGCGTAAAAAACGAAAAAAATCAACTCTTCACTCGATTTTCAAAAATTTCATTTGTGTTTGAAAGCATGTGAAACGAAAAAAAAAAATCGACTTTTTGCTCGATTTTCGAAAATTTCATTTGTGTTTGAAAGCATGTGAAACGAAAAAAAAAATCGAATTTTTGCTCCATTTTAAAAAATTTCATTTGTGTTTGAAAGCATGTGAAACGAAAAAAAAATCGACTTTTTGCTCGATTTTCGAAAATTTCATTGTTGTTTGAATTCATGTGAAACGAAAAAAAAAATCGACTTTTTGCTCGATTTTCGAAAATTTCTTTTGTGTTTGAAAGCATGTGTAACGAAAAAAAAATCGACTTTTTGCTCGATTTTCGAAAATTTCATTTGTGTTTGAAAGAATGTGAAACGCGTAAAAAATCAACTCTTCACTCGATTTTCGAAAATTTCATTTGTGTTTAAAAGCATGTGAAACGAAAAAAAAATCGACTTTATTCTCGATTTTCGAAAATTTTATTTGTATTTGAAAGCATGTGAAACGCGTAAAAAACGAAAAAAAATTGACTCTTCACTCGATTTTCGAAAATTTCATTTGTGTTTGAAAGCATGCGAAACGCGTAAAAAACGAAAAAAAATCGACTCTTCACTCGATTTTTGAACATTTCATTTGTGTTTGAAAGCATGTGAAACGAAAAAAAAATCGACTTTTTGCTCGATTTTCGAAAATTTCTTTTGTGTTTGAAAGCATGTGTAACGAAAAAAAAATCGACTTTTTGCTCGATTTTCGAAAATTTCATTTGTGTTTGAAAGCATGTGAAACGCGTAAAAAACGAAAAAAAAATCGACTCCACTCGATTTTTGCATGTGAAACTAAAAAGAATCGACTTTTTGCTCCATTTTAGAAAATTTCATTTGTGTTTGAAAGCATGTGAAACGAAAAAAAAATCGACTTTTTGCTCGATTTTCGAAAATTTCATTTGTGTTTGAAAGAATGTGAAACGAAAAAAAAATCGACTTTTTGCTCGATTTTCGAAAATTTCATTTGTGTTTGAAAGCATGTGAAACGAAAAAAAAATCGACTTTTTGCTCGATTTTCGAAAATTTCTTTTGTGTTTGAAAGCATGTGTAACGAAAAAAAAATCGACTTTTTGCTCGATTTTCGAAAATTTCTTTTGTGTTTGAAAGAATGTGAAACGCGTAAAAAACGAAAAAAAATCGACTCTTCACTCGATTTTTGAAAATTTCATTTGTGTTTGAAAGCATGTGAAACGCGTAAAAAAAACGAAAAAAAATCGACTCTTCACTCGATTTTCGAAATCTTCATTGTTGTTTGAATGCATGTGAAACGAAAAAAAAAATCGACTTTTTGCTCGATTTTCGAAAATTTCATTTGTGTTTGAAAGCATGTGAAACGAAAAAAAAATCGACACTTCTCTCGATTTTCGAAAATTTCATTTGTGTTTGAAAGCATGTGAAACGCGTAAAAAACGAAAAAAAAATCGACTCCACTCGATTTTTGCATGTGAAACTAAAAAGAATCGACTTTTTGCTCCATTTTAGAAAATTTCATTTGTGTTTGAAAGCATGTGAAACGAAAAAAAAATCGACTTTTTGCTCGATTTTCGAAAATTTCATTTGTGTTTGAAAGAATGTGAAACGCGTAAAAAACGAAAAAAAAATCGACTCTTCACTCGATTTTTGAAAATTTCATTTGTGTTTGAACGCATGTGAAACGCGTAAAAAACGAAAAAAATCAACTCTTCACTCGATTTTCAAAAATTTCATTTGTGTTTGAAAGCATGTGAAACGAAAAAAAAAAATCGACTTTTTGCTCGATTTTCGAAAATTTCATTTGTGTTTGAAAGCATGTGAAACGAAAAAAAAAATCGACTTTTTGCTCCATTTTAAAAAATTTCATTTGTGTTTAAAAGCATGTGAAACGAAAAAAAAATCGACTTTATTCTCGATTTTTGAAAATTTTATTTGTATTTGAAAGCATGTGAAACGCGTAAAAAACGAAAAAAAATTGACTCTTCACTCGATTTTCGAAAATTTCATTTGTGTTTGAAAGCATGCGAAACGCGTAAAAAACGAAAAAAAATCGACTCTTCACTCGATTTTTGAACATTTCATTTGTGTTTGAAAGCATGTGAAACGAAAAAAAAAAATCGACTTTTTGCTCGATTTTCGAAAATTTCATTTGTGTTTGAAAGCATGTGAAACGAAAAAAAAAATCGACTTTTGCTCCATTTTAAAAAATTTCATTTGTGTTTGAAAGCATGTGAAACGAAAAAAAAATCGACTTTTTGCTCGATTTTCGAAAATTTCATTGTTGTTTGAATTCATGTGAAACGAAAAAAAAAATCGACTTTTTGCTCGATTTTCGAAAATTTCTTTTGTGTTTGAAAGCATGTGTAACGAAAAAAAAATCGACTTTTTGCTCGATTTTCGAAAATTTCATTTGTGTTTGAAAGCATGTGAAACGCGTAAAAAACGAAAAAAAAATCGACTCCACTCGATTTTTGCATGTGAAACTAAAAAGAATCGACTTTTTGCTCCATTTTAGAAAATTTCATTTGTGTTTGAAAGCATGTGAAACGAAAAAAAAATCGACTTTTTGCTCGATTTTCGAAAATTTCATTTGTGTTTGAAAGAATGTGAAACGAAAAAAAAATCGACTTTTTGCTCGATTTTCGAAAATTTCATTTGTGTTTGAAAGAATGTGAAACGCGTAAAAAACGAAAAAAATCAACTCTTCACTCGATTTTCGAAAATTTCATTTGTGTTTGAAAGCATGTGAAACGCGTAAAAAACGAAAAAAAAATCGACTCCACTCGATTTTTGCATGTGAAACTAAAAAGAATCGACTTTTTGCTCCATTTTAGAAAATTTCATTTGTGTTTGAAAGCATGTGAAACGAAAAAAAAATCGACTTTTTGCTCGATTTTCGAAAATTTCATTTGTGTTTGAAAGAATGTGAAACGAAAAAAAAATCGACTTTTTGCTCGATTTTCGAAAATTTCATTTGTGTTTGAAAGCATGTGAAACGAAAAAAAAATCGACTTTTTGCTCGATTTTCGAAAATTTCTTTTGTGTTTGAAAGAATGTGAAACGCGTAAAAAACGAAAAAAAATCGACTCTTCACTCGATTTTTGAAAATTTCATTTGTGTTTGAAAGCATGTGAAACGCGTAAAAAACGAAAAAAAAATCGACTCCACTCGATTTTTGCATGTGAAACGAAAAAAAAATCGACTTTTTGCTCGATTTTCGAAAATTTCATTTGTGTTTGAAAGAATGTGAAACGCGTAAAAAACGAAAAAAATCAACTCTTCACTCGATTTTCGAAAATTTCATTTGTGTTTGAAAGCATGTGAAACGAAAAAAAAATCGACTTTATTCTCGATTTTCGAAAATTTTATTTGTATTTGAAAGCATGTGAAACGCGTAAAAAACGAAAAAAAATTGACTCTTCACTCGATTTTCGAAAATTTCATTTGTGTTTGAAAGCATGCGAAACGCGTAAAAAACGAACAAAAATCGACTCTTCACTCGATTTTTGAACATTTCATTTGTGTTTGAAAGCATGTGAAACGAAAAAAAAAAAATCGACTTTTTGCTCGATTTTCGAAAATTTCATTTGTGTTTGAAAGCATGTGAAACGAAAAAAAAAAATCGACTTTTGCTCCATTTTAAAAAATTTCATTTGTGTTTGAAAGCATGTGAAACGAAAAAAAAATCGACTTTTTGCTCGATTTTCGAAAATTTCATTGTTGTTTGAATTCATGTGAAACGAAAAAAAAAATCGACTTTTTGCTCGATTTTCGAAAATTTCTTTTGTGTTTGAAAGCATGTGTAACGAAAAAAAAATCGACTTTTTGCTCGATTTTCGAAAATATCATTTGTGTTTGAAAGCATGTGAAACGCGTAAAAAACGAAAAAAAAATCGACTCCACTCGATTTTTGCATGTGAAACTAAAAAGAATCGACTTTTTGCTCCATTTTAGAAAATTTCATTTGTGTTTGAAGGCATGTGAAACGAAAAAAAAATCGACTTTTTGCTCGATTTTCGAAAATTTCATTTGTGTTTGAAAGAATGTGAAACGCGTAAAAAACGAAAAAAAATCGACTCTTCACTCGATTTTTGAAAATTTCATTTGTGTTTGAAAGCATGTGAAACGAAAAAAAAAATCGACTTTTTGCTCGATTTTCGAAAATTTCATTTGTGTTTGAAAGAATGTGAAACGAAAAAAAAATCGACTTTTTGCTCGATTTTCGAAAATTTCATTTGTGTTTGAAAGCATGTGAAACGAAAAAAAAATCGACTTTTTGCTCGATTTTCGAAAATTTCTTTTGTGTTTGAAAGAATGTGAAACGCGTAAAAAACGAAAAAAAATCGACTCTTCACTCGATTTTTGAAAATTTCATTTGTGTTTGAAAGCATGTGAAACGCGTAAAAAAAACGAAAAAAAATCGACTCTTCACTCGATTTTCGAAATCTTCATTGTTGTTTGAATGCATGTGAAACGAAAAAAAAAATCGACTTTTTGCTCGATTTTCGAAAATTTCATTTGTGTTTGAAAGCATGTGAAACGAAAAAAAAATCGACACTTCTCTCGATTTTCGAAAATTTCATTTGTGTTTGAAAGCATGTGAAACGCGTAAAAAACGAAAAAAAAATCGACTCTTCACTCGATTTTTGCATGTGAAACTAAAAAGAATCGACTTTTTGCTCCATTTTAGAAAATTTCATTTGTGTTTGAAAGCATGTGAAACGAAAAAAAAATCGACTTTTTGCTCGATTTTCGAAAATTTCATTTGTGTTTGAAAGAATGTGAAACGCGTAAAAAACGAAAAAAAAATCGACTCTTCACTCGATTTTTGAAAATTTCATTTGTGTTTGAACGCATGTGAAACGCGTAAAAAACGAAAAAAATCAACTCTTCACTCGATTTTCAAAAATTTCATTTGTGTTTGAAAGCATGTGAAACGAAAAAAAAAAATCGACTTTTTGCTCGATTTTCGAAAATTTCATTTGTGTTTGAAAGCATGTGAAACGAAAAAAAAAATCGACTTTTTGCTCCATTTTAAAAAATTTCATTTGTGTTTGAAAGCATGTGAAACGAAAAAAAAATCGACTTTTTGCTCGATTTTCGAAAATTTCATTGTTGTTTGAATTCATGTGAAACGAAAAAAAAAATCGACTTTTTGCTCGATTTTCGAAAATTTCTTTTGTGTTTGAAAGCATGTGTAACGAAAAAAAAATCGACTTTTTGCTCGATTTTCGAAAATTTCATTTGTGTTTAAAAGCATGTGAAACGAAAAAAAAATCGACTTTATTCTCGATTTTCGAAAATTTTATTTGTATTTGAAAGCATGTGAAACGCGTAAAAAACGAAAAAAAATTGACTCTTCACTCGATTTTCGAAAATTTCATTTGTGTTTGAAAGCATGCGAAACGCGTAAAAAACGAAAAAAAATCGACTCTTCACTCGATTTTTGAACATTTCATTTGTGTTTGAAAGCATGTGAAACGAAAAAAAAAAAAATCGACTTTTTGCTCGATTTTCGAAAATTTCATTTGTGTTTGAAAGCATGTGAAACGAAAAAAAAAATCGACTTTTGCTCCATTTAAAAAAATTTCATTTGTGTTTGAAAGCATGTGAAACGAAAAAAAAATCGACTTTTTGCTCGATTTTCGAAAATTTTATTGTTGTTTGAATTCATGTGAAACGAAAAAAAAAATCGACTTTTTGCTCGATTTTCGAAAATTTCTTTTGTGTTTGAAAGCATGTGTAACGAAAAAAAAATCGACTTTTTGCTCGATTTTCGAAAATTTCATTTGTGTTTGAAAGCATGTGAAACGCGTAAAAAACGAAAAAAAAATCGACTCCACTCGATTTTTGCATGTGAAACTAAAAAGAATCGACTTTTTGCTCCATTTTAGAAAATTTCATTTGTGTTTGAAAGCATGTGAAACGAAAAAAAAATCGACTTTTTGCTCGATTTTCGAAAATTTCATTTGTGTTTGAAAGAATGTGAAACGAAAAAAAAATCGACTTTTTGCTCGATTTTCGAAAATTTCATTTGTGTTTGAAAGCATGTGAAACGAAAAAAAAATCGACTTTTTGCTCGATTTTCGAAAATTTCTTTTGTGTTTGAAAGCATGTGTAACGAAAAAAAAATCGACTTTTTGCTCGATTTTCGAAAATTTCTTTTGTGTTTGAAAGAATGTGAAACGCGTAAAAAACGAAAAAAAATCGACTCTTCACTCGATTTTTGAAAATTTCATTTGTGTTTGAAAGCATGTGAAACGCGTAAAAAAAACGAAAAAAAATCGACTCTTCACTCGATTTTCGAAATCTTCATTGTTGTTTGAATGCATGTGAAACGAAAAAAAAAATCGACTTTTTGCTCGATTTTCGAAAATTTCATTTGTGTTTGAAAGCATGTGAAACGAAAAAAAAATCGACACTTCTCTCGATTTTCGAAAATTTCATTTGTGTTTGAAAGCATGTGAAACGCGTAAAAAACGAAAAAAAAATCGACTCTTCACTCGATTTTTGCATGTGAAACTAAAAAGAATCGACTTTTTGCTCCATTTTAGAAAATTTCATTTGTGTTTGAAAGCATGTGAAACGAAAAAAAAATCGACTTTTTGCTCGATTTTCGAAAATTTCATTTGTGTTTGAAAGAATGTGAAACGCGTAAAAAACGAAAAAAAAATCGACTCTTCACTCGATTTTTGAAAATTTCATTTGTGTTTGAACGCATGTGAAACGCGTAAAAAACGAAAAAAATCAACTCTTCACTCGATTTTCAAAAATTTCATTTGTGTTTGAAAGCATGTGAAACGAAAAAAAAAAATCGACTTTTTGCTCGATTTTCGAAAATTTCATTTGTGTTTGAAAGCATGTGAAACGAAAAAAAAAATCGACTTTTTGCTCCATTTTAAAAAATTTCATTTGTGTTTGAAAGCATGTGAAACGAAAAAAAAATCGACTTTTTGCTCGATTTTCGAAAATTTCATTGTTGTTTGAATTCATGTGAAACGAAAAAAAAAATCGACTTTTTGCTCGATTTTCGAAAATTTCTTTTGTGTTTGAAAGCATGTGTAACGAAAAAAAAATCGACTTTTTGCTCGATTTTCGAAAATTTCATTTGTGTTTGAAAGAATGTGAAACGCGTAAAAAACGAAAAAAATCAACTCTTCACTCGATTTTCGAAAATTTCATTTGTGTTTAAAAGCATGTGAAACGAAAAAAAAATCGACTTTATTCTCGATTTTCGAAAATTTTATTTGTATTTGAAAGCATGTGAAACGCGTAAAAAACGAAAAAAAATTGACTCTTCACTCGATTTTCGAAAATTTCATTTGTGTTTGAAAGCATGCGAAACGCGTAAAAAACGAAAAAAAAATCGACTCTTCACTCGATTTTTGAACATTTCATTTGTGTTTGAAAGCATGTGAAACGAAAAAAAAAAAATCGACTTTTTGCTCGATTTTCGAAAATTTCATTTGTGTTTGAAAGCATGTGAAACGAAAAAAAAAATCGACTTTTGCTCCATTTTAAAAAATTTCATTTGTGTTTGAAAGCATGTGAAACGAAAAAAAAATCGACTTTTTGCTCGATTTTCGAAAATTTCATTGTTGTTTGAATTCATGTGAAACGAAAAAAAAAATCGACTTTTTGCTCGATTTTCGAAAATTTCTTTTGTGTTTGAAAGCATGTGTAACGAAAAAAAAATCGACTTTTTGCTCGATTTTCGAAAATTTCATTTGTGTTTGAAAGCATGTGAAACGCGTAAAAAACGAAAAAAAATCGACTCTTCACTCGATTTTTGCATGTGAAACTAAAAAGAATCGACTTTTTGCTCCATTTTAGAAAATTTCATTTGTGTTTGAAAGCATGTGAAACGAAAAAAAAATCGACTTTTTGCTCGATTTTCGAAAATTTCATTTGTGTTTGAAAGAATGTGAAACGAAAAAAAAATCGACTTTTTGCTCGATTTTCGAAAATTTCATTTGTGTTTGAAAGCATGTGAAACGAAAAAAAAATCGACTTTTTGCTCGATTTTCGAAAATTTCTTTTGTGTTTGAAAGCATGTGTAACGAAAAAAAAATCGACTTTTTGCTCGATTTTCGAAAATTTCATTTGTGTTTGAAAGCATGTGAAACGCGTAAAAAACGAAAAAAAAATCGACTCCACTCGATTTTTGCATGTGAAACGAAAAAAAAATCGACTTTTTGCTCGATTTTCGAAAATTTCATTTGTGTTTGAAAGAATGTGAAACGCGTAAAAAACGAAAAAAATCAACTCTTCACTCGATTTTCGAAAATTTCATTTGTGTTTAAAAGCATGTGAAACGAAAAAAAAATCGACTTTATTCTCGATTTTCGAAAATTTTATTTGTATTTGAAAGCATGTGAAACGCGTAAAAAACGAAAAAAAATTGACTCTTCACTCGATTTTCGAAAATTTCATTTGTGTTTGAAAGCATGCGAAACGCGTAAAAAACGAAAAAAAATCGACTCTTCACTCGATTTTTGAACATTTCATTTGTGTTTGAAAGCATGTGAAACGAAAAAAAAAAATCGACTTTTTGCTCGATTTTCGAAAATTTTATTTGTGTTTGAAAGCATGTGAAACGAAAAAAAAAAATCGACTTTTGCTCCATTTTAAAAAATTTCATTTGTGTTTGAAAGCATGTGAAACGAAAAAAAAATCGACTTTTTGCTCGATTTTCGAAAATTTCATTGTTGTTTGAATTCATGTGAAACGAAAAAAAAAATCGACTTTTTGCTCGATTTTCGAAAATTTCTTTTGTGTTTGAAAGCATGTGTAACGAAAAAAAAATCGACTTTTTGCTCGATTTTCGAAAATTTTATTTGTGTTTGAAAGCATGTGAAACGCGTAAAAAACGAAAAAAAAATCGACTCCACTCGATTTTTGCATGTGAAACTAAAAAGAATCGACTTTTTGCTCCATTTTAGAAAATTTCATTTGTGTTTGAAAGCATGTGAAACGAAAAAAAAATCGACTTTTTGCTCGATTTTCGAAAATTTCATTTGTGTTTGAAAGAATGTGAAACGCGTAAAAAACGAAAAAAATCAACTCTTCACTCGATTTTCGAAAATTTCATTTGTGTTTGAAAGCATGTGAAACGAAAAAAAAATCGACTTTATTCTCGATTTTCGAAAATTTTATTTGTATTTGAAAGCATGTGAAACGCGTAAAAAACGAAAAAAAATTGACTCTTCACTCGATTTTCGAAAATTTCAATTGTGTTTGAAAGCATGCGAAACGCGTAAAAAACGAAAAAAAATCGACTCTTCACTCGATTTTTGAACATTTCATTTGTGTTTGAAAGCATGTGAAACGAAAAAAAAAAATCGACTTTTTGCTCGATTTTCGAAAATTTCATTTGTGTTTGAAAGCATGTGAAACGAAAAAAAAATCGACTTTTTGCTCCATTTTAAAAAATTTCATTTGTGTTTGAAAGCATGTGAAACGAAAAAAAAATCGACTTTTTGCTCGATTTTCGAAAATTTCATTGTTGTTTGAATTCATGTGAAACGAAAAAAGAAATCGACTTTTTGCTCGATTTTCGAAAATTTCTTTTGTGTTTGAAAGCATGTGTAACGAAAAAAAGTCGACTTTTTGCTCGATTTTCGAAAATTTCATTTGTGTTTGAAAGCATGTGAAACGCGTAAAAAACGAAAAAAAAATCGACTCCACTCGATTTTTGCATGTGAAACTAAAAAGAATCGACTTTTTGCTCCATTTTAGAAAATTTCATTTGTGTTTGAAAGCATGTGAAACGAAAAAAAAATCGACTTTTTGCTCGATTTTCGAAAATTTCATTTGTGTTTGAAAGAATGTGAAACGAAAAAAAAATCGACTTTTTGCTCGATTTTCGAAAATTTCATTTGTGTTTGAAAGCATGTGAAACGAAAAAAAAATCGACTTTTTGCTCGATTTTCGAAAATTTCTTTTGTGTTTGAAAGAATGTGAAACGCGTAAAAAACGAAAAAAAATCGACTCTTCACTCGATTTTTGAAAATTTCATTTGTGTTTGAAAGCATGTGAAACGCGTAAAAAAAACGAAAAAAAATCGACTCTTCACTCGATTTTCGAAATCTTCATTGTTGTTTGAATGCATGTGAAACGAAAAAAAAAATCGACTTTTTGCTCGAATTTCGAAAATTTCATTTGTGTTTGAAAGCATGTGAAACGAAAAAAAAATCGACTCTTCTCTCGATTTTTGCATGTGAAACTAAAAAGAATCGACTTTTTGCTCCATTTTAGAAAATTTCATTTGTGTTTGAAAGCATGTGAAACGAAAAAAAAATCGACTTTTTGCTCGATTTTCGAAAATTTCATTTGTGTTTGAAAGAATGTGAAACGCGTGAAAAACGAAAAAAAATCGACTCTTCACTCGATTTTTGAAAATTTCATTTGTGTTTGAACGCATGTGAAACGCGTAAAAAACGAAAAAAATCAACTCTTCACTCGATTTTCGAAAATTTCATTTGTGTTTGAAAGCATGTAAAACGAAAAAAAAATCGACTTTATTCTCGATTTTCGAAAATTTTATTTGTATTTGAAAGCATGTAAAACGCGTAAAAAACGAAAAAAAATTGACTCTTCACTCGATTTTCGAAAATTTCATTTGTGTTTGAAAGCATGTGAAACGAAAAAAAAATCGACTTTATTCTCGATTTTCGAAAATTTTATTTGTATTTGAAAGCATGTAAAACGCGTAAAAAACGAAAAAAAATTGACTCTTCACTCGATTTTCGAAAATTTCATTTGTGTTTGAAAGCATGCGAAACGCGTAAAAAACGAAAAAAAAATCGACTCTTTACTCGATTTTTGAACATTTCATTTGTGTTTGAAAGCATGTGAAACGAAAAAAAAAAATCGACTTTTTGCTCGATTTTCGAAAATTTCATTTGTGTTTGAAAGCATGTGAAACGAAAAAAAAAATCGACTTTTTGCTCCATTTTAAAAAATTTCATTTGTGTTTGAAAGCATGTGAAACGAAAAAAAAATCGACTTTTTGCTCGATTTTCGAAAATTTCATTGTTGTTTGAATTCATGTGAAACGAAAAAAAAAATCGACTTTTTGCTCGATTTTCGAAAATTTCTTTTGTGTTTGAAAGCATGTGTAACGAAAAAAAAATCGACTTTTTGCTCGATTTTCGAAAATTTCATTTGTGTTTGAAAGCATGTGAAACGCGTAAGAAACGAAAAAAAAATCGACTCCACTCGATTTTTGCATGTGAAACTAAAAAGAATCGACTTTTTGCTCTATTTTAGAAAATTTCATTTGTGTTTGAAAGCATGTGAAACGAAAAAAAAATCGACTTTATTCTCGATTTTCGAAAATTTTATTTGTATTTGAAAGCACGTGAAACGCGTAAAAAACAAAAAAAAATTGACTCTTCACTCGATTTTCGAAAATTTCATTTGTGTTTGAAAGCATGCGAAACGCGTAAAAAACGAAAAAAAATCGACTCTTCACTCGATTTTTGAACATTTCATTTGTGTTTGAAAGCATGTGAAACGAAAAAAAAAAAAATCGACTTTTTGCTCGATTTTCGAAAAAAAATCGACTTTTTGCTCGATTTTTGAAAATTTCATTTGTGTTTGAACGCATGTGAAACGCGTAAAAAACGAAAAAAATCAACTCTTCACTCGATTTTCGAAAATTTCATTTGTGTTTGAAAGCATGTGAAACGAAAAAAAAATCGACTTTATTCTCGATTTTCGAAAATTTTATTTGTATTTGAAAGCATGTGAAACGCGTAAAAAACGAAAAAAAATTGACTCTTCACTCGATTTTCGAAAATTTCATTTGTGTTTGAAAGCATGCGAAACGCGTAAAAAACGAAAAAAAATCGACTCTTCACTCGATTTTTGAACATTTCATTTGTGTTTGAAAGCATGTGAAACAAAAAAAAAAATCGACTTTTTGCTCGATTTTAGAAAATTTCATTTGTGTTTGAAAGCATGTGAAACGAAAAAAAAAATCGACCTTTTGCTCCATTTTAAAAAATTTCATTTGTGTTTGAAAGCATGTGAAACGAAAAAAAAATCGACTTTTTGCTCGATTTTCGAAAATTTCATTGTTGTTTGAATTCATGTGAAACGAAAAAAAAAATCGACTTTTTGCTCGATTTTCGAAAATTTCTTTTGTGTTTGAAAGCATGTGTAACGAAAAAAAAATCGACTTTTTGCTCGATTTTCGAAAATTTCATTTGTGTTTGAAAGCATGTGAAACGAAAAAAAAATCGACTTTTTGCTCGATTTTCGAAAATTTCATTTGTGTTTGAAAGAATGTGAAACGCGTAAAAAAGGAAAAAAATCAACTCTTCACTCGATTTTCGAAAATTTCATTTGTGTTTGAAAGCATGTGAAACGAAAAAAAAATCGACTTTATTCTCGATTTTCGAAAATTTTATTTGTATTTGAAAGCATGTGAAACGCGTAAAAAACGAAAAAAAATTGACTCTTCACTCGATTTTCGAAAATTTCATTTGTGTTTGAAAGCATGCGAAACGCGTAAAAAACGAAAAAAAATCGACTCTTCACTCGATTTTTGAACATTTCATTTGTGTTTGAAAGCATGTGAAACGAAAAAAAAAATCGACTTTTTGCTCGATTTTCGAAAATTTCATTTGTGTTTGAAAGCATGTGAAACAAAAAAAAAATCGACTTTTTGCTCCATTTTAAAAAATTTCATTTGTGTTTGAAAGCATGTGAAACGAAAAAAAAATCGACTTTTTGCTCGATTTTCGAAAATTTCATTTGTGTTTTAAAGAATGTGAAACGCGTAAAAAACGAAAAAAAATCGACTCTTCACTCGATTTTTGAAAATTTCATTTGTGTTTGAAAGCATGTGAAACGCGTAAAAAACGAAAAAAAAATCGACTCCACTCGATTTTTGCATGTGAAACTAAAAAGAATCGACTTTTTGCTCCATTTTAGAAAATTTCATTTGTGTTTGAAAGCATGTGAAACGAAAAAAAAATCGACTTTTTGCTCGATTTTCGAAAATTTCATTTGTGTTTGAAAGAATGTGAAACGAAAAAAAAATCGACTTTTTGCTCGATTTTCGAAAATTTCATTTGTGTTTGAAAGCATGTGAAACGAAAAAAAAATCGACTTTTTGCTCGATTTTCGAAAATTTCTTTTGTGTTTGAAAGAATGTGAAACGCGTAAAAAACGAAAAAAAATCGACTCTTCACTCGATTTTTGAAAATTTCATTTGTGTTTGAAAGCATGTGAAACGCGTAAAAAAAACGAAAAAAAATCGACTCTTCACTCGATTTTCGAAATCTTCATTGTTGTTTGAATGCATGTGAAACGAAAAAAAAAATCGACTTTTTGCTCGAATTTCGAAAATTTCATTTGTGTTTGAAAGCATGTGAAACGAAAAAAAAATCGACTCTTCTCTCGATTTTTGCATGTGAAACTAAAAAGAATCGACTTTTTGCTCCATTTTAGAAAATTTCATTTGTGTTTGAAAGCATGTGAAACGAAAAAAAAATCGACTTTTTGCTCGATTTTCGAAAATTTCATTTGTGTTTGAAAGAATGTGAAACGCGTGAAAAACGAAAAAAAATCGACTCTTCACTCGATTTTTGAAAATTTCATTTGTGTTTGAACGCATGTGAAACGCGTAAAAAACGAAAAAAATCAACTCTTCACTCGATTTTCGAAAATTTCATTTGTGTTTGAAAGCATGTAAAACGAAAAAAAAATCGACTTTATTCTCGATTTTCGAAAATTTTATTTGTATTTGAAAGCATGTAAAACGCGTAAAAAACGAAAAAAAATTGACTCTTCACTCGATTTTCGAAAATTTCATTTGTGTTTGAAAGCATGTGAAACGAAAAAAAAATCGACTTTATTCTCGATTTTCGAAAATTTTATTTGTATTTGAAAGCATGTAAAACGCGTAAAAAACGAAAAAAAATTGACTCTTCACTCGATTTTCGAAAATTTCATTTGTGTTTGAAAGCATGCGAAACGCGTAAAAAACGAAAAAAAATCGACTCTTTACTCGATTTTTGAACATTTCATTTGTGTTTGAAAGCATGTGAAACGAAAAAAAAAAATCGACTTTTTGCTCGATTTTCGAAAATTTCATTTGTGTTTGAAAGCATGTGAAACGAAAAAAAAAATCGACTTTTTGCTCCATTTTAAAAAATTTCATTTGTGTTTGAAAGCATGTGAAACGAAAAAAAAATCGACTTTTTGCTCGATTTTCGAAAATTTCATTGTTGTTTGAATTCATGTGAAACGAAAAAAAAAATCGACTTTTTGCTCGATTTTCGAAAATTTCTTTTGTGTTTGAAAGCATGTGTAACGAAAAAAAAATCGACTTTTTGCTCGATTTTCGAAAATTTCATTTGTGTTTGAAAGCATGTGAAACGCGTAAGAAACGAAAAAAAAATCGACTCCACTCGATTTTTGCATGTGAAACTAAAAAGAATCGACTTTTTGCTCTATTTTAGAAAATTTCATTTGTGTTTGAAAGCATGTGAAACGAAAAAAAAATCGACTTTATTCTCGATTTTCGAAAATTTTATTTGTATTTGAAAGCACGTGAAACGCGTAAAAAACAAAAAAAAATTGACTCTTCACTCGATTTTCGAAAATTTCATTTGTGTTTGAAAGCATGCGAAACGCGTAAAAAACGAAAAAAAATCGACTCTTCACTCGATTTTTGAACATTTCATTTGTGTTTGAAAGCATGTGAAACGAAAAAAAAAAAATCGACTTTTTGCTCGATTTTCGAAAAAAAATCGACTTTTTGCTCGATTTTTGAAAATTTCATTTGTGTTTGAACGCATGTGAAACGCGTAAAAAACGAAAAAAATCAACTCTTCACTCGATTTTCGAAAATTTCATTTGTGTTTGAAAGCATGTGAAACGAAAAAAAAATCGACTTTATTCTCGATTTTCGAAAATTTTATTTGTATTTGAAAGCATGTGAAACGCGTAAAAAACGAAAAAAAATTGACTCTTCACTCGATTTTCGAAAATTTCATTTGTGTTTGAAAGCATGCGAAACGCGTAAAAAACGAAAAAAAATCGACTCTTCACTCGATTTTTGAACATTTCATTTGTGTTTGAAAGCATGTGAAACAAAAAAAAAAATCGACTTTTTGCTCGATTTTCGAAAATTTCATTTGTGTTTGAAAGCATGTGAAACGAAAAAAAAAATCGACCTTTTGCTCCATTTTAAAAAATTTCATTTGTGTTTGAAAGCATGTGAAACGAAAAAAAAATCGACTTTTTGCTCGATTTTCGAAAATTTCATTGTTGTTTGAATTCATGTGAAACGAAAAAAAAAATCGACTTTTTGCTCGATTTTCGAAAATTTCTTTTGTGTTTGAAAGCATGTGTAACGAAAAAAAAATCGACTTTTTGCTCGATTTTCGAAAATTTCATTTGTGTTTGAAAGCATGTGAAACGAAAAAAAAATCGACTTTTTGCTCGATTTTCGAAAATTTCATTTGTGTTTGAAAGAATGTGAAACGCGTAAAAAAGGAAAAAAATCAACTCTTCACTCGATTTTCGAAAATTTCATTTGTGTTTGAAAGCATGTGAAACGAAAAAAAAATCGACTTTATTCTCGATTTTCGAAAATTTTATTTGTATTTGAAAGCATGTGAAACGCGTAAAAAACGAAAAAAAATTGACTCTTCACTCGATTTTCGAAAATTTCATTTGTGTTTGAAAGCATGCGAAACGCGTAAAAAACGAAAAAAAATCGACTCTTCACTCGATTTTTGAACATTTCATTTGTGTTTGAAAGCATGTGAAACGAAAAAAAAAATCGACTTTTTGCTCGATTTTCGAAAATTTCATTTGTGTTTGAAAGCATGTGAAACAAAAAAAAAAATCGACTTTTTGCTCCATTTTAAAAAATTTCATTTGTGTTTGAAAGCATGTGAAACGAAAAAAAAATCGACTTTTTGCTCGATTTTCGAAAATTTCATTTGTGTTTTAAAGAATGTGAAACGCGTAAAAAACGAAAAAAAATCGACTCTTCACTCGATTTTTGAAAATTTCATTTGTGTTTGAAAGCATGTGAAACGCGTAAAAAAAACAAAAAAAAATCGACTCTTCACTCGATTTTCGAAATCTTCATTGTTGTTTGAATGCATGTGAAACGAAAAAAAAAATCGACTTTTTGCTCGATTTTCGAAAATTTCTTTTGTGTTTGAAAGCATGTGTAACGAAAAAAAAATCGACTTTTTGCTCGATTTTCGAAAATTTCATTTGTGTTTGAAAGCATGTGAAACGCGTAAAAAACGAAAAAAAAATCGACTCTTCACTCGATTTTTGCATGTGAAACTAAAAAGAATCGACTTTTTGCTCCATTTTAGAAAATTTCATTTGTGTTTGAAAGAATGTGAAACGCGTAAAAAACGAAAAAAAATCGACTCTTCACTCGATTTTTGAAAATTTCATTTGTGTTTGAAAGCATGTGAAACGCGTAAAAAAAACGAAAAAAAATCGACTCTTCACTCGATTTTCGAAAATTTCATTGTTGTTTGAATTCATGTGAAACGAAAAAAAAAATCGACTTTTTGCTCGATTTTCGAAAATTTCTTTTGTGTTTGAAAGCATGTGTAACGAAAAAAAAATCGACTTTTTGCTCGATTTTTGAAAATTTCATTTGTGTTTGAAAGCATGTGAAACGCGTAAAAAACGAAAAAAAAATCGACTCTTCACTCGATTTTTGCATGTGAAACTAAAAAGAATCGACTTTTTGCTCCATTTTAGAAAATTTCATTTGTGTTTGAAAGCATGTGAAACGAAAAAAAAATCGACTTTTTGCTCGATTTTCGAAAATTTCATTTGTGTTTGAAAGAATGTGAAACGCGTAAAAAACGAAAAAAAATCGACTCTTCACTCGATTTTTGAAAATTTCATTTGTGTTTGAAAGCATGTGAAACGAAAAAAAAAATCGACCTTTTGCTCCATTTTAAAAAATTTCATTTGTGTTTGAAAGCATGTGAAACGAAAAAAAAATCGACTTTTTGCTCGATTTTCGAAAATTTCATTGTTGTTTGAATTCATGTGAAACGAAAAAAAAAATCGACTTTTTGCTCGATTTTCGAAAATTTCTTTTGTGTTTGAAAGCATGTGTAACGAAAAAAAAATCGACTTTTTGCTCGATTTTCGAAATTTTCATTTGTGTTTGAAAGCATGTGAAACGAAAAAAAAATCGACTTTTTGCTCGATTTTCGAAAATTTCATTTGTGTTTGAAAGAATGTGAAACGCGTAAAAAAGGAAAAAAATCAACTCTTCACTCGATTTTCGAAAATTTCATTTGTGTTTGAAAGCATGTGAAACGAAAAAAAAATCGACTTTATTCTCGATTTTCGAAAATTTTATTTGTATTTGAAAGCATGTGAAACGCGTAAAAAACGAAAAAAAATTGACTCTTCACTCGATTTTCGAAAATTTCATTTGTGTTTGAAAGCATGCGAAACGCGTAAAAAACGAAAAAAAATCGACTCTTCACTCGATTTTTGAACATTTCATTTGTGTTTGAAAGCATGTGAAACGAAAAAAAAAATCGACTTTTTGCTCGATTTTCGAAAATTTCATTTGTGTTTGAAAGCATGTGAAACGAAAAAAAAAATCGACTTTTTGCTCCATTTTAAAAAATTTCATTTGTGTTTGAAAGCATGTGAAACGAAAAAAAAATCGACTTTTTGCTCGATTTTCGAAAATTTCATTTGTGTTTTAAAGAATGTGAAACGCGTAAAAAACGAAAAAAAATCGACTCTTCACTCGATTTTTGAAAATTTCATTTGTGTTTGAAAGCATGTGAAACGCGTAAAAAAAACAAAAAAAAATCGACTCTTCACTCGATTTTCGAAATCTTCATTGTTGTTTGAATGCATGTGAAACGAAAAAAAAAATCGACTTTTTGCTCGATTTTCGAAAATTTCTTTTGTGTTTGAAAGCATGTGTAACGAAAAAAAAATCGACTTTTTGCTCGATTTTCGAAAATTTCATTTGTGTTTGAAAGCATGTGAAACGCGTAAAAAACGAAAAAAAAATCGACTCTTCACTCGATTTTTGCATGTGAAACTAAAAAGAATCGACTTTTTGCTCCATTTTAGAAAATTTCATTTGTGTTTGAAAGAATGTGAAACGCGTAAAAAACGAAAAAAAATCGACTCTTCACTCGATTTTTGAAAATTTCATTTGTGTTTGAAAGCATGTGAAACGCGTAAAAAAAACGAAAAAAAATCGACTCTTCACTCGATTTTCGAAAATTTCATTGTTGTTTGAATTCATGTGAAACGAAAAAAAAAATCGACTTTTTGCTCGATTTTCGAAAATTTCTTTTGTGTTTGAAAGCATGTGTAACGAAAAAAAAATCGACTTTTTGCTCGATTTTCGAAAATTTCATTTGTGTTTGAAAGCATGTGAAACGCGTAAAAAACGAAAAAAAAATCGACTCTTCACTCGATTTTTGCATGTGAAACTAAAAAGAATCGACTTTTTGCTTCATTTTAGAAAATTTCATTTGTGTTTGAAAGCATGTGAAACGAAAAAAAAATCGACTTTTTGCTCGATTTTCGAAAATTTCATTTGTGTTTGAAAGAATGTGAAACGCGTAAAAAACGAAAAAAAATCGACTCTTCACTCGATTTTTGAAAATTTCATTTGTGTTTGAAAGCATGTGAAACGCGTAAAAAAAACGAAAAAAAATCGACTCTTCACTCGATTTTCGAAATCTTCATTGTTGTTTGAATGCATGTGAGACGAAAAAAAAAATCGACTTTTTGCTCGATTTTCGAAAATTTCATTTGTGTTTGAAAGCATGTGAAACGAAAAAAAAATCGACTCTTCTCTCGATTTTCGAAAATTTCATTTGTGTTTGAAAGCATGTGAAACGCGTAAAAAACGAAAAAAAAATCGACTCTTCACTCGATTTTTGCATGTGAAACTAAAAAGAATCGACTTTTTGCTCCATTTTAGAAAATTTCATTTGTGTTTGAAAGCATGTGAAACGAAAAAAAAATCGACTTTTTGCTCGATTTTCGAAAATTTCATTTGTGTTTGAAAGAATGTGAAACGCGTAAAAAACGAAAAAAAATCGACTCTTCACTCGATTTTTGAAAATTTCATTTGTGATTGAAAGCATGTGAAACGCGTAAAAAAACGAAAAAAAAATCGACTCTTCACTCGATTTTCGAAATCTTCATTGTTGTTTGAATGCATGTGAAACGAAAAAAAAAATCGACTTTTTGCTCGATTTTCGAAAATTTCATTTGTGTTTGAAAGCATGTGAAACGAAAAATAAATCGACTCTTCTCTCGATTTTCGAAAATTTCATTTGTGTTTGAAAGCATGTGAAACGCGTAAAAAACGAAAAAAAAATTGACTCTTCACTCGATTTTTGCATGTGAAACTAAAAAGAATCGACTTTTTGCTCCATTTTAGAAAATTTCATTTGTGTTTGAAAGCATGTGAAACGAAAAAAAAATCGACTTTTTGCTCGATTTTCGAAAATTTCATTTGTGTTTGATAGAATGTGAAACGCGTAAAAAACGAAAAAAAATCGACTCTTCACTCGATTTTTGAAAATTTCATTTGTGTTTGAACGCATGTGAAACGCGTAAAAAACGAAAAAAATCAACTCTTCACTCGATTTTCGAAAATTTCATTTGTGTTTGAAAGCATGTGAAACGAAAAAAAAATCGACTTTTTTCTCGATTTTCGAAAATTTTATTTATGTTTGAAAGCATGTGAAACGAAAAAAGAATCGACTTTTTGCTCGATTTTCGAAAATTTCATTTTTGTTTGAAAGCATGTGAAACGCGTAAAAAACGAAAAAAATTTGACTCTTCACTCGATATTCGAAAATTTCATTTGTGTTTGAAAGCATGCGAAACGCGTAAAAAACGAAAAAAAATCGACTCTTCACTCGATTTTTGAACATTTTATTTGTGTTTGAAAGCATGTGAAACAAAAAAAAAAATCGACTTTTTGCTCGATTTTCGAAAATTTTATTGTTGTTTGAATTCATGTGAAACGAAAAAAAAAATCGACTTTTTGCTCGATTTTCGAAAATTTTATTGTTGTTTGAATTCATGTGAAACGAAAAAAAAAATCGACTTATTGCTCGATTTTCGAAAATTTCATTTGTGTTTGAAAGCATGTGAAACGAAAAAAAAATCGACTTTTTGCTCGATTTTCGAAAATTTCATTGTTGTTTGAATGCATGTGAAACGAAAAAAAAATCGACTTTATTCTCGATTTTCGAAAATTTTATTAGTATTTGAAAGCATGTGAAACGCGTAAAAAACGAAAAAAAATTGACTCTTCACTCGATTTTCGAAAATTTCATTTGTGTTTGAAAGCATGTGAAACAAAAAAAAAATCGACTTTTTGCTCCATTTTAAAAAATTTCATTTGTGTTTGAAAGCATGTGAAACGAAAAAAAAATCGACTTTTTGCTCGATTTTCGAAAATTTCATTGTTGTTTGAATTCATGTGAAACGAAAAAAAAATCGACTTTTTGCTCGATTTTCGAAAATTTCTTTTGTGCTTGAAAGCATGTGAAACGAAAAAAAAAATCGACTTTTTGCTCGATTTTCGAAAATTTCTTTTGTGTTTGAAAGCATGTGAAACGAAAAAAAAATTGACTCTTCACTCGATTTTCGAAAATTTCATTTGTGTTTGAAAGCATGCGAAACGCGTAAAAAACGAAAAAAAATCGACTCTTCACTCGATTTTTGAACATTTCATTTGTGTTTGAAAGCATGTGAAACGAAAAAAAAATCGACTTTTTGCTCGATTTTCGAAAATTTCATTTGTGTTTGAAAGCATGTGAAACGAAAAAAAAATCGACTTTTTGCTCCATTTTAAAAAATTTCATTTGTGTTTGAAAGCATGTGAAACGAAAAAAAAAATCGACTCTTCTCTCGATTTTCGAAAATTTCATTTGTGTTTGAAAGCATGTGAAACGCGTGAAAAACGAAAAAAAATCGACTCTACTCGATTTTTGCATGTGAAACGAAAAAAAAAATCGACTTTTTGCTCGATTTTCGAAAATTTCATTTGTGTTTGAAAGAATGTGAAACGCGTAAAAAACGAAAAAAAATCGACTCTTCACTCGATTTTTGAAAATTTCATTTGTGTTTGAAAGCATGTGAAACGCGTAAAAAAAACGAAAAAAAATCGACTCTTCACTCGATTTTCGAAATCTTCATTGTTGTTTGAATGCATGTGAAACGAAAGAAAAAATCGACTTTTTGCTCGATTTTCGAAAATTTCATTTGTGTTTGAAAGCATGTGAAACGAAAAAAAAATCGACTCTTCTCTCGATTTTCGAAAATTTCATTTGTGTTTAAAAGCATGTGAAAAATCGACTTTTTGCTCGATTTTCGAAAATTTCATTTGTGTTTGAAAGAATGTAAAACGCGTAAAAAACGAAAAAAAATCGACTCTTCACTCGATTTTTGAAAATTTCATTTGTGATTGAAAGCATGTGAAACGCGTAAAAAAAACGAAAAAAAAATCGACCTTTCACTCGATTTTCGAAATCTTCATTGTTGTTTGAATTCATGTGAAACGAAAAAAAAATCGACTTTTTGCTCGATTTTCGAAAATTTCATTTGTGTTTGAAAACATGTGAAACGAAAAATAAATCGACTCTTCTCTCGATTTTTGAAAATTTCATTTGTGTTTAAAAGCATGTGAAACGCGTAAAAAACGAAAAAAAAAATCGACTCTTCACTCGATTTTTGCATGTGAAACTAAAAAGAATCGACTTTTTGCTCCATTTTAGAAAATTTCATTTGTGTTTGAAAGCATGTGAAACGAAAAAAAAATCGACTTTTTGCTCGATTTTCGAAAATTTCATTTGTGTTTGATAGAATGTGAAACGCGTAAAAAACGAAAAAAAATCGACTCTTCACTCGATTTTTGAAAATTTCATTTGTGTTTGAACGCATGTGAAACGCGTAAAAAACGAAAAAAATCAACTCTTCACTCGATTTTCGAAAATTTCATTTGTGTTTGAAAGCATGTGAAACGAAAAAAAAATCGAATTTTTTCTTGATTTTCGAAAATTTTATTTATGTTTGAAAGCATGTGAAACGAAAAAAAAATCGACTTTTTGCTCGATTTTCGAAAATTTCATTTTTGTTTGAAAGCATGTGAAACGCGTAAAAAACGAAAAAAATTTGACTCTTCACTCGATTTTCGAAAATTTCATTTGTGTTTGAAAGCATGCGAAACGCGTAAAAAACGAAAGAAAATCGACTCTTCACTCGATTTTTGAACATTTCATTTGTGTTTGAAAGCATGTGAAACGAAAAAAAAAATCGACTTTTTGCTCGATTTTCGAAAATTTTATTGTTGTTTGAATTCATGTGAAACGAAAAAAAAATCGACTTTTTGCTCGATTTTCGAAAATTTCATTTGTGTTTGAAAGCATGTGAAACGAAAAAAAAAATCGACTTTTTGCTCGATTTTCGAAAATTTCATTGTTGTTTGAATTCATGTGAAACGAAAAAAAAAATCGGCTTTTTGCTCGATTTTCGAAAATTTCATTTGTGTTTGAAAGCATGTGAAACGCGTAAAAAACGAAAAAAAAATCGACTCTTCACTCGATTTTTGCATGTGAAACTAAAAAGAATCGACTTTTTGCTCCATTTTAGAAAATTTCATTTGTGTTTGAAAGAATGTGAAACGCGTAAAAAACGAAAAAAAATCGACTCTTCACTCGATTTTTGAAAATTTCATTTGTGTTTGAAAGCATGTGAAACGCGTAAAAAAAACGAAAAAAAATCGACTCTTCACTCGATTTTCGAAAATTTCATTGTTGTTTGAATTCATGTGAAACGAAAAAAAAAATCGACTTTTTGCTCGATTTTCGAAAATTTCTTTTGTGTTTGAAAGCATGTGTAACGAAAAATAAATCGACTTTTTGCTCGATTTTCGAAAATTTCATTTGTGTTTGAAAGCATGTGAAACGCGTAAAAAACGAAAAAAAAATCGACTCTTCACTCGATTTTTGCATGTGAAACTAAAAAGAATCGACTTTTTGCTCCATTTTAGAAAATTTCATTTGTGTTTGAAAGCATGTGAAACGAAAAAAAAATCGACTTTTTGCTCGATTTTCGAAAATTTCATTTGTGTTTGAAAGAATGTGAAACGCGTAAAAAACGAAAAAAAATCGACTCTTCACTCGATTTTTGAAAATTTCATTTGTGTTTGAAAGCATGTGAAACGAAAAAAAAAATCGACCTTTTGCTCCATTTTAAAAAATTTCATTTGTGTTTGAAAGCATGTGAAACGAAAAAAAAATCGACTTTTTGCTCGATTTTCGAAAATTTCATTGTTGTTTGAATTCATGTGAAACGAAAAAAAAAATCGACTTTTTGCTCGATTTTCGAAAATTTCTTTTGTGTTTGAAAGCATGTGTAACGAAAAAAAAATCGACTTTTTGCTCGATTTTCGAAAATTTCATTTGTGTTTGAAAGCATGTGAAACGAAAAAAAAATCGACTTTTTGCTCGATTTTCGAAAATTTCATTTGTGTTTGAAAGAATGTGAAACGCGTAAAAAAGGAAAAAAATCAACTCTTCACTCGATTTTCGAAAATTTCATTTGTGTTTGAAAGCATGTGAAACGAAAAAAAAATCGACTTTATTCTCGATTTTCGAAAATTTTATTTGTATTTGAAAGCATGTGAAACGCGTAAAAAACGAAAAAAAATTGACTCTTCACTCGATTTTCGAAAATTTCATTTGTGTTTGAAAGCATGCGAAACGCGTAAAAAACGAAAAAAAATCGACTCTTCACTCGATTTTTGAACATTTCATTTGTGTTTGAAAGCATGTGAAACGAAAAAAAAAATCGACTTTTTGCTCGATTTTCGAAAATTTCATTTGTGTTTGAAAGCATGTGAAACGAAAAAAAAAATCGACTTTTTGCTCCATTTTAAAAAATTTCATTTGTGTTTGAAAGCATGTGAAACGAAAAAAAAATCGACTTTTTGCTCGATTTTCGAAAATTTCATTTGTGTTTTAAAGAATGTGAAACGCGTAAAAAACGAAAAAAAATCGACTCTTCACTCGATTTTTGAAAATTTCATTTGTGTTTGAAAGCATGTGAAACGCGTAAAAAAAACAAAAAAAAAATCGACTCTTCACTCGATTTTCGAAATCTTCATTGTTGTTTGAATGCATGTGAAACGAAAAAAAAAATCGACTTTTTGCTCGATTTTCGAAAATTTCTTTTGTGTTTGAAAGCATGTGTAACGAAAAAAAAATCGACTTTTTGCTCGATTTTCGAAAATTTCATTTGTGTTTGAAAGCATGTGAAACGCGTAAAAAACGAAAAAAAAATCGACTCTTCACTCGATTTTTGCATGTGAAACTAAAAAGAATCGACTTTTTGCTCCATTTTAGAAAATTTCATTTGTGTTTGAAAGAATGTGAAACGCGTAAAAAACGAAAAAAAATCGACTCTTCACTTGATTTTTGAAAATTTCATTTGTGTTTGAAAGCATGTGAAACGCGTAAAAAAAACGAAAAAAAATCGACTCTTCACTCGATTTTCGAAAATTTCATTGTTGTTTGAATTCATGTGAAACGAAAAAAAAAATCGACTTTTTGCTCGATTTTCGAAAATTTCTTTTGTGTTTGAAAGCATGTGTAACGAAAAAAAAATCGACTTTTTGCTCGATTTTCGAAAATTTCATTTGTGTTTGAAAGCATGTGAAACGCGTAAAAAACGAAAAAAAAATCGACTCTTCACTCGATTTTTGCATGTGAAACTAAAAAGAATCGACTTTTTGCTCCATTTTAGAAAATTTCATTTGTGTTTGAAAGCATGTGAAACGAAAAAAAAATCGACTTTTTGCTCGATTTTCGAAAATTTCATTTGTGTTTGAAAGAATGTGAAACGCGTAAAAAACGAAAAAAAATCGACTCTTCACTCGATTTTTGAAAATTTCATTTGTGTTTGAAAGCATGTGAAACGCGTAAAAAAAACGAAAAAAAATCGACTCTTCACTCGATTTTCGAAATCTTCATTGTTGTTTGAATGCATGTGAGACGAAAAAAAAAATCGACTTTTTGCTCGATTTTCGAAAATTTCATTTGTGTTTGAAAGCATGTGAAACGAAAAAAAAATCGACTCTTCTCTCGATTTTCGAAAATTTCATTTGTGTTTGAAAGCATGTGAAACGCGTAAAAAACGAAAAAAAAATCGACTCTTCACTCGATTTTTGCATGTGAAACTAAAAAGAATCGACTTTTTGCTCCATTTTAGAAAATTTCATTTGTGTTTGAAAGCATGTGAAACGAAAAAAAAATCGACTTTTTGCTCGATTTTCGAAAATTTCATTTGTGTTTGAAAGAATGTGAAACGCGTAAAAAACGAAAAAAAATCGACTCTTCACTCGATTTTTGAAAATTTCATTTGTGATTGAAAGCATGTGAAACGCGTAAAAAAACGAAAAAAAAATCGACTCTTCACTCGATTTTCGAAATCTTCATTGTTGTTTGAATGCATGTGAAACGAAAAAAAAAATCGACTTTTTGCTCGATTTTCGAAAATTTCATTTGTGTTTGAAAGCATGTGAAACGAAAAATAAATCGACTCTTCTCTCGATTTTCGAAAATTTCATTTGTGTTTGAAAGCATGTGAAACGCGTAAAAAACGAAAAAAAAATTGACTCTTCACTCGATTTTTGCATGTGAAACTAAAAAGAATCGACTTTTTGCTCCATTTTAGAAAATTTCATTTGTGTTTGAAAGCATGTGAAACGAAAAAAAAATCGACTTTTTGCTCGATTTTCGAAAATTTCATTTGTGTTTGATAGAATGTGAAACGCGTAAAAAACGAAAAAAAATCGACTCTTCACTCGATTTTTGAAAATTTCATTTGTGTTTGAACGCATGTGAAACGCGTAAAAAACGAAAAAAATCAACTCTTCACTCGATTTTCGAAAATTTCATTTGTGTTTGAAAGCATGTGAAACGAAAAAAAAATCGACTTTTTTCTCGATTTTCGAAAATTTTATTTATGTTTGAAAGCATGTGAAACGAAAAAAGAATCGACTTTTTGCTCGATTTTCGAAAATTTCATTTTTGTTTGAAAGCATGTGAAACGCGTAAAAAACGAAAAAAATTTGACTCTTCACTCGATATTCGAAAATTTCATTTGTGTTTGAAAGCATGCGAAACGCGTAAAAAACGAAAAAAAATCGACTCTTCACTCGATTTTTGAACATTTTATTTGTGTTTGAAAGCATGTGAAACGAAAAAAAAAATCGACTTTTTGCTCGATTTTCGAAAATTTTATTGTTGTTTGAATTCATGTGAAACGAAAAAAAAAATCGACTTTTTGCTCGATTTTCGAAAATTTCATTTGTGTTTGAAAGCATGTGAAACGAAAAAAAAAATCGACTTTTTGCTCGATTTTCGAAAATTTCATTGTTGTTTGAATTCATGTGAAACGAAAAAAAAAATCGACTTATTGCTCGATTTTCGAAAATTTCATTTGTGTTTGAAAGCATGTGAAACGAAAAAAAAATCGACTTTTTGCTCGATTTTCGAAAATTTCATTGTTGTTTGAATGCATGTGAAACGAAAAAAAAATCGACTTTATTCTCGATTTTCGAAAATTTCATTTGTGTTTGAAAGAATGTGAAACGCGTAAAAAACGAAAAAAAATCGACTCTTCACTCGATTTTTGAAAATTTCATTTGTGATTGAAAGCATGTGAAACGCGTAAAAAAAACGAAAAAAAAATCGACCTTTCACTCGATTTTCGAAATCTTCATTGTTGTTTGAATTCATGTGAAACGAAAAAAAAATCGACTTTTTGCTCGATTTTCGAAAATTTCATTTGTGTTTGAAAACATGTGAAACGAAAAATAAATCGACTCTTCTCTCGATTTTTGAAAATTTCATTTGTGTTTAAAAGCATGTGAAACGCGTAAAAAACGAAAGAAAATCTTCACTCTTCACTCGATTTTTGCATGTGAAACTAAAAAGAATCGACTTTTTGCTCCATTTTAGAAAATTTCATTTGTGTTTGAAAGCATGTGAAACGAAAAAAAAATCGACTTTTTGCTCGATTTTCGAAAATTTCATTTGTGTTTGATAGAATGTGAAACGCGTAAAAAACGAAAAAAAATCGACTCTTCACTCGATTTTTGAAAATTTCATTTGTGTTTGAACGCATGTGAAACGCGTAAAAAACGAAAAAAATCAACTCTTCACTCGATTTTCGAAAATTTCATTTGTGTTTGAAAGCATGTGAAACGAAAAAAAAATCGAATTTTTTCTCGATTTTCGAAAATTTTATTTATGTTTGAAAGCATGTGAAACGAAAAAAAAATCGACTTTTTGCTCGATTTTCGAAAATTTCATTTTTGTTTGAAAGCATGTGAAACGCGTAAAAAACGAAAAAAATTTGACTCTTCACTCGATTTTCGAAAATTTCATTTGTGTTTGAAAGCATGCGAAACGCGTAAAAAACGAAAGAAAATCGACTCTTCACTCGATTTTTGAACATTTCATTTGTGTTTGAAAGCATGTGAAACGAAAAAAAAAATCGACTTTTTGCTCGATTTTCGAAAATTTTATTGTTGTTTGAATTCATGTGAAACGAAAAAAAAATCGACTTTTTGCTCGATTTTCGAAAATTTCATTTGTGTTTGAAAGCATGTGAAACGAAAAAAAAAATCGACTTTTTGCTCGATTTTCGAAAATTTCATTGTTGTTTGAATTCATGTGAAACGAAAAAAAAATCGGCTTTTTGCTCGATTTTCGAAAATTTCATTTGTGTTTGAAAGCATGTGAAACGAAAAAAAAAATCGACTTTTTGCTCGATTTTCGAAAGATTCATTGTTGTTTGAATGCATGTGAAACGAAAAAAAAATCGACTTTATTCTCGATTTTCGAAAATTTTATTTGTATTTGAAAGCATGTGAAACGCGTAAAAAACGAAAAAAAATTGACTCTTCACTCGATTTTCGAAAATTTCATTTGTGTTTGAAAGCATGTGAAACGAAAAAAAAATCGACTTTTTGCTCCATTTTAAAAAATTTCATTTGTGTTTGAAAGCATGTGAAACGAAAAAAAAATCGACTTTTTGCTCCATTTTAAAAAATTTCATTTGTGTTTGAAAGCATGTGAAACGAAAAAAAAATCGACTTTTTGCTCGATTTTCGAAAATTTCATTTGCATGTAAAACAAAAAAAAACAAAAAAAAAATCGACTTTTTGCTCCATTTTAAAAAATTTCATTTGTGTTTGAATTCATGTGAAACGAAAAAAAAAATCGACTTTTTGCTCGATTTTCGAAAATTTCTTTTGTGTTTGAAAGCATGTGTAACAAAAAAAAATCGACTTTTTGCTCGATTTTCGAAAATTTCATTTGTGTTTGAAAGCATGTGAAACGAAAAAAAAATCGACTTTTTGCTCGATTTTCGAAAATTTCATTTGCATGTGAAACAAAAAAAAACAAAAAAAAAATCGACTTTTTGCTCCATTTTAAAAAATTTCATTTGTGTTTGAAAGCATGTGAAACGAAAAAAAAATCGACTTTTTGCTCCATTTTAAAAAATTTCATTTGTGTTTGAAAGCATGTGAAACGAAAAAAAATCGACTTTTTGCTCGATTTTCGAAAATTTCATTTGCATGTGAAACAAAAAAAAACAAAAAAAAAATCGACTTTTTGCTCCATTTTAAAAAATTTCATTTGTGTTTGAATTCATGTGAAACGAAAAAAAAAAATCGACTTTTTGCTCGATTTTCGAAAATTTCTTTTGTGTTTGAAAGCATGTGTAACAAAAAAAAATCGACTTTTTGCTCGATTTTCGAAAATTTCATTTGTGTTTGAAAGCTTGTGAAACGAAAAAAAAATCGACTTTTTGCTCAATTTTCGAAAATTTTCATTTGTGTTTGAAAGCATGTGAAACGAAAAAAAAATCGAATCTTCTCTCGATTTTCGAAAATTTCATTTGTGTTTGAAAGCATGTGAAACGCGTAAAAAACGAAAAAAAAATCGACTCTTCACTCGATTTTCGAAAATTTCATTTGTGTTTGAAAGCATGTGAAACAAAAAAAAAATCGACTTTTTGCTCGATTTTCGAAAATTTCATTTGTGTTTGAAAGCTTGTGAAACGAAAAAAAAATCGACTTTTTGCTCAATTTTCGAAAATTTCATTCGTGTTTGAAAGCATGTGAAACGAAAAAAAAATCGAATCTTCTCTCGATTTTCGAAAATTTCATTTGTGTTTGAAAGCATGTGAAACGAAAAAAAAATCGACTTTTTGCTCCATTTTAAGAAATTTCATTTGTGTTTGAAAGCATGTGAAACGAAAAAAAAATCGACTTTTTGCTCCATTTTAAGAAATTTCATTTGTGTTTGAAAGCATGTGAAACGAAAAAAAAAATCGACTCTTCTCTCGATTTTCGAAAATTTCATTTGTGTTTGAAAGCATGTGAAACGAAAAAAAAATCGACTCTTCACTCGATTTTTGCATGTGAAACGAAAAAGAATCGACATTTTGCTCCATTTTAGAAAATTTCATTTGTGTTTGAAAGCATGTGAAACGAAAAAATAATCGACTTTTTGCTCGATTTTCGAAAATTTCATTTGTGTTTGAAAGAATGTGAAACGCGTAAAAAACGAAAAAAAATCGACTCTTCACTCGATTTTTGAAAATTTCATTTGTGTTTTGAGCGCATGTGAAACGCGTAAAATACAAAAAAAATCAACTCTTCACTCGATTTTCGAAAATTTCATTTGTGTTTGAAAGCATGTGAAACGAAAAAAAAATCGACTTTTTGCTCGATTTTCGAAAATATCATTTGTGTTTAAAAGCATGTGAAACGCGTAAAAAACGAAAAAAAATCGACTCTTCACTCGATTTTTGAAAATTTCATTTGTGTTTGAAAGCATGCGAAACGCGTAAAAAACGAAAAAAAATCGACTTTTTGCTCGATTTTCGAAAATTTCATTTGTGTTTGAAAGCATGTGAAACGCGTAAAAAACGAAAAAAAATAGACTTTTTGCTCGATTTTCGAAAATTTTATTTGTGTTTGAAAGCATGTGAAACAAAAAAAAATCGACTCTTCACTCGATTTTTGAAAATTTCATTTGTGTTTGAAAACATGTGAAACGAAAAAAAAATCGACTTTTTGCTCGATTTTCGAAAATTTCATTTGTGTTTGAAAGCATGTGAAACGAAAAAAAAATCGACTTTTTGCTCGATTTTCGAAAATTTCATTTGTGTTTGAAAGCATGTGAAACAAAAAAAAAATCGACTTTTTGCTCGATTTTCGAAAATTTCATTTGTGTTTGAAAGCTTGTGAAACGAAAAAAAAATCGACTTTTTGCTCAATTTTCGAAAATTTCATTTGTGTTTGAAAGCATGTGAAACGAAAAAAAAATCGAATCTTCTCTCGATTTTCGAAAATTTCATTTGTGTTTGAAAGCATGTGAAACGCGTAAAAAACGAAAAAAAATCGACTCTTCACTCGATTTTCGAAAATTTCATTTGTGTTTGAAAGCATGTGAAACGAAATAAAAAATCGACTTTTTGCTCGATTTTCGAAAATTTCATTTGTGTTTGAAAGCATGTGAAACGAAAAAAAAATCGACTTTTTGCTCGATTTTCGAAAATTTATTTTGTGTTTGAAAGCATGTCAAACGCGTAAAAAACAAAAAAAAAATCGACTCTTCACTCGATTTTCGAAAATTTCATTTGTGTTTGAAAGCATGTGAAACGAAAAAAAAAACGACTTTTTGCTCGATTTTCGAAAATTTCATTTGTGTTTGAAAGCATGTAAAACGAAAAAAAAATCGACTTTTTGCTCGATTTTCAACAATTTCTTTTGTGTTTGAAAGCATGTGAAACAAAAAAAAAATCGACTTTTTGCTCGATTTTCGAAAATTTCATTTGTGTTTGAAAGCATGTGAAACGAAAAAAAAATCGATTCTTCTCTCGATTTTCGAAAATTTCATTTGTGTTTGAAAGCATGTGAAACGCGTAAAAAACGAAAAAAAATCGACTCTTCACTCGATTTTCGAAATTTTCATTTGTGTTTGAAAGCATGTGAAACGAAAAAAAAAATCGACTTTTTGCTCAATTTTCGAAAATTTCATTTGTGTTTGAAAGCATGTAAAACGAAAAAAAAAATCGACTTTTTGCTCGATTTTCAAAAATTTCTTTTGTGTTTGAAAGCATGTGAAACGAAAAAAAAATCGAATTTTTGCTCGATTTTCGAAAATTTCATTTGTGTTTGAAAGCATGTGAAACGAAAAAAAAAATCGACTTTTTGCTCGATTTTCGAAAATTTCATTGTTGTTTGAACGCATGTGAAACGAAAAAAAAATCGACTTTTTGCTCGATTTTCGAAAATTTATTTTGTGTTTGAAATGTCAAACGCGTAAAAAACAAAAAAGAATCGACTCTTCACTCGATTTTCGAAAATTTCATTTGTGTTTGAAAGCATGTGAAACGAAAAAAAAAATCGACTTTTTGCTCGATTTTCGAAAATTTCATTTGTGTTTGAAAGCATGTAAAACGAAAAAAAAATCGACTTTTTGCTCAATTTTCAAAAATTTCTTTTATGTTTGAAAGCATGTGAAACGAAAAAAAAAATCGAATTTTTGCTCGATTTTCGAAAATTTCATTTGTGTTTGAAAGCATGTGAAACGAAAAAAAAATCGACTTTTTGCTCGATTTTCGAAAATTTCATTGTTGTTTGAATGCATGTGAAACGAAAAAAAAATCGACTTTTTGCTCGATTTTCGAAAATTTCTTTTGTGTTTGAAAGCATGTGAAACGAAAAAAAAAATTGACTTTTTGCTCGATTTTCGAAAATTTCATTTGTGTTTGAAAGCATGTGAAACGAAAAAAAAATCGAATCTTCTCTCGATTTTCGAAAATTTCATTTGTGTTTGAAAGCATGTGAAACGCGTAAAAAACGAAAAAAAATCGACTCTTCACTCGATTTTCGAAAATTTCATTTGTGTTTGAAAGCATGTGAAACGAAAAAAAAAATCGACTTTTAGCTCGATTTTCGAAAATTTCATTTGTGTTTGAAAGCATGTAAAACGAAAAAAAAATCGACTTTTTGCTCGATTTTAAAAAATTTCTTTTGTGTTTGAAAGCATGTGAAACGAAAAAAAAATCGAATTTTTGCTCGATTTTCGAAAATTTCATTTGTGTTTGAAAGCATGTGAAACGAAAAAAAAATCGACTTTTTGCTCGATTTTCGAAAATTTCATTGTTGTTTGAACGCATGTGAAACGAAAAAAAAAATCGACTTTTTGCTCAATTTTCGAAAATTTCTTTTGTGTTTGAAAGCATGTCAAACGCGTAAAAAACGAAAAAAAAATCGACTCTTCACTCGATTTTCGAAAATTTCATTTGTGTTTGAAAGCATGCTAAACGCGTAAAAAACGAAAAAAATTCGACTCTTCACTCGATTTTCGAAAATTTCATTTGTGTTTGAAAGCATGTAAAACGAAAAAAAAATCGACTTTTTGCTCGATTTTCGAAAATTTCATTTGTGTTTGAAAGCATGTGAAACGCGTAAAAAACGAAAAAAAATCGACCTTCACTCGATTTTCGAAAATTTCATTTGTGTTTGAAAGCATGTGAAACGAAAAAAAAATTGACTTTTTGCTCGATTTTCGAAAATTTCATTTGTGTTTGAAAGCATGTGAAACGCGTAAAAAACGAAAAAAAATCGACTCTTCACTCGATTTTTGAAAATTTCATTTGTGTTTGAACGCATGTGAAACGCGTAAAAAACGAAAAAAATCAACTCTTCACTCGATTTTCGAAAATTTCTTTTGTGTTTGAAAGCATGTGAAACGAAAAAAAAATTGACTTTTTGCTCGATTTTCAAAAATTTCATTTGTGTTTGAAATCATGTGAAATGAAAAAAAAATCGACTTTTTGCTCGATTTTCGAAAATTTCATTTGTGTTTGAAAGCATGTGTAACGCGTAAAAAACGAAAAAAAATCGACTCTTTACTCGATTTTCGAAAATTTCATTTGTGTTTGAAAGCATGCGAAACGCGTAAAAAACGAAAAAAAAAACGACTCTTCACTCGATTTTTGAACATTTCATTTGTGTTTGAAA
Source organism: Tachinus rufipes (assembly GCA_963932245.1). NCBI lineage: Eukaryota > Metazoa > Arthropoda > Insecta > Coleoptera > Staphylinidae > Tachinus > Tachinus rufipes. Next base: position 105,221,282 of record OZ010742.1, read on the forward strand.
GCATGTGAAACGAAAAAAAAATCGACTTTTTGCTCGATTTTCGAAAATTTCATTTGTGTTTGAAAGCATGTGAAACGCGTAAAAAACGAAAAAAAATCGACTTTTCACTCGATTTTCGAAAATTTCATTTGTGTTTGAAAGCATGCGAAACGCGTAAAAAACGAAAAAAAAAACGACTCTTCACTCGATTTTTGAACATTTCATTTGTGTTTGAAAGCATGTGAAACGAAAAAAAAATCGACTTTTTGCTCGATTTTCGAAAATTTCATTTGTGTTTGAAAGCATGTGAAACGAAAAAAAAATCGACTTTTTGCTCGATTTTCGAAAATTTCATTGTTCTTTGAATGCATGTAAAACGAAAAAAAAATCGACTTTTTGCTCGGTTTTCGAAAATTTCATTGTTCTTTGAATGCATGTAAAACGAAAAAAAAATCGACTTTTTGCTCGATTTTCAAAAATTTCTTTTGTGTTTGAAAGCATGTGAAACGAAAAAAAAATCGAATTTTTGCTCGATTTTCAAAAATTTCATTTGTGTTTGAATGTATGTGAAACGAAAAAAAAATCGACTTTTTGCTCGATTTTCGAAAATTTCATTTGTGTTTGAAAGCATGTGAAACGCGTAAAAAACGAAAAAAAATCGACTCTTCACTCGATTTTCGAAAATTTCATTTGTGTTTGAAAGCATGTGAAACGCGTAAAAAACGAAAAAAAATCGACTCTTCACTCGATTTTTGAAAATTTCATTTGTGTTTGAACGCATGTGAAACGCGTAAAAAACGAAAAAAATCAACTCTTCACTCGATTTTCGAAAATTTCATTTGTGTTTGAAAGCGTGTGAAACGAAAGAAAAATTGACTTTTTGCTCGATTTTCAAAAATATCATTTGTGTTTGAAATCATGTGAAACGAAAAAAAAATCGACTTTTTGCTCGATTTTCGAAAATTTCATTTGTGTTTGAAAGCATGCGAAACGCGTAAAAAACGAAAAAAAAAACGACTCTTCACTCGATTTTTGAACATTTCATTTGTGTTTGAAAGCATGTGAAACGAAAAAAAAATCGACTTTTTGCTCGATTTTCGAAAATTTCATTTGTGTTTGAAAGCATGTGAAACGAAAAAAAAATCGACTTTTTGCTCGATTTTCGAAAATTTCATTTGTGTTTGAAAGCATGTGAAACGAAAAAAAAATCGACTTTTTGCTCGATTTTCAAAAATTTCTTTTGTGTTTGAAAGCATGTGAAACGAAAAAAAAATCGAATTTTTGCTCGATTTTCGAAAATTTCATTTGTGTTTGAAAGCATGTGAAACGAAAAAAAAATCGACTTTTTGCTCGATTTTCGAAAATTTCATTTGTGTTTGAAAGCATGTGAAACGCGTAAAAAACAAAAAAAAAATGACTTCACTCGATTTTTGCATGTGAAACGAAAAAAAAATCGACTTTTTGCTCAATTTTCGAAAATTTCATTTGTGTTTGAAAGCATGTGAAACGAAAAAAAATCGATTCTTCACTCGATCTTCAAAAATTTCATTTGTGTTTGAAAGCATGTGAAACGAAAAAAAAATCGACTTTTTGCTCCATTTTAAAAAATTTCATTCATGTTTGATTGCATGTGAAACGAAAAAAAAATCGAATCTTCACTCGATTTTCGAAAATTTCATTTGTGTTTGAAAGCATGCGAAAAGCGTAAAAAACGAAAAAAAATCGACTCTTCACTCGATTTTTGAACATTTCATTTGTGTTTGAAAGCATGTGAAACGAAAAAAAAATCGACTTTTTGCTCCATTTTAAAAAATTTCATTTGTGTTTGAAAGCATGTGAAACGAAAAAAAAATCGACTTTTTGCTCGATTTTCGAAAATTTCATTTGTGTTTGAAAGCATGTGAAACGAAACAAAATCGACTTTTTGCTCCATTTTAAAAAATTTCATTTGTGTTTGAAAGCATGTGAAACGAAAAAAAAATCGACTTTTTGCTCGATTTTCAAAAATTTCATTTGTGTTTGAAAGCATGTGAATCGAAAAAAAAATCGACTTTTTGCTCGATTTTCGAAAAATTCATTGTTGTTTGAATGCATGTAAAACGAAAAAAAAATCGACTTTTTGCTCGATTTTCGAAAATTTCATTTGTGTTTGAAAGCATGTGAAACGCGTAAAAAACGAAAAAAAAATCGACTCTTAACTCGATTTTCGAAAATTTCATTTGTGTTTGAAAGCATGTGAAACGCGTAAAAAACGAAAAAAAATCGACTCTTCACTCGATTTTCGAAATTTTCATTTGTGTTTGAAAGCATGTGAAACGCGTAAAAAACAAAAAAAAAATGACTTCACTCGATTTTTGCATGTGAAACGAAAAAAAAATCGACTTTTTGCTCAATTTTCGAAAATTTCATTTGTGTTTGAAAGCATGTGAAACGAAAAAAAATCGATTCTTCACTCGATCTTCAAAAATTTCATTTGTGTTTGAAAGCATGTGAAACGAAAAAAAAATCGACTTTTTGCTCCATTTTAAAAAATTTCATTCATGTTTGATTGCATGTGAAACGAAAAAAAAATCGAATCTTCACTCGATTTTCGAAAATTTCATTTGTGTTTGAAAGCATGCGAAAAGCGTAAAAAACGAAAAAAAATCGACTCTTCACTCGATTTTTGAACATTTCATTTGTGTTTGAAAGCATGTGAAACGAAAAAAAAATCGACTTTTTGCTCCATTTTAAAAAATTTCATTTGTGTTTGAAAGCATGTGAAACGAAAAAAAAATCGACTTTTTGCTCGATTTTCGAAAATTTCATTTGTGTTTGAAAGCATGTGAAACGAAAAAAAATCGACTTTTTGCTCCATTTTAAAAAATTTCATTTGTGTTTGAAAGCATGTGAAACGAAAAAAAAATCGACTTTTTGCTCCATTTTAAAAAATTTCATTCATGTTTGATTGCATGTGAAACGAAAAAAAAATCGAATCTTCACTCGATTTTCGAAAATTTCATTTGTGTTTGAAAGCATGCGAAAAGCGTAAAAAACGAAAAAAAATCGACTCTTCACTCGATTTTTGAACATTTCATTTGTGTTTGAAAGCATGTGAAACGAAAAAAAAATCGACTTTTTGCTCCATTTTAAAAAATTTCATTTGTGTTTGAAAGCATGTGAAACGAAAAAAAAATCGACTTTTTGCTCGATTTTCGAAAATTTCATTTGTGTTTGAAAGCATGTGAAACGAAAAAAAATCGACTTTTTGCTCCATTTTAAAAAATTTCATTTGTGTTTGAAAGCATGTGAAACGAAAAAAAAATCGACTTTTTGCTCGATTTTCAAAAATTTCATTTGTGTTTGAAAGCATGTGAATCGAAAAAAAAATCGACTTTTAGCTCGATTTTCGAAAAATTCATTGTTGTTTGAATGCATGTAAAACGAAAAAAAAATCGACTTTTTGCTCGATTTTCGAAAATTTCATTTGTGTTTGAAAGCATGTGAAACGCGTAAAAAACGAAAAAAATCGACTCTTCACTCGATTTTTGCATGTGAAACGAAAAAAAAATCGACTTTTTGCTCGATTTTTGAAAATTTCATTTGTGTTTGAAAGCATGTGAAACGAAAAAAAAATCGATTCTTCTCTCGATTTTCGAAAATTTCATTTGTGTTTGAAAGCATGTGAAACGCGTAAAAAACGAAAAAAATCGACTCTTAACTCGATTTTCGAAAATTTCATTTGTGTTTGAAAGCATGTGAAACGCGTAAAAAACAAAAAAAAAATGACTTCACTCGATTTTTGCATGTGAAACGAAAAAAAAATCGACTTTTTGCTCAATTTTCGAAAATTTCATTTGTGTTTGAAAGCATGTGAAACGAAAAAAATCGATTCTTCACTCGATCTTCAAAAATTTCATTTGTGTTTGAAAGCATGTGAAACGAAAAAAAAATCGACTTTTTGCTCCATTTTAAAAAATTTCATTCATGTTTGATTGCATGTGAAACGAAAAAAAAATCGAATCTTTACTCGATTTTCGAAAATTTCATTTGTGTTTGAAAGCATGCGAAAAGCGTAAAAAACGAAAAAAAATCGACTCTTCACTCGATTTTTGAACATTTCATTTGTGTTTGAAAGCATGTGAAACGAAAAAAAAATCGACTTTTTGCTCCATTTTAAAAAATTTCATTTGTGTTTGAAAGCATGTGAAACGAAAAAAAAATCGACTTTTTGCTCGATTTTCGAAAATTTCATTTGTGTTTGAAAGCATGTGAAACGAAAAAAAATCGACTTTTTGCTCCATTTTAAAAAATTTCATTTGTGTTTGAAAGCATGTGAAACGAAAAAAAAATCGACTTTTTGCTCGATTTTCAAAAGTTTCATTTGTGTTTGAAAGCATGTGAATCGAAAAAAAAATCGACTTTTTGCTCGATTTTCGAAAAATTCATTGTTGTTTGAATGCATGTAAAACGAAAAAAAAATCGACTTTTTGCTCGATTTTCGAAAATTTCATTTGTGTTTGAAAGCATGTGAAACGCGTAAAAAACGAAAAAAATCGACTCTTCACTCGATTTTTGCATGTGAAACGAAAAAAAAATCGACTTTTTGCTCGATTTTTGAAAATTTCATTTGTGTTTGAAAGCATGTGAAACGAAAAAAAAATCGATTCTTCTCTCGATTTTCGAAAATTTCATTTGTGTTTGAAAGCATGTGAAACGCGTAAAAAACGAAAAAAAATCGACTCTTAACTCGACTTTCGAAAATTTCATTTGTGTTTGAAAGCATGTGAAACGCGTAAAAAACGAAAAAAAATCGACTCTTCACTCGATTTTCGAAATTTTCATTTGTGTTTGAAAGCATGTGAAACGAAAAAAAAAATCGACTTTTTGCTCGATTTTCGAAAATTTCATTTGTGTTTGAAAGCATGTGAAACGAAAAAAAAATCGACTTTTTGCTCAATTTTCGAAAATTTCATTTGTGTTTGAAAGCATGTGAAACGAAAAAAAAATCGACTTTTTGCTCCATTTTAAAAAATTTCATTTGTGTTTGAAAGCATGTGAAACAAAAAAAAAATCAACTTTTTGCTCGATTTTCAAAAATTTCATTTGTGTTTGAAAGCATGTGAAACGAAAAAAAAATCGACTTTTTGCTCGATTTTCGAAAATTTCATTGTTGTTTGAATGCATGTGAAACGAAAAAAAAATCGACTTTTTGCTTGATTTTCGAAAATTTCTTTTGTGTTTGAAAGCATGTGAAACGAAAAAAAAAATTGACTTTTTGCTCGATTTTCGAAAATTTCATTTGTGTTTGAAAGCATGTGAGACGAAAAAAAAATCGACTTTTTGCTCGATTTTCGAAAATTTCATTGTTGTTTGAATGCATGTGAAACGAAAAAAAAATCGACTTTTTGCTCGATTTTCGAAAATTTCATTTGTGTTTGAAAGCATGTGAAACGAAAAAAAAATCGACATTTTTCTCGATTTTCGAAAATTTCATTTGTGTTTGAAAGCATGTGAAACGAAAAAAAAATCGACTTTTTGCTCGATTTTCGAAAATTTCATTTGTGTTTGAAAGCATGTGAAACGCGTAAAAAACGAAAAAAAATCGACTCTTCACTCGATTTTCAAAAATTTCATTTGTGTTTGAAAGCATGCGAAACGCGTAAAAAACGAAAAAAAATCGACTCTTCACTCGATTTTCGAACATTTCATTTGTGTTTGAAAGCATGTGAAACGAAAAAAAAATCGACTTTTTGCTCGATTTTCGAAAATTTCATTTGTGTTTGAAAGCATGTGAAACAAAAAAAAATCGACTTTTTGCTCGATTTTCGAAAATTTCATTTGTGTTTGAAAGCATGTGAAACGCGTAAAAAACAAAAAAAAAATGACTCTTCACTCGATTTTTGCATGTGAAACGAAAAAAAAATCGACTTTTTGCTCAATTTTCGAAATATTCATTTGTGTTTGAAAGCATGTGAAACGAAAAAAAAATCGATTCTTCACTCCATTTTCAAAAATTTCATTTGTGTTTGAAAGCATGTGAAACGAAAAAAAAATCGACTTTTTGCTCCATTTTAAAAAAATTCATTCATGTTTGATTGCATGTGAAACAAAAAAAAAATCCAATCTTCACTCGATTTTCGAAAATTTCATTTGTGTTTGAAAGCATGCGAAACGCGTAAAAAACGAAAAAAAATCGACTCTTCACTCGATTTTTGAACATTTCATTTGTGTTTGAAAGCATGTGAAACGAAAAAAAAATCGACTTTTTGCTCCATTTTAAAAAATTTCATTTGTGTTTGAAAGCATGTGAAACGAAAAAAAAATCGACTTTTTGCTCGATTTTCGAAAATTTCATTTGTGTTTGAAAGCATGTGAAACGAAAAAAAATCGACTTTTTGCTCGATTTTCGAAAATTTCATTGTTGTTTGAATGCATGTAAAACGAAAAAAAAATCGACTTTTTGCTCGATTTTCGAAAATTTCATTTGTGTTTGAAAGCATGTGAAACGCGTAAAAAACGAAAAAAAATCGACTCTTCACTCGATTTTTGCATGTGAAACGAAAAAAAAAATCGACTTTTTGCTCGATTTTCGAAAATTTCATTTGTGTTTGAAAGCATGTGAAACGAAAAAAAAATCGATTCTTCTCTCGATTTTCGAAAATTTCATTTGTGTTTGAAAGCATGTGAAACGCGTAAAAAACGAAAAAAAATCGACTCTTCACTCGATTTTCGAAAATTTCATTTGTGTTTGAAAGCATGTGAAACGCGTAAAAAACGAAAAAAAATCGACTCTTCACTCGATTTTCGAAAATTTCATTTGTGTTTGAAAGCATGTGAAACGAATAAAAAATCGACTTTTTGCTCGATTTTCGAAAATTTCATTTGTGTTTGAAAGCATGTGAAACGAAAAAAAAATCGATTCTTCTCTCGATTTTCGAAAATTTCATTTGTGTTTGAAAGCATGTGAAACGCGTAAAAAACGAAAAAAAATCGACTCTTAACTCGACTTTCGAAAATTTCATTTGTGTTTGAAAGCATGTGAAACGCGTAAAAAACGAAAAAAAATCGACTCTTCACTCGATTTTCGAAATTTTCATTTGTGTTTGAAAGCATGTGAAACGAAAAAAAAAATCGACTTTTTGCTCGATTTTCGAAAATTTCATTTGTGTTTGAAAGCATGTGAAACGAAAAAAAAATCGACTTTTTGCTCAATTTTCGAAAATTTCATTTGTGTTTGAAAGCATGTGAAACGAAAAAAAAATCGACTTTTTGCTCCATTTTAAAAAATTTCATTTGTGTTTGAAAGCATGTGAAACAAAAAAAAAATCAACTTTTTGCTCGATTTTCAAAAATTTCATTTGTGTTTGAAAGCATGTGAAACGAAAAAAAAATCGACTTTTTGCTCGATTTTCGAAAATTTCATTGTTGTTTGAATGCATGTGAAACGAAAAAAAAATCGACTTTTTGCTTGATTTTCGAAAATTTCTTTTGTGTTTGAAAGCATGTGAAACGAAAAAAAAAATTGACTTTTTGCTCGATTTTCGAAAATTTCATTTGTGTTTGAAAGCATGTGAGACGAAAAAAAAATCGACTTTTTGCTCGATTTTCGAAAATTTCATTGTTGTTTGAATGCATGTGAAACGAAAAAAAAATCGACTTTTTGCTCGATTTTCGAAAATTTCATTTGTGTTTGAAAGCATGTGAAACGAAAAAAAAATCGACATTTTTCTCGATTTTCGAAAATTTCATTTGTGTTTGAAAGCATGTGAAACGAAAAAAAAATCGACTTTTTGCTCGATTTTCGAAAATTTCATTTGTGTTTGAAAGCATGTGAAACGCGTAAAAAACGAAAAAAAATCGACTCTTCACTCGATTTTCAAAAATTTCATTTGTGTTTGAAAGCATGCGAAACGCGTAAAAAACGAAAAAAAATCGACTCTTCACTCGATTTTCGAACATTTCATTTGTGTTTGAAAGCATGTGAAACGAAAAAAAAATCGACTTTTTGCTCGATTTTCGAAAATTTCATTTGTGTTTGAAAGCATGTGAAACAAAAAAAAATCGACTTTTTGCTCGATTTTCGAAAATTTCATTTGTGTTTGAAAGCATGTGAAACGCGTAAAAAACAAAAAAAAAATGACTCTTCACTCGATTTTTGCATGTGAAACGAAAAAAAAATCGACTTTTTGCTCAATTTTCGAAATATTCATTTGTGTTTGAAAGCATGTGAAACGAAAAAAAAATCGATTCTTCACTCCATTTTCAAAAATTTCATTTGTGTTTGAAAGCATGTGAAACGAAAAAAAAATCGACTTTTTGCTCCATTTTAAAAAAATTCATTCATGTTTGATTGCATGTGAAACAAAAAAAAAATCCAATCTTCACTCGATTTTCGAAAATTTCATTTGTGTTTGAAAGCATGCGAAACGCGTAAAAAACGAAAAAAAATCGACTCTTCACTCGATTTTTGAACATTTCATTTGTGTTTGAAAGCATGTGAAACGAAAAAAAAATCGACTTTTTGCTCCATTTTAAAAAATTTCATTTGTGTTTGAAAGCATGTGAAACGAAAAAAAAATCGACTTTTTGCTCGATTTTCGAAAATTTCATTTGTGTTTGAAAGCATGTGAAACGAAAAAAAATCGACTTTTTGCTCGATTTTCGAAAATTTCATTGTTGTTTGAATGCATGTAAAACGAAAAAAAAATCGACTTTTTGCTCGATTTTCGAAAATTTCATTTGTGTTTGAAAGCATGTGAAACGCGTAAAAAACGAAAAAAAATCGACTCTTCACTCGATTTTTGCATGTGAAACGAAAAAAAAAATCGACTTTTTGCTCGATTTTCGAAAATTTCATTTGTGTTTGAAAGCATGTGAAACGAAAAAAAAATCGATTCTTCTCTCGATTTTCGAAAATTTCATTTGTGTTTGAAAGCATGTGAAACGCGTAAAAAACGAAAAAAAATCGACTCTTCACTCGATTTTCGAAAATTTCATTTGTGTTTGAAAGCATGTGAAACGCGTAAAAAACGAAAAAAAATCGACTCTTCACTCGATTTTCGAAAATTTCATTTGTGTTTGAAAGCATGTGAAACGAATAAAAAATCGACTTTTTGCTCGATTTTCGAAAATTTCATTTGTGTTTGAAAGCATGTGAAACGAAAAAAAAATCGACTTTTTGCTCGATTTTCGAAAATTTCATTTGTGTTTGAAAGCATGTGAAACGAAAAAAAAAATCGACTTTTTGCTCGATTTTCGAAAATTTCATTTGTGTTTGAAAGCATGTGAAACGAAAAAAAAATCGATTCTTCTCTCGATTTTCGAAAATTTCATTTGTGTTTGAAAGCATGTGAAACGCGTAAAAAACGAAAAAAAATCGACTCTTCACTCGATTTTCGAACATTTCATTTGTGTTTGAAAGCATGTGAAACGAAAAAAAAATCGACTTTTTGCTCGATTTTCGAAAATTTCATTTGTGTTTGAAAGCATATGAAACAAAAAAAAATCGACTTTTTGCTCGATTTTCGAAAATTTCATTTGTGTTTGAAAGCATGTGAAACGCGTAAAAAACAAAAAAAAAATGACTCTTCACTCGATTTTTGCATGTGAAACGAAAAAAAAATCGACTTTTTGCTCAATTTTCGAAATATTCATTTGTGTTTGAAAGCATGTGAAACGAAAAAAAAATCGATTCTTCACTCGATTTTCAAAAATTTCATTTGTGTTTGAAAGCATGTGAAACGAAAAAAAAATCGACTTTTTGCTCCATTTTAAAAAAATTCATTCATGTTTGATTGCATGTGAAACGAAAAAAAAATCGAATCTTCACTCGATTTTCGAAAATTTCATTTGTGTTTGAAAGCATGCGAAACGCGTAAAAAACGAAAAAAAATCGACTCTTCACTCGATTTTTGAACATTTCATTTGTGTTTGAAAGCATGTGAAACGAAAAAAAAATCGACTTTTTGCTCCATTTTAAAAAATTTCATTTGTGTTTGAAAGCATGTGAAACGAAAAAAAAATCGACTTTTTGCTCGATTTTCGAAAATTTCATTTGTGTTTGAAAGCATGTGAAACGAAAAAAAATCGACTTTTTGCTCGATTTTCGAAAATTTCATTGTTGTTTGAATGCATGTAAAACGAAAAAAAAATCGACTTTTTGCTCGATTTTCGAAAATTTCATTTGTGTTTGAAAGCATGTGAAACGAAAAAAAAAATCGATTCTTCTCTCGATTTTCGAAAATTTCATTTGTGTTTGAAAGCATGTGAAACGCGTAAAAAACGAAAAAAAATCGACTCTTCACTCGATTTTCGAAAATTTCATTTGTGTTTGAAAGCATGTGAAACGCGTAAAAAACGAAAAAAAATCGACTCTTCACTCGATTTTTGAACATTTCATTTGTGTTTGAAAGCATGTGAAACGAAAAAAAAATCGACTTTTTGCTCCATTTTAAAAAATTTCATTTGTGTTTGAAAGCATGTGAAACGAAAAAAAAATCGACTTTTTGCTCGATTTTCGAAAATTTCATTTGTGTTTGAAAGCATGTGAAACGAAAAAAAAATCGACTTTTTGCTCAATTTTCGAAAATTTCATTTGTGTTTGAAAGCATGTGAAACGAAAAAAAAATCGACTTTTTGCTCCATTTTAAAAAATTTCATTTGTGTTTGAAAGCATGTGAAACAAAAAAAAAATCAACTTTTTGCTCGATTTTCAAAAATTTCATTTGTGTTTGAAAGCATGTGAAACGAAAAAAAAATCGACTTTTTGCTCGATTTTCGAAAATTTCATTGTTGTTTGAATGCATGTGAAACGAAAAAAAAATCGACTTTTTGCTTGATTTTCGAAAATTTCTTTTGTGTTTGAAAGCATGTGAAACGAAAAAAAAAATTGACTTTTTGCTCGATTTTCGAAAATTTCATTTGTGTTTGAAAGCATGTGAGACGAAAAAAAAATCGACTTTTTGCTCGATTTTCGAAAATTTCATTGTTGTTTGAATGCATGTGAAACGAAAAAAGAATCGACTTTTTGCTCGATTTTCGAAAATTTCATTTGTGTTTGAAAGCATGTGAAACGCGTAAAAAACGAAAAAAAATCGACTCTTCACTCGATTTTCAAAAATTTCATTTGTGTTTGAAAGCATGCGAAACGCGTAAAAAACGAAAAAAAATCGACTCTTCACTCGATTTTCAAAAATTTCATTTGTGTTTGAAAGCATGTGAAACGAAAAAAAAATCGACTTTTTGCTCCATTTTAAAAAAATTCATTCATGTTTGATTGCATGTGAAACGAAAAAAAAATCGAATCTTCACTCGATTTTCGAAAATTTCATTTGTGTTTGAAAGCATGTGAAACGAAAAAAAAATCGACTTTTTGCTCGATTTTCGAAAATTTCATTGTTGTTTGAATGCATGTGAAACGAAAAAAAAATCGACTTTTTGCTCCATTTTAAAAAATTTCATTTGTGTTTGAAAGCATGTAAAACAAAAAAAAAATCGACTTTTTGCTCGATTTTCGAAAATTTCATTTGTGTTTGAAAGCATGTGAAACGAAAAAAAAATCGACTTTTTGCTCGATTTTCGAAAATTTCTTTTGTGTTTGAAAGCATGTGAAACGAAAAAAAAAATCGACTTTTTGCTCGATTTTCGAAAATTTCATTTGTGTTTGAAAGCATGTGAAACGAAAAAAAAATCGATTCTTCTCTCGATTTTCGAAAATTTCATTTGTGTTTGAAAGCATGTGAAACGCGTAAAAAACGAAAAAAAATCGACTCTTCACTCGATTTTCGAAAATTTCATTTGTGTTTGAAAGCATGTGAAACGAAAAAAAAAAATCGACTTTTTGCTCGATTTTCGAAAATTTCATTTGTGTTTGAAAGCATGTGAAACGAAAAAAAATTGACTTTTTGCTCGATTTTCGAAAATTTCATTTGTGTTTGAAAGCATGTGAAACGAAAAAAAAATCGACTTTTTGCTCGATTTTCGAAAATTTCATTGTTGTTTGAATGCATGTGAAACGAAAAAAAAATCGATTTTTTGCTCGATTTTCGAAAATTTCATTTGTGTTTGAAAGCATGTGAAACGAAAAAAAAAATCGACTTTTTGCTCGATTTTTGAAAATTTCATTTGTGTTTGAAAGCACGTGAAACGCGTAAAAAACGAAAAAAAATCGACTCTTCACTCGATTTTCGAAAATTTCATTTGTGTTTGAAAGCATGCGAAACGCGTAAAAAACGAAAAAAAATCGACTCTTCACTCGATTTTCGAACATTTCATTTGTGTTTGAAAGCATGTGAAACGAAAAAAAAAATCGACTTTTTGCTCGATTTTCGAAAATTTCATTTGTGTTTGAAAGCATGTGAAACGAAAAAAAAATCGACTTTTTACTCCATTTTAAAAAATTTCATTTGTGTTTGAAAGCATGTAAAACAAAAAAAAAATCGACTTTTTGCTCGATTTTCGAAAATTTCATTTGTGTTTGAAAGCATGTGAAACGAAAAAAAAATCGACTTTTTGCTCGATTTTCGAAAATTTCATTTGTGTTTGAAAGCATGTGAAACAAAAAAAAAATCGACTTTTTGCTCGATTTTCGAAAATTTCATTGTTGTTTGAATGCATGTGAAACGAAAAAAAAAATAGACTTTTTGTTTGATTTTCGAAAATTTCTTTTGTGTTTGAAAGCATGTGAAACGAAAAAAAAATTGACTTTTTGCTCCATTTTAGAAAATTTCATTTGTGTTTGAAAGCATGTGAAACGAAAAAAAAATCGACTTTTTGCTCGATTTTCGAAAATTTCATTGTTGTTTGAATGCATGTAAAACGAAAAAAAAATCGACTTTTTGCTCGATTTTCGAAAATTTCATTTGTGTTTGAAAGCATGTGAAACGCGTAAAAAACAAAAAAAAATCGACTCTTCACTCGATTTTTGCATGTGAAACGAAAAAAAAATCGACTTTTTGCTCGATTTTCGAAAATTCTATTTGTGTTTGAAAGCATGTGAAACGAAAAAAAATCGATTCTTATCTCGATTTTCGAAAATTTCATTTGTGTTTGAAAGCATGTAAAACAAAAAAAAAATCGACTTTTTGCTCGATTTTCGAAAATTTCATTTGTGTTTGAAAGCATGTGAAACGAAAAAAAAATCGACTTTTTGCTCGATTTTCGAAAATTTCATTGTTGTTTGAATGCATGTGAAACGAAAAAAAAATCGACTTTTTGCTCCATTTTAAAAAATTTCATTTGTGTTTGAAAGCATGTAAAACAAAAAAAAAATCGACTTTTTGCTCGATTTTCGAAAATTTCTTTTGTGTTTGAAAGCATGTGAAACGAAAAAAAAAATCGACTTTTTGCTCGATTTTCGAAAATTTCATTTGTGTTTGAAAGCATGTAAAACGAAAAAAAAATCGATTCTTCTCTCGATTTTCGAAAATTTCATTTGTGTTTGAAAGCATGTGAAACGCGTAAAAAACGAAAAAAAATCGACTCTTCACTCGATTTTCGAAAATTTCATTTGTGTTTGAAAGCATGTGAAACGCGTAAAAAACGAAAAAAAATCGACTCTTCACTCGATTTTCGAAAATTTCAATTGTGTTTGAAAGCATGTGAAACGAAAAAAAAAATCGACTTTTTGCTCGATTTTCGAAAATTTCATTTGTGTTTGAAAGCATGTGAACCGAAAAAAAATTGACTTTTTGCTCGATTTTCGAAAATTTCATTTGTGTTTGAAAGCATGTGAAACGAAAAAAAAATCGACTTTTTGCTCGATTTTCGAAAATTTCATTGTTGTTTGAATGCATGTGAAACGAAAAAAAAATCGATTTTTTGCTCGATTTTCGAAAATTTCATTTGTGTTTGAAAGCATGTGAAACGAAAAAAAAAAATCGACTTTTTGCTCGATTTTCGAAAATTTCATTTGTGTTTGAAAGCATGTGAAACGCGTAAAAAACGAAAAAAAATCGACTCTTCACTCGATTTTCGACAATTTCATTTGTGTTTGAAAGCATGCGAAACGCGTAAAAAACGAAAAAAAATCGATTCTTCACTCGATTTTCGAACATTTCATTTGTGTTTGAAAGCATGTGAAACGAAAAAAAAAATCGACTTTTTGCTCGATTTTCGAAAATTTCATTTGTGTTTGAAAGCATGTGAAACGAAAAAAAAATCGACTTTTTACTCCATTTTAAAAAATTTCATTTGTGTTTGATAGCATGTAAAACAAAAAAAAATCGACTTTTTGCTCGATTTTCGAAAATTTCATTTGTGTTTGAAAGCATGTGAAACGAAAAAAAAATTGACTTTTTGCTCGATTTTCGAAAATTTCATTTGTGTTTGAAAGCATGTGAAACAAAAAAAAAATCGGCTTTTTGCTCGATTTTCGAAAATTTCATTGTTGTTTAAAAGCATGTGAAACGAAAAAGAAATTGACTTTTTGCTCCATTTTAGAAAATTTCATTTGTGTTTGAAAGCATGTGAAACGAAAAAAAAATCGATTCTTCACTTGATTTTCAAAAATTTCATTTGTGTTTGAAAGCATGTGAAACGCGTAAAAAACAAAAAAGAATCGACTCTTCACTCGATTTTTGCATGTGAAACGAAAAAAAAATCGACTTTTTGCTCGATTTTCGAAAATTCTATTTGTGTTTGAAAGCATGTGAAACGAAAAAAAATCGATTCTTATCTCGATTTTCGAAAATTTCATTTGTGTTTGAAAGCATGTGAAACGCGTAAAAAACGAAAAAAAATCGACTCTTCACTCGATTTTCGAAAATTTCATTTGTGTTTGAAAGCATGTGAAACGCGTAAAAAACGAAAAAAAATCGACTCTTTACTCGATTTTTGAAAATTTCATTTGTGTTTGAACGCATGTGAAACGCGTAAAAAACGAAAAAAATCAACTCTTCACTCGATTTTCGAAAAGTTCATTTGTGTTTGAAAGCATGTGAAACGAAAAAAAATTTACTTTTTGCTCGATTTTCGAAAATTTCATTTGTGTTTGAAAGCGTGTGAAACGAAAAAAAAATCGACTTTTAGCTCGATTTTCGAAAATTTCATTTGTGTTTGAAAGCATGTGTAACGCGTAAAAAACGAAAAAAAATCGACTCTTCACTCGATTTTCGAAAATTTCATTTGTGTTTGAAAGCATGTGAAACGAAAAAAAATCGACTTTTTGCTCCATTTAAAAAAATTTCATTTGTGTTTGAAAGCATGTGATACAAAAAAAAAATCGACTTTTTGCTCGATTTTCGAAAATTTCATTTGTGTTTGAAAGCATGTGAAACGAAAAAAAAATCGACTTTTTGCTCGATTTTCGAAAATTTCATTTGTGTTTGAAAGCATGTGAAACAAAAAAAAATCGACTTTTTGCTCGATTTTCGAAAATTTCATTTGTGTTTGAAAGCATGTGAAACGAAAAAAAATCGATTCTTCTCTCGATTTTCGAAAATTTCATTTGTGTTTGGAAGCATGTGAAACGCGTAAAAAACGAAAAAAAATCGACTCTTCACTCGATTTTTGCATGTGAATCTAAAAAGAATCGACTTTTTGCTCCATTTTAGAAAATTTCATTTGTGTTTGAAAGCATGTGAAACGAAAAAAAAATCGACTTTTTGCTCGATTTTCGAAAATTTCATTTGTGTTTGAAAGAATGTGAAACGCGTAAAAAACGAAAAAAAATCGACTCTTCACTCGATTTTTGAAAATTTCATTTGTGTTTGAAAGCATGTGAAACGCGTAAAAAAAACGAAAAAAAATCGACTCTTCACTCGATTTTCGAAATCTTCATTGTTGTTTGAATGCATGTGAAACGAAAAAAAAAAATCGACTTTTTGCTCGATTTTCGAAAATTTTATTTGTGTTTGAAAGCATGTGAAACGAAAAAAAAATCGACTCTTCTCTCGATTTTCAAAAATTTTATTTGTGTTTGAAAGCATGTGAAACGCGTAAAAAACGAAAAAAAAATCGACTCTTCACTCGATTTTTGCATGTGAAACTAAAAAGAATCGACTTTTTGTTCCATTTTAGAAAATTTCATTTGTGTTTGAAAGCATGTGAAACGAAAAAAAAATCGACTTTTTGCTCGATTTTCGAAAATTTCATTTGTGTTTGATAGAATGTAAAACGCGTAAAAAACGAAAAAAATTTGACTCTTCACTCGATTTTCGAAAATTTCATTTGTGTTTGAAAGCATGCGAAACGCGTAAAAAACGAAAAAAAATCGACTCTTCACTCGATTTTTGAACATTTCATTTGTGTTTGAAAGCATGTGAAACGAAAAAAAAAATCGACTTTTTTCTCGATTTTCGAAAATTTTATTTATGTTTGAAAGCATGTGAAACGAAAAAAAAATCGACTTTTTGCTCGATTTTCGAAAATTTCATTTTTGTTTGAAAGCATGTGAAACGCGTAAAAAACGAAAAAAATTTGACTTCACTCGATTTTCGAAAATTTCATTTGTGTTTGAAAGCATGCGAAACGCGTAAAAAACGAAAAAAAATCGACTCTTCACTCGATTTTTGAACATTTCATTTGTGTTTGAAAGCATGTGAAACGAAAAAAAAAATCGACTTTTTGCTCGATTTTCGAAAATTTCATTTGTGTTTGAAAGCATGTGAAACGAAAAAAAAATCGATTTTTTGCTCGATTTTCAAAAATTTCATTGTTGTTTGAATTCATGTGAAACGAAAAAAAAAATCGACTTTTTGCTCGATTTTCGAAAATTTCATTTGTGTTTGAAAGCATGTGAAACGAAAAAAAAATCGACTTTTTGCTCGATTTTCGAAAATTTCATTGTTGTTTGAATGCATGTGAAACGAAAAAAAAATCGACTTTTTGCTCGATTTTCGAAAATTTCATTTGTGTTTGAAAGAATGTGAAACGCGTAAAAAACGAAAAAAAATCGACTCTTCACTCGATTTTTGAAAATTTCATTTGTGTTTGAACGCATGTGAAACGCGTAAAAAACGAAAAAAATCAACTCTTTACTCGATTTTCGAAAATTTCATTTGTGTTTGAAAGCATGTGAAACGAAAAAAAAATCGACTTTATTCTCGATTTTCGAAAATTTTATTTGTATTTGAAAGCATGTGAAACGCGTAAAAAACGAAAAAAAATCGACTCTTTACTCGATTTTCGAAAATTTCATTTGTGTTTGAAAGCATGCGAAACGCGTAAAAAACGAAAAAAAATCGACTCTTCACTCGATTTTTGAAAATTTCATTTGTGTTTGAACGCATGTGAAACGCGTAAAAAACGAAAAAAATCAACTCTTCACTCGATTTTCGAAAATTTCATTTGTGTTTGAAAGCATGTGAAACGAAAAAAAAATCGACTTTTTTCTCGATTTTCGAAAATTTTATTTATGTTTGAAAGCATGTGAAACGAAAAAAAATCGACTTTTTGCTCGATTTTCGAAAATTTCATTTTTGTTTGAAAGCATGTGAAACGCGTAAAAAACGAAAAAAATTTGACTCTTCACTCGATTTTCGAAAATTTCATTTGTGTTTGAAAGCATGCGAAACGCGTAAAAAACGAAAAAAAATCGACTCTTCACTCGATTTTTGAACATTTCATTTGTGTTTGAAAGCATGTGAAACGAAAAAAAAAATCGACTTTTTGCTCGATTTTCGAAAATTTCATTTGTGTTTGAAAGCATGTGAAACGAAAAAAAAAATCGATTTTTTGCTCGATTTTCAAAAATTTCATTGTTGTTTGAATTCATGTGAAACGAAAAAAAAAATCGACTTTTTGCTCGATTTTCGAAAATTTCATTTGTGTTTGAAAGCATGTGAAACGAAAAAAAAATCGACTTTTTGCTCGATTTTCGAAAATTTCATTGTTGTTTGAATGCATGTGAAACGAAAAAAAAATCGACTTTTTGCTCGATTTTCGAAAATTTCATTTGTGTTTGAAAGAATGTGAAACGCGTAAAAAACGAAAAAAAATCGACTCTTCACTCGATTTTTGAAAATTTCATTTGTGTTTGAACGCATGTGAAACGCGTAAAAAACGAAAAAAATCAACTCTTTACTCGATTTTCGAAAATTTCATTTGTGTTTGAAAGCATGTGAAACGAAAAAAAAATCGACTTTATTCTCGATTTTCGAAAATTTTATTTGTATTTGAAAGCATGTGAAACGCGTAAAAAACGAAAAAAAATCGACTCTTTACTCGATTTTCGAAAATTTCATTTGTGTTTGAAAGCATGCGAAACGCGTAAAAAACGAAAAAAAATCGACTCTTCACTCGATTTTTGAAAATTTCATTTGTGTTTGAACGCATGTGAAACGCGTAAAAAACGAAAAAAATCAACTCTTCACTCGATTTTCGAAAATTTCATTTGTGTTTGAAAGCATGTGAAACGAAAAAAAAATCGACTTTTTTCTCGATTTTCGAAAATTTTATTTATGTTTGAAAGCATGTGAAACGAAAAAAAATCGACTTTTTTGCTCGATTTTCGAAAATTTCATTTTTGTTTGAAAGCATGTGAAACGCGTAAAAAACGAAAAAAATTTGACTCTTCACTCGATTTTCGAAAATTTCATTTGTGTTTGAAAGCATGCGAAACGCGTAAAAAACGAAAAAAAATCGACTCTTCACTCGATTTTTGAACATTTCATTTGTGTTTGAAAGCATGTGAAACGAAAAAAAAAATCGACTTTTTGCTCGATTTTCGAAAATTTCATTTGTGTTTGAAAGCATGTGAAACGAAAAAAAAAATCGATTTTTTTGCTCGATTTTCAAAAATTTCATTGTTGTTTGAATTCATGTGAAACGAAAAAAAAAATCGACTTTTTGCTCGATTTTCGAAAATTTCATTTGTGTTTGAAAGCATGTGAAACGAAAAAAAAATCGACTTTTTGCTCGATTTTCGAAAATTTCATTGTTTGAATGCATGTGAAACGAAAAAAAAATCGACTTTTTGCTCGATTTTCGAAAATTTCATTTGTGTTTGAAAGAATGTGAAACGCGTAAAAAACGAAAAAAAATCGACTCTTCACTCGATTTTTGAAAATTTCATTTGTGTTTGAACGCATGTGAAACGCGTAAAAAACGAAAAAAATCAACTCTTCACTCGATTTTCGAAAATTTCATTTGTGTTTGAAAGCATGTGAAACGAAAAAAAAATCGACTTTATTCTCGATTTTCGAATATTTTATTTGTATTTGAAAGCATGTGAAACGCGTAAAAAACGAAAAAAAATCGACTCTTCACTCGATTTTCGAAAATTTCATTTGTGTTTGAAAGCATGCGAAACGCGTAAAAAACGAAAAAAAATCGACTCTTCACTCGATTTTCGAACATTTCATTTGTGTTTGAAAGCATGTGAAACGAAAAAAAAAATCGACTTTTTGCTCGATTTTCGAAAATTTCATTTGTGTTTGAAAGCATGTGAAACGAAAAAAAAATCGACTTTTTGCTCCATTTTAAAAAATTTCATTTATGTTTGAAAGCATGTAAAACAAACAAAAAATCGACTTTTTGCTCGATTTTCGAAAATTTCATTGTTGTTTGAATGCATGTGAAACGAAAAAAAAATCGACTTTTTGCTCGATTTTCGAAAATTTCATTTGTGTTTGAAAGAATGTGAAACGCGTAAAAAACGAAAAAAAATCGACTCTTCACTCGATTTTTGCATGTGAAACGAAAAAAAAATCGACTTTTTGCTCGATTTTCGAAAATTCTATTTGTGTTTGAAAGCATGTGAAACGAAAAAAAATCGATTCTTATCTCGATTTTCGAAAATTTCATTTGTGTTTGAAAGCATGTGAAACGCGTAAAAAACGAAAAAAAATCGACTCTTCACTCGATTTTCGAAAATTTCATTTGTGTTTGAAAGCATGTGAAACGCGTAAAAAACGAAAAAAAATCGACTCTACTCGATTTTTGAAAATTTCATTTGTGTTTGAACGCATGTGAAACGCGTAAAAAAACGAAAAAATCAACTCTTCACTCGATTTTCGAAAATTTCATTTGTGTTTGAAAGCATGTGAAACGAAAAAAAATCGACTTTTTGCTCCATTTTAAAAAATTTCATTTGTGTTTGAAAGCATGTGATACAAAAAAAAAATCGACTTTTTGCTCGATTTTCGAAAATTTCATTTGTGTTTGAAAGCATGTGAAACGAAAAAAAAATCGACTTTTTGCTCGATTTTCGAAAATTTCATTTGTGTTTGAAAGCATGTGAAACGAAAAAAAATCGATTCTTCTCTCGATTTTCGAAAATTTCATTTGTGTTTGGAAGCATGTGAAACGCGTAAAAAACGAAAAAAAAATCGACTCTTCACTCGATTTTTGCATGTGAAACTAAAAAGAATCGACTTTTTGCTTCATTTTAGAAAATTTCATTTGTGTTTGAAAGAATGTGAAACGCGTAAAAAACGAAAAAAAATCGACTCTTCACTCGATTTTTGAAAATTTCATTTGTGTTTGAAAGCATGTAAAACGCGTAAAAAAAAACGAAAAAAAATCGACTCTTCACTCGATTTTCGAAATCTTCATTGTTGATTGAATGCATGTGAAACAAAAAAAAAAAATCGACTTTTTGCTCGATTTTCGAAAATTTCATTTGTGTTTGAAAGCATGTGAAACGAAAAAAAAATCGACTCTTCTCTCGATTTTCGAAAATTTTATTTGTGTTTGAAAGCATGTGAAACGCGTAAAAAACGAAAAAAAAATCGACTCTTCACTCGATTTTTGCATGTGAAACTAAAAAGAATCGACTTTTTGTTCCATTTTAGAAAATTTCATTTGTGTTTGAAAGCATGTGAAACGAAAAAAAAATCGACTTTTTGCTCGATTTTCGAAAATTTCATTTGTGTTTGAAAGAATGTAAAACGCGTAAAAAACGAAAAAAAATCGACTCTTCACTCGATTTTTGAAAATTTCATTTGTGTTTGAACGCATGTGAAACTCGTAAAAAACGAAAAAAATCAACTCTTCACTCGATTTTCGAAAATTTCATTTGTGTTTGAAAGCATGTGAAACGAAAAAAAAATCGACTTTTTTCTCGATTTTCAAAAATTTTATTTATGTTTGAAAGCATGTGAAACGAAAAAAAATCGACTTTTTGCTCGATTTTCGAAAATTTCATTGTTGTTTGAATGCATGTGAAACGAAAAAAAATTCGACTTTTTGCTCGATTTTCGAAAATTTCATTTGTGTTTGAAAGAATGTGAAACGCGTAAAAAACGAAAAAAAATCGACTCTTCACTCGATTTTTGAAAATTTCATTTGTGTTTGAAAGCATGTGAAACAAAAAAAAAATCGACTTTTTGCTCGATTTTCGAAAATTTCGTTTGTGTTTGAAAGCATGTGAAACGAAAAAAAAATCGACTTTTTGCTCGATTTTCGAAAATTTCATTTGTGTTTGAACGCATGTGAATCGCGTAAAAAACGAAAAAAATCAACTCTTCACTCGATTTTCGAAAATTTCATTTGTGTTTGAAAGCATGTGAAACGAAAAAAAAATCGACTTTATTCTCGATTTTCGAAAATTTTATTTGTATTTAAAAGCATGTGAAACGCGTAAAAAACGAAAAAAAATCGACTCTTCATTCGATTTTCGAAAATTTCAATTGTGTTTGAAAGCATGCGAAACGCGTAAAAAACGAAAAAAAATCGACTCTTCACTCGATTTTCGAACATTTCATTTGTGTTTGAAAGCATGTGAAACGAAAAAAAAAATCGACTTTTTGCTCGATTTTCGAAAATTTCATTTGTGTTTGAAAGCATGTGAAACGAAAAAAAATCGACTTTTTGCTCCATTTAAAAAAATTTCATTTGTGTTTGAAAGCATGTGATACAAAAAAAAAAATCGACTTTTTGCTCGATTTTCGAAAATTTCATTTGTGTTTGAAAGCATGTGAAACGAAAAAAAAATCGACTTTTTGCTCGATTTTCGAAAATTTCATTTGTGTTTGAAAGCATGTGAAACGAAAAAAAAATCGACTTTATTCTCGATTTTCGAAAATTTTATTTGTATTTGAAAGCATGTGAAACGCGTAAAAAACGAAAAAAAATCGACTCCACTCGATTTTCGAAAATTTCATTTGTGTTTGAAAGCATGCGAAACGCGTAAAATACGAAAAAAAATCGACTCTTCACTCGATTTTCGAACATTTCATTTGTGTTTGAAAGCATGTGAAACGAAAAAAAAAATCGACTTTTTGCTCGATTTTCGAAAATTTCATTTGTGTTTGAAAGCATGTGAAACGAAAAAAAATCGACTTTTTGCTCCATTTTAAAAAATTTCATTTGTGTTTGAAAGCATGTAAAACAAACAAAAAATCGACTTTTTGCTCGATTTTCGAAAATTTCATTGTTGTTTGAATGCATGTGAAACGAAAAAAAAATCGACTTTTTGCTCGATTTTCGAAAATTTCATTTGTGTTTGAAAGCATGTGAATCGAAATAAAAATCGATTCTTCTCTCGATTTTTCGAAAATTTCATTTGTGTTTGAAAGCATGTGAAACGCGTAAAAAACGAAAAAAAATCGACTCTTCACTCGATTTTCGAAAATTTCATTTGTGTTTGAAAGCATGTGAAACGCGTAAAAAACGAAAAAAAATCGACTCTTCACTCGATTTTCGAAAATTTCATTTGTGTTTAAAAGCATGTGAAACGAAAAAAAAATCGACTTTATGCTCGATTTTCGAAAATTTCATTTGTGTTTGAAAGCATGTGAAACGAAAAAAAAAATCGATTCTTCTCTCGATTTTCGAAAATTTCATTTGTGTTTGAAAGCATGTGAAACGCGTAAAAAACGAAAAAAAATCGACTCTTCACTCGATTTTCGAAAATTTCATTTGTGTTTGAAAGCATGTGAAACGCGTAAAAAACGAAAAAAAATCGACTACTCGATTTTTGAAAATTTCATTTGTGTTTGAACGCATGTGAAACGCGTAAAAAACGAAAAAAAATCAACTCTTCACTCGATTTTCGAAAATTTCATTTGTGTTTGAAAGCATGTGAAACGAAAAAAAATCGACTTTTTGCTCCATTTTAAAAAATTTCATTTGTGTTTGAAAGCATGTGATACAAAAAAAAATCGACTTTTTGCTCGATTTTCGAAAATTTCATTTGTGTTTGAAAGCATGTGAAACGAAAAAAAAATCGACTTTTTGCTCGATTTTCGAAAATTTCATTTGTGTTTGAAAGCATGTGAAACGAAAAAAAATCGATTCTTCTCTCGATTTTCGAAAATTTCATTTGTGTTTGGAAGCATGTGAAACGCGTAAAAAACGAAAAAAAATCGACTCTTCACTCGATTTTTGCATGTGAAACTAAAAAGAATCGACTTTTTGCTTCATTTTAGAAAATTTCATTTGTGTTTGAAAGCATGTGAAACGAAAAAAAAATCGACTTTTTGCTCGATTTTCGAAAATTTCATTTGTGTTTGAAAGAATGTGAAACGCGTAAAAAACGAAAAAAAATCGACTCTTCACTCGATTTTTGAAAATTTCATTTGTGTTTGAAAGCATGTAAAACGCGTAAAAAAAACGAAAAAAAATCGACTCTTCACTCGATTTTCGAAATCTTCATTGTTGATTGAATGCATGTGAAACAAAAAAAAAAAAATCGACTTTTTGCTCGATTTTCGAAAATTTCATTTGTGTTTGAAAGCATGTGAAACGAAAAAAAAATCGACTCTTCTCTCGATTTTCGAAAATTTTATTTGTGTTTGAAAGCATGTGAAACGCGTAAAAAACGAAAAAAAAATCGACTCTTCACTCGATTTTTGCATGTGAAACTAAAAAGAATCGACTTTTTGTTCCATTTTAGAAAATTTCATTTGTGTTTGAAAGCATGTGAAACGAAAAAAAAATCGACTTTTTGCTCGATTTTCGAAAATTTCATTTGTGTTTGAAAGAATGTAAAACGCGTAAAAAACGAAAAAAAATCGACTCTTCACTCGATTTTTGAAAATTTCATTTGTGTTTGAACGCATGTGAAACGCGTAAAAAACGAAAAAATCAACTCTTCACTCGATTTTCGAAAATTTCATTTGTGTTTGAAAGCATGTGAAACGAAAAAAAAATCGACTTTTTTCTCGATTTTCAAAAATTTTATTTATGTTTGAAAGCATGTGAAACGAAAAAAAAATCGACTTTTTGCTCGATTTTCGAAAATTTCATTGTTGTTTGAATGCATGTGAAACGAAAAAAAATTCGACTTTTTGCTCGATTTTCGAAAATTTCATTTGTGTTTGAAAGAATGTGAAACGCGTAAAAAACGAAAAAAAATCGACTCTTCACTCGATTTTTGAAATTTCATTTGTGTTTGAAAGCATGTGAAACAAAAAAAAAATCGACTTTTTGCTCGATTTTCGAAAATTTCATTTGTGTTTGAAAGCATGTGAAACGAAAAAAAAATCGACTTTTTGCTCGATTTTCGAAAATTTCATTTGTGTTTGAACGCATGCGAATCGCGTAAAAAACGAAAAAAATCAACTCTTCACTCGATTTTCGAAAATTTCATTTGTGTTTGAAAGCATGTGAAACGAAAAAAAAAATCGACTTTATTCTCGATTTTCGAAAATTTTATTTGTATTTAAAAGCATGTGAAACGCGTAAAAAACGAAAAAAAATCGACTCTTCATTCGATTTTCGAAAATTTCAATTGTGTTTGAAAGCATGCGAAACGCGTAAAAAACAAAAAAAAATCGACTCTTCACTCGATTTTCGAACATTTCATTTGTGTTTGAAAGCATGTGAAACGAAAAAAAAAATCGACTTTTTGCTCGATTTTGGAAAATTTCATTTGTGTTTGAAAGCATGTGAAACGAAAAAAAAATCGACTTTTTGCTCCATTTTAAAAAATTTCATTTGTGTTTGAAAGCATGTAAAACAAAAAAAAAATCGACTTTTTGCTCGATTTTCGAAAATTTCATTTGTGTTTGAAAGCATGTGAAACGAAAAAAAAATCGACTTTTTGCTCGATTTTCGAAAATTTCATTGTTGTTTGAATGCATGTAAAACGAAAAAAAAAAATCGACTTTTTGCTCGATTTTTAAAAATTTCTTTTGTGTTTGAAAGCATGTGAAACGAAAAAAAAATCGAATTAGTGCTCGATTTTCGAAAATTTCATTTGTGTTTGAAAGCATGTGAAACGAAAAAAAAATCGACTCTTCTCTCGATTTTCGAAAATTTCATTTGTGTTTGGAAGCATGTGAAACGCGTAAAAAACGAAAAAAAAATCGACTCTTCTCTCGATTTTCGAAAATTTCATTTGTGTTTGAAAGCATGTGAAACGCGTAAAAAACGAAAAAAAAATCGACTCCACTCGATTTTTGCATGTGAAACTAAAAAGAATCGACTTTTTGCTCCATTTTAGAAAATTTCAATTGTGTTTGAAAGCATGTGAAACGAAAAAAAAATCGACTTTTTGCTCGATTTTCGAAAATTTCATTTGTGTTTGAAAAAATGTGAAACGCGTAAAAAACGAAAAAAATCAACTCTTCACTCGATTTTCGAAAATTTCATTTGTGTTTGAAATCATGTGAAACGAAAAAAAAATCGACTTTATTCTCGATTTTCGAAAATTTTATTTGTATTTGAAAGCATGTGAAACGCGTAAAAAACGAAAAAAAATTGACTCTTCACTCGATTTTCGAAAATTTCATTTGTGTTTGAAAGCATGCGAAACGCGTAAAAAACGAAAAAAAATCGACTCTTCACTCGATTTTTGAACATTTCATTTGTGTTTGAAAGCATGTGAAACGAAAAAAAAAAATCGACTTTTTGCTCGATTTTCGAAAATTTCATTTGTGTTTGAAAGCATGTGAAACGAAAAAAAAAATCGACTTTTTGCTCCATTTTAAAAAATTTCATTTGTGTTTGAAAGCATGTGAAACGAAAAAGAAATCGACTTTTTGCTCGATTTTCGAAAATTTCATTGTTGTTTGAATTCATGTGAAACGAAAAAAAAAATCGACTTTTTGCTCGATTTTCGAAAATTTCTTTTGTGTTTGAAAGCATGTGTAACGAAAAAAAAATTGACTTTTTGCTTGATTTTCGAAAATTTCATTTGTGTTTGAAAGCATGTGAAACGCGTAAAAAACGAAAAAAAAAATCGACTCCACTCGATTTTTGCATGTGAAACTAAAAAGAATCGACTTTTTGCTCCATTTTAGAAAATTTCATTTGTGTTTGAAAGCATGTGAAACGAAAAAAAAATCGACTTTTTGCTCGATTTTCGAAAATTTCATTTGTGTTTGAAAGAATGTGAAACGCGTAAAAAACGAAAAAAATCAACTCTTCACTCGATTTTCGAAAATTTCATTTGTGTTTGTAAGCATGTGAAACGAAAAAAAAATCGACTTTATTCTCGATTTTCGAAAATTTTATTTGTATTTGAAAGCATGTGAAACGCGTAAAAAACGAAAAAAAATTGACTCTTCACTCGATTTTCGAAAATTTCATTTGTGTTTGAAAACATGCGAAACGCGTAAAAAACGAAAAAAAATCGACTCTTCACTCGATTTTTGAACATTTCATTTGTGTTTGAAAGCATGTGAAACGAAAAAAAAAATCGACTTTTTGCTCGATTTTCGAAAATTTCATTTGTGTTTGAAAGCATGTGAAACGAAAAAAAAAATCGACTTTTTGCTCCATTTTAAAAAATTTCATTTGTGTTTGAAAGCATGTGAAACGAAAAAAAAATCGACTTTTTGCTCGATTTTCGAAAATTTCATTGTTGTTTGAATTCATGTGAAACGAAAAAAGAAATCGACTTTTTGCTCGATTTTCGAAAATTTCTTTTGTGTTTGAAAGCATGTGTAACGAAAAAAAAAATCGACTTTTTGCTCGATTTTCGAAAATTTCATTTGTGTTTGAAAGCATGTGAAACGCGTAAAAAACGAAAAAAAAATCGACTCTTCACTCGATTTTTGCATGTGAAACTAAAAAGAATCGACTTTTTGCTCCATTTTAGAAAATTTCATTTGTGTTTGAAAGCATGTGAAACGAAAAAAAAATCGACTTTTTGCTCGATTTTCGAAAATTTCATTTGTGTTTGAAAGAATGTGAAACGCGTAAAAAACGAAAAAAAATCGACTCTTCACTCGATTTTTGAAAATTTCATTTGTGTTTGAAAGCATGTGAAACGCGTAAAAAAAACGAAAAAAAATCGACTCTTCACTCGATTTTTGAAATCTTCATTGTTGTTTGAATGCATGTGAAACGAAAAAAAAAATCGACTTTTTGCTCGATTTTCGAAAATTTCATTTGTGTTTGAAAGCATGTGAAACGAAAAAAAAATCGACTCTTCTCTCGATTTTCGAAAATTTCATTTGTGTTTGAAAGCATGTGAAACGAGTAAAAAACGAAAAAAAAATCGACTCTTCACTCGATTTTTGCATGTGAAACTAAAAAGAATCGACTTTTTGCTCCATTTTAGAAAATTTCATTTGTGTTTGAAAGCATGTGAAACGAAAAAAAAATCGACTTTTTGCTCGATTTTCGAAAATTTCATTTGTGTTTGAAAGAATGTGAAACGCGTAAAAAACGAAAAAAAATCGACTCTTCACTCGATTTTTGAAAATTTCATTTTGTGTTTGAACGCATGTGAAACGCGTAAAAAACGAAAAAAATCAACTCTTCACTCGATTTTCGAAAATTTCATTTGTGTTTGAAAGCATGTGAAACGAAAAAAAAATCGACTTTATTCTCGATTTTCGAAAATTTCATTTGTGTTTGAAAGCATGCGAAACGCGTAAAAAACGAAAAAAAAACGACTCTTCACTCGATTTTTGAACATTTCATTTGTGTTTGAAAGCATGTGAAACGAAAAAAAAATCGACTTTTTGCTCAATTTTCGAAAATTTCATTTGTGTTTGAAAGCATGTGAAACGAAAAAAAATCGACTTTTTGCTCGATTTTCGAAAATTTCATTTGTGTTTGAAAGCATGTGAAACGAAAAAAAAATCGACTTTTTGCTCGATTTTCAAAAATTTCTTTTGTGTTTGAAAGCATGTGAAACGAAAAAAAAATCGAATTTTTGCTCGATTTTCGAAAATTTCATTTGTGTTTGAAAGCATGTGAAACGAAAAAAAAATCGACTTTTTGCTCGATTTTCGAAAATTTCATTGTTGTTTGAATGCATGTGAAACGAAAAAAAAAATCGACTTTTTGCTCGATTTTCGAAAATTTCATTTGTGTTTGAAAGCATGTGA
>OZ010742.1:105249608-105497965 GCA_963932245.1 Tachinus rufipes
TCGATTTTCGAAAATTTCATTTGTGTTTGAAAGCATGTGAAACGCGTAAAAAACGAAAAAAAATCGACTCTTCACTAGATTTTTGAAAATTTCATTTGTGTTTGAAAGCATGTGAAACGAAAAAAAAATCGACATTTTGCTCGATTTTCGAAAATTTCATTTGTGTTTGAAAGAATGTTGAAACGAATAAAAAATCGACTTTTTGCTCGATTTTCGAAAATTTCATTTGTGTTTGAAAGCATGTGAAACGCGTAAAAAACGAAAAAAAATCGACTCTTCACTAGATTTTTGAAAATTTCATTTGTGTTTGAAAGCATGTGAAACGAAAAAAAATCGACATTTTGCTCGATTTTCGAAAATTTCATTTGTGTTTGAAAGAATGTTGAAACGAATAAAAAATCGACTTTTTGCTCGATTTTCGAAAATTTCATTTGTGTTTGAAAGCATGTGAAACGAAAAAAAAATCGACTTTTTGCTCGATTTTCGAAAATTTCATTTGTGTTTGAAAGCATGTGAAACCAAAAAAAAAATCGACTTTTTGCTCGATTTTCGAAAATTTCATTTGTGTTTGAAAGCATGTGAAACGCGTAAAAAACGAAAAAATATCGACTCTTCACTCGGTTTTCGAAAATTTCATTTGTGTTTGAAAGCATGTGAAACGAAAAAAAAATCGACTTTTTGCTCGATTTTCGAAAATTTCATTTGTGTTTGAAAGCATGTGAAACGAGTAAAAAATCGACTCTTCACTCGATTTTCGAAAATTTCATTTGTGTTTGAAAGAATGTTGAAACGAATAAAAAATCGACTTTTTGCTCGATTTTCGAAAATTTCATTTGTGTTTGAAAGCATGTGAAACGAAAAAAAAATCGACTTTTTGCTCGATTTTCGAAAATTTCATTTGTGTTTGAAAGCATGTGAAACGCGTAAAAAACGAAAAAAAATCGACTCTTCACTAGATTTTTGAAAATTTCATTTGTGTTTGAAAGCATGTGAAACGAAAAAAAAATCGACATTTTGCTCGATTTTCGAAAATTTCATTTGTGTTTGAAAGAATGTTGAAACGAATAAAAAATCGACTTTTTGCTCGATTTTCGAAAATTTCATTTGTGTTTGAAAGCATGTGAAACGCGTAAAAAACGAAAAAAAATCGACTCTTTACTAGATTTTTGAAAATTTCATTTGTGTTTGAAAGCATGTGAAACGAAAAAAAAATCGACATTTTGCTCGATTTTCGAAAATTTCATTTGTGTTTGAAAGAATGTTGAAACGAATAAAAAATCGACTTTTTGCTCGATTTTCGAAAATTTCATTTGTGTTTGAAAGCATGTGAAACGAAAAAAAAATCGACTTTTTGCTCGATTTTCGAAAATTTCATTTGTGTTTGAAAGCATGTGAAACCAAAAAAAAAATCGACTTTTTGCTCGATTTTCGAAAATTTCATTTGTGTTTGAAAGCATGTGAAACGCGTAAAAAACGAAAAAAATATCGACTCTTCACTCGGTTTTCGAAAATTTCATTTGTGTTTGAAAGCATGTGAAACGAAAAAAAAATCGACTTTTTGCTCGATTTTCGAAAATTTCATTTGTGTTTGAAAGCATATGAAACAAAAAAAAAATCGACTTTTTGCTCGATTTTAGAAAATTTCATTTGTGTTTGAAAGCATGTGAAACGAGTAAAAAATCGACTCTTCACTCGATTTTCGAAAATTTCATTTGTGTTTGAAAGAATGTTGAAACGAATAAAAAATCGACTTTTTGCTCGATTTTCGAAAATTTCATTTGTGTTTGAAAGCATGTGAAACGAAAAAAAAATCGACTTTTTGCTCGATTTTCGAAAATTTCATTTGTGTTTGAAAGCATGTGAAACGAAAAAAAAATCGACTTTTTGCTCGATTTTCGAAAATTTCATTTGTGTTTGAAATCATGTGAAACGAAAAAAAAAATCGACTTTTTGCTCGATTTTCGAAAATTTTATTTGTGTTTGAAAGCATGTGAAACGAAAAAAAAGTCGACTTTTTGCTCGATTTTCGAAAATTTCATTTGTGTTTAAAAGCATGTGAAACGAAAAAAAAATCGACATTTTGCTCGATTTTCGAAAATTTCATTTGTGTTTGAAAGAATGTTGAAACGAATAAAAAATCGACTTTTTGCTCGATTTTCGAAAATTTCATTTGTGTTTGAAAGCATGTGAAACGAAAAAAAAATCGACTTTTTGCTCGATTTTCGAAAATTTCATTTGTGTTTGAAAGCATGTGAAACCAAAAAAAAAATCGACTTTTTGCTCGATTTTCGAAAATTTCATTTGTGTTTGAAAGCATGTGAAACGCGTAAAAAACGAAAAAAATATCGACTCTTCACTCGGTTTTCGAAAATTTCATTTGTGTTTGAAAGCATGTGAAACGAAAAAAAAATCGACTTTTTGCTCGATTTTCGAAAATTTCATTTGTGTTTGAAAGCATATGAAACAAAAAAAAAATCGACTTTTTGCTCGATTTTAGAAAATTTCATTTGTGTTTGAAAGCATGTGAAACGAGTAAAAAATCGACTCTTCACTCGATTTTCGAAAATTTCATTTGTGTTTGAAAGAATGTTGAAACGAATAAAAAATCGACTTTTTGCTCGATTTTCGAAAATTTCATTTGTGTTTGAAAGCATGTGAAACGAAAAAAAAATCGACTTTTTGCTCGATTTTCGAAAATTTCATTTGTGTTTGAAAGCATGTGAAACGAAAAAAAAATCGACTTTTTGCTCGATTTTCGAAAATTTCATTTGTGTTTGAAATCATGTGAAACGAAAAAAAAATCGACTTTTTGCTCGATTTTCGAAAATTTTATTTGTGTTTGAAAGCATGTGAAACGAAAAAAAAGTCGACTTTTTGCTCGATTTTCGAAAATTTCATTTGTGTTTGAAAGCATGTGAAACGAAAAAAAAATCCACTTTTTGCTCGATTTTCGAAAATTTCATTGGTGTTTGAAAGCATGTGAAACGCGTAAAAAATCGACTCTTCACTCGATTTTCGAAAATTTCATTTGTGTTTGAAAGCATGTGAAACGCATAAAAAACGAAAAAAAATCGACTCTTCACTCGATTTTCGAAAATTTCATTTGTGTTTGAAAGAATGTTGAAACGAATAAAAAATCGACTTTTTGCTCGATTTTCGAAAATTTCATTTGTGTTTGAAAGCATGTGAAACGCGTAAAAAACGAAAAAAAATCGACTCTTCACTAGATTTTTGAAAATTTCATTTGTGTTTGAAAGCATGTGAAACGAAAAAAAAATCGACATTTTGCTCGATTTTCGAAAATTTCATTTGTGTTTGAAAGAATGTTGAAACGAATAAAAAATCGACTTTTTGCTCGATTTTCGAAAATTTCATTTGTGTTTGAAAGCATGTGAAACGAAAAAAAAATCGACTTTTTGCTCGATTTTCGAAAATTTCATTTGTGTTTGAAAGCATGTGAAACCAAAAAAAAAATCGACTTTTTGCTCGATTTTCGAAAATTTCATTTGTGTTTGAAAGCATGTGAAACGCGTAAAAAACGAAAAAAATATCGACTCTTCACTCGGTTTTCGAAAATTTCATTTGTGTTTGAAAGCATGTGAAACGAAAAAAAAATCGACTTTTTGCTCGATTTTCGAAAATTTCATTTGTGTTTGAAAGCATATGAAACAAAAAAAAAATCGACTTTTTGCTCGATTTTAGAAAATTTCATTTGTGTTTGAAAGCATGTGAAACGAGTAAAAAATCGACTCTTCACTCGATTTTCGAAAATTTCATTTGTGTTTGAAAGAATGTTGAAACGAATAAAAAATCGACTTTTTGCTCGATTTTCGAAAATTTCATTTGTGTTTGAAAGCATGTGAAACGAAAAAAAAATCGACTTTTTGCTCGATTTTCGAAAATTTCATTTGTGTTTGAAAGCATGTGAAACGAAAAAAAAATCGACTTTTTGCTCGATTTTCGAAAATTTCATTTGTGTTTGAAATCATGTGAAACGAAAAAAAAATCGACTTTTTGCTCGATTTTCGAAAATTTCATTTGTGTTTGAAAGCATGTGAAACGAAAAAAAAGTCGACTTTTTGCTCGATTTTCGAAAATTTCATTTGTGTTTGAAAGCATGTGAAACGAAAAAAAAATCCACTTTTTGCTCGATTTTCGAAAATTTCATTGGTGTTTGAAAGCATGTGAAACGCGTAAAAAATCGACTCTTCACTCGATTTTCGAAAATTTCATTTGTGTTTGAAAGCATGTGAAACGCGTAAAAAACGAAAAAAAATCGACTCTTCACTCGATTTTCGAAAATTTCATTTGTGTTTGAAAGCATGTGAAACGAAAAAAAAAATCGACTTTTTGCTCGATATTCGAAAATTTCATTTGTGTTTGAAAGCATGTGAAACGCGTAAAAAACGAAAAAAAATCGACTCTTCACTCGATTTTCGAAAATTTCATTTGTGTTTGAAAGCATGTGAAACCAAAAAAAAAATCGACTTTTTGCTCGATTTTCGAAAATTTCATTTGTGTTTGAAAGCATGTGAAACGAAAAAAAAATCGACTTTTTGCTTGATTTTCGAAAATTTCATTTGTGTTTGAAAGCATGTGAAACGCGTAAAAAACGAAAAAAAATCGACTCTTCACTCGATTTTCGAAAATTTCATTTGTGTTTGAAAGCATGTGAAACGAAAAAAAAATCGACTTTTTGCTCGATTTTCGAAAATTTCATTTGTGTTTGAAAGAATGTTGAAACGAATAAAAAATCGACTTTTTGCTCGATTTTCGAAAATTTCATTTGTGTTTGAAAGCATGTGAAACGAAAAAAAAATCGACTTTTGCTTGATTTTCGAAAATTTCATTTGTGTTTGAAAGCATGTGAAACGAAAAAAAAATCGACTTTTTGCTCGATTTTCGAAAATTTCATTTGTGTTTGAAAGCATGTGAAACGAAAAAAAAAATCGACTTTTTGCTCGATTTTCGAAAATTTCATTTGTGTTTGAAAGCATGTGAAACGCGTAAAAAATCGACTCTTCACTCGATTTTCGAAAATTTCATTTGTGTTTGAAAGCATGTGAAACGCGTAAAAAACGAAAAAAAATCGACTCTTCACTCGATTTTCGAAAATTTCATTTGTGTTTGAAAGCATGTGAAACGAAAAAAAAATCGACTTTTTGCTCGATATTCGAAAATTTCATTTGTGTTTGAAAGCATGTGAAACGCGTAAAAAACGAAAAAAAATCGACTCTTCACTCGATTTTCGAAAATTTCATTTGTGTTTGAAAGCATGTGAAACCAAAAAAAAAATCGACTTTTTGCTCGATTTTCGAAAATTTCATTTGTGTTTGAAAGCATGTGAAACGAAAAAAAAATGGACTTTTTGCTTGATTTTCGAAAATTTCATTTGTGTTTGAAAGCATGTGAAACGCGTAAAAAACGGAAAAAAATCGACTCTTCACTCGATTTTCGAAAATTTCATTTGTGTTTGAAAGCATGTGAAACGAAAAAAAAATCGACTTTTTGCTCGATTTTCGAAAATTTCATTTGTGTTTGAAAGCATGTGAAACCAAAAAAAAAATCGACTTTTTGCTTGATTTTCGAAAATTTCATTTGTGTTTGAAAGCATGTGAAACGAAAAAAAAATCGACTTTTTGCTCGATTTTCGAAAATTTCATTTGTGTTTGAAAGCATGTGAAACGAAAAAAAAATCGACTTTTTGCTCGATTTTCGAAAATTTCATTTGTGTTTGAAAGCATGTGAAACGCGTAAAAATCGAAAAAAAATCGACTCTTCACTCGATTTTCGAAAATTTCATTTGTGTTTGAAAGCATGTGAAACGAAAAAAAAATCGACTTTTTGCTCGATTTTCGAAAATTTCATTTGTGTTTGAAAGCATGTGAAACGCGTAAAAAACGAAAAAAAATCGACTCTTCACTCGATTTTCGAAAATTTCATTTGTGTTTGAAAGCATGTGAAACGAAAAAAAAATCGACTTTTTGCTCGATTTTCGAAAATTTCATTTGTGTTTGAAAGCATGTGAAACGAAAAAAAAATCGACTTTTTGCTCAATTTTCGAAAATTTCATTTGTGTTTGAAAGCATGTGAAACGAAAAAAAATCGACTTTTTGCTCGATTTTCAAAATTTTCATTTGTGTTTGAAAGCATGTGAAACGAAAAAAAAATCGACTTTTTGCTCGATTTTCGAAAATTTCATTTGTGTTTGAAAGCATGTGAAACGCGTAAAAAACGAAAAAAAATCGACTTTTTGCTCGATTTTCGAAAATTTCATTTGTGTTTGAAAGCATGTGAAACGAAAAAAAAATCGACTTTTTGCTCAATTTTCGAAAATTTCATTTGTGTTTGAAAGCATGTGAAACGAAAAAAAAATCGACTTTTTGCTCGATTTTCGAAAATTTCATTTGTGTTTGAAAGCATGTGAAACGAAAAAAAAATCGACTTTTTGCTCGATTTTCGAAAATTTCATTTGTGTTTGAAAGCATGTGAAACGAAAAAAAAATCGACTTTTTGCTCGATTTTCGAAAATTTCATTTGTGTTTGAAATCATGTGAAACGAAAAAAAAATCGACTTTTTGCTCGATTTTCGAAAATTTTATTTGTGTTTGAAAGCATGTGAAACGAAAAAAAAGTCGACTTTTTGCTCGATTTTCGAAAATTTCATTTGTGTTTGAAAGCATGTGAAACGAAAAAAAAATCGACATTTTGCTCGATTTTCGAAAATTTCATTTGTGTTTGAAAGAATGTTGAAACGAATAAAAAATCGACTTTTTGCTCGATTTTCGAAAATTTCATTTGTGTTTGAAAGCATGTGAAACGAAAAAAAAATCGACTTTTTGCTCGATTTTCGAAAATTTCATTTGTGTTTGAAAGCATGTGAAACCAAAAAAAAAATCGACTTTTTGCTCGATTTTCGAAAATTTCATTTGTGTTTGAAAGCATGTGAAACGCGTAAAAAACGAAAAAAATATCGACTCTTCACTCGGTTTTCGAAAATTTCATTTGTGTTTGAAAGCATGTGAAACGAAAAAAAAATCGACTTTTTGCTCGATTTTCGAAAATTTCATTTGTGTTTGAAAGCATATGAAACAAAAAAAAAATCGACTTTTTGCTCGATTTTAGAAAATTTCATTTGTGTTTGAAAGCATGTGAAACGAGTAAAAAATCGACTCTTCACTCGATTTTCGAAAATTTCATTTGTGTTTGAAAGAATGTTGAAACGAATAAAAAATCGACTTTTTGCTCGATTTTCGAAAATTTCATTTGTGTTTGAAAGCATGTGAAACGAAAAAAAAATCGACTTTTTGCTCGATTTTCGAAAATTTCATTTGTGTTTGAAAGCATGTGAAACGAAAAAAAAATCGACTTTTTGCTCGATTTTCGAAAATTTCATTTGTGTTTGAAATCATGTGAAACGAAAAAAAAATCGACTTTTTGCTCGATTTTCGAAAATTTTATTTGTGTTTGAAAGCATGTGAAACGAAAAAAAAGTCGACTTTTTGCTCGATTTTCGAAAATTTCATTTGTGTTTGAAAGCATGTGAAACGAAAAAAAAATCCACTTTTTGCTCGATTTTCGAAAATTTCATTGGTGTTTGAAAGCATGTGAAACGCGTAAAAAATCGACTCTTCACTCGATTTTCGAAAATTTCATTTGTGTTTGAAAGCATGTGAAACGCATAAAAAACGAAAAAAAATCGACTCTTCACTCGATTTTCGAAAATTTCATTTGTGTTTGAAAGAATGTTGAAACGAATAAAAAATCGACTTTTTGCTCGATTTTCGAAAATTTCATTTGTGTTTGAAAGCATGTGAAACGCGTAAAAAACGAAAAAAAATCGACTCTTCACTAGATTTTTGAAAATTTCATTTGTGTTTGAAAGCATGTGAAACGAAAAAAAAATCGACATTTTGCTCGATTTTCGAAAATTTCATTTGTGTTTGAAAGAATGTTGAAACGAATAAAAAATCGACTTTTTGCTCGATTTTCGAAAATTTCATTTGTGTTTGAAAGCATGTGAAACGAAAAAAAAATCGACTTTTTGCTCGATTTTCGAAAATTTCATTTGTGTTTGAAAGCATGTGAAACCAAAAAAAAAATCGACTTTTTGCTCGATTTTCGAAAATTTCATTTGTGTTTGAAAGCATGTGAAACGCGTAAAAAACGAAAAAAATATCGACTCTTCACTCGGTTTTCGAAAATTTCATTTGTGTTTGAAAGCATGTGAAACGAAAAAAAAATCGACTTTTTGCTCGATTTTCGAAAATTTCATTTGTGTTTGAAAGCATATGAAACAAAAAAAAAATCGACTTTTTGCTCGATTTTAGAAAATTTCATTTGTGTTTGAAAGCATGTGAAACGAGTAAAAAATCGACTCTTCACTCGATTTTCGAAAATTTCATTTGTGTTTGAAAGAATGTTGAAACGAATAAAAAATCGACTTTTTGCTCGATTTTCGAAAATTTCATTTGTGTTTGAAAGCATGTGAAACGAAAAAAAAATCGACTTTTTGCTCGATTTTCGAAAATTTCATTTGTGTTTGAAAGCATGTGAAACGAAAAAAAAATCGACTTTTTGCTCGATTTTCGAAAATTTCATTTGTGTTTGAAATCATGTGAAACGAAAAAAAAATCGACTTTTTGCTCGATTTTCGAAAATTTCATTTGTGTTTGAAAGCATGTGAAACGAAAAAAAAGTCGACTTTTTGCTCGATTTTCGAAAATTTCATTTGTGTTTGAAAGCATGTGAAACGAA
This sequence comes from Tachinus rufipes, assembly GCA_963932245.1. Lineage (NCBI taxonomy): Eukaryota > Metazoa > Arthropoda > Insecta > Coleoptera > Staphylinidae > Tachinus > Tachinus rufipes. The sequence goes on from OZ010742.1 coordinate 105,258,366, forward strand.
AAAAAAATCCACTTTTTGCTCGATTTTCGAAAATTTCATTGGTGTTTGAAAGCATGTGAAACGCGTAAAAAATCGACTCTTCACTCGATTTTCGAAAATTTCATTTGTGTTTGAAAGCATGTGAAACGCATAAAAAACGAAAAAAAATCGACTCTTCACTCGATTTTCGAAAATTTCATTTGTGTTTGAAAGCATGTGGAACAAAAAAAAAATCGACTTTTTGCTCGATTTTCGAAAATTTCATTTGTGTTTGAAAGCATGTGAAACGAAAAAAAAATCGACTTTTTGCTCGATTTTCGAAAATTTCATTTGTGTTTGAAAGCATGTGAAACAAAAAAAAAATCGACTTTTTGCTCGATTTTCGAAAATTTCATTTGTGTTTGAAAGCATGTGAAACGCGTAAAAAATCGACTCTTCACTCGATTTTCGAAAATTTCATTTGTGTTTGAAAGCATGTGAAACGCGTAAAAAACGAAAAAAAATCGACTCTTCACTCGATTTTCGAAAATTTCATTTGTGTTTGAAAGCATGTGAAACGAAAAAAAAAATCGACTTTTTGCTCGATATTCGAAAATTTCATTTGTGTTTGAAAGCATGTGAAACGCGTAAAAAACGAAAAAAAATCGACTCTTCACTCGATTTTCGAAAATTTCATTTGTGTTTGAAAGCATGTGAAACCAAAAAAAAAATCGACTTTTTGCTCGATTTTCGAAAATTTCATTTGTGTTTGAAAGCATGTGAAACGAAAAAAAAATCGACTTTTTGCTTGATTTTCGAAAATTTCATTTGTGTTTGAAAGCATGTGAAACGCGTAAAAAACGAAAAAAAATCGACTCTTCACTCGATTTTCGAAAATTTCATTTGTGTTTGAAAGCATGTGAAACGAAAAAAAAATCGACTTTTTGCTCGATTTTCGAAAATTTCATTTGTGTTTGAAAGAATGTTGAAACGAATAAAAAATCGACTTTTTGCTCGATTTTCGAAAATTTCATTTGTGTTTGAAAGCATGTGAAACGAAAAAAAAATCGACTTTTGCTTGATTTTCGAAAATTTCATTTGTGTTTGAAAGCATGTGAAACGAAAAAAAAATCGACTTTTTGCTCGATTTTCGAAAATTTCATTTGTGTTTGAAAGCATGTGAAACGAAAAAAAAATCCACTTTTTGCTCGATTTTCGAAAATTTCATTGGTGTTTGAAAGCATGTGAAACGCGTAAAAAATCGACTCTTCACTCGATTTTCGAAAATTTCATTTGTGTTTGAAAGCATGTGAAACGCGTAAAAAACGAAAAAAAATCGACTCTTCACTCGATTTTCGAAAATTTCATTTGTGTTTGAAAGCATGTGAAACGAAAAAAAAAATCGACTTTTTGCTCGATATTCGAAAATTTCATTTGTGTTTGAAAGCATGTGAAACGCGTAAAAAACGAAAAAAAATCGACTCTTCACTCGATTTTCGAAAATTTCATTTGTGTTTGAAAGCATGTGAAACCAAAAAAAAAATCGACTTTTTGCTCGATTTTCGAAAATTTCATTTGTGTTTGAAAGCATGTGAAACGAAAAAAAAATCGACTTTTTGCTTGATTTTCGAAAATTTCATTTGTGTTTGAAAGCATGTGAAACGCGTAAAAAACGAAAAAAAATCGACTCTTCACTCGATTTTCGAAAATTTCATTTGTGTTTGAAAGCATGTGAAACGAAAAAAAAATCGACTTTTTGCTCGATTTTCGAAAATTTCATTTGTGTTTGAAAGAATGTTGAAACGAATAAAAAATCGACTTTTTGCTCGATTTTCGAAAATTTCATTTGTGTTTGAAAGCATGTGAAACGAAAAAAAAATCGACTTTTGCTTGATTTTCGAAAATTTCATTTGTGTTTGAAAGCATGTGAAACGAAAAAAAAATCGACTTTTTGCTCGATTTTCGAAAATTTCATTTGTGTTTGAAAGCATGTGAAACGAAAAAAAAAATCGACTTTTTGCTCGATTTTCGAAAATTTCATTTGTGTTTGAAAGCATGTGAAACGCGTAAAAAATCGACTCTTCACTCGATTTTCGAAAATTTCATTTGTGTTTGAAAGCATGTGAAACGCGTAAAAAACGAAAAAAAATCGACTCTTCACTCGATTTTCGAAAATTTCATTTGTGTTTGAAAGCATGTGAAACGAAAAAAAAATCGACTTTTTGCTCGATATTCGAAAATTTCATTTGTGTTTGAAAGCATGTGAAACGCGTAAAAAACGAAAAAAAATCGACTCTTCACTCGATTTTCGAAAATTTCATTTGTGTTTGAAAGCATGTGAAACCAAAAAAAAAATCGACTTTTTGCTCGATTTTCGAAAATTTCATTTGTGTTTGAAAGCATGTGAAACGAAAAAAAAATGGACTTTTTGCTTGATTTTCGAAAATTTCATTTGTGTTTGAAAGCATGTGAAACGCGTAAAAAACGGAAAAAAATCGACTCTTCACTCGATTTTCGAAAATTTCATTTGTGTTTGAAAGCATGTGAAACGAAAAAAAAATCGACTTTTTGCTCGATTTTCGAAAATTTCATTTGTGTTTGAAAGCATGTGAAACCAAAAAAAAAATCGACTTTTTGCTTGATTTTCGAAAATTTCATTTGTGTTTGAAAGCATGTGAAACGAAAAAAAAATCGACTTTTTGCTCGATTTTCGAAAATTTCATTTGTGTTTGAAAGCATGTGAAACGAAAAAAAAATCGACTTTTTGCTCGATTTTCGAAAATTTCATTTGTGTTTGAAAGCATGTGAAACGCGTAAAAATCGAAAAAAAATCGACTCTTCACTCGATTTTCGAAAATTTCATTTGTGTTTGAAAGCATGTGAAACGAAAAAAAAATCGACTTTTTGCTCGATTTTCGAAAATTTCATTTGTGTTTGAAAGCATGTGAAACGCGTAAAAAACGAAAAAAAATCGACTCTTCACTCGATTTTCGAAAATTTCATTTGTGTTTGAAAGCATGTGAAACGAAAAAAAAATCGACTTTTTGCTCGATTTTCGAAAATTTCATTTGTGTTTGAAAGCATGTGAAACGAAAAAAAAATCGACTTTTTGCTCAATTTTCGAAAATTTCATTTGTGTTTGAAAGCATGTGAAACGAAAAAAAATCGACTTTTTGCTCGATTTTCAAAATTTTCATTTGTGTTTGAAAGCATGTGAAACGAAAAAAAAATCGACTTTTTGCTCGATTTTCGAAAATTTCATTTGTGTTTGAAAGCATGTGAAACGCGTAAAAAACGAAAAAAAATCGACTTTTTGCTCGATTTTCGAAAATTTCATTTGTGTTTGAAAGCATGTGAAACGAAAAAAAAATCGACTTTTTGCTCAATTTTCGAAAATTTCATTTGTGTTTGAAAGCATGTGAAACGAAAAAAAAATCGACTTTTTGCTCGATTTTCGAAAATTTCATTTGTGTTTGAAAGCATGTGAAACGAAAAAAAAATCGACTTTTTGCTCGATTTTCGAAAATTTCATTTGTGTTTGAAAGCATGTGAAACGAAAAAAAAATCGACTTTTTGCTCGATTTTCGAAAATTTCATTTGTGTTTGAAATCATGTGAAACGAAAAAAAAATCGACTTTTTGCTCGATTTTCGAAAATTTTATTTGTGTTTGAAAGCATGTGAAACGAAAAAAAAGTCGACTTTTTGCTCGATTTTCGAAAATTTCATTTGTGTTTGAAAGCATGTGAAACGAAAAAAAAATCGACATTTTGCTCGATTTTCGAAAATTTCATTTGTGTTTGAAAGAATGTTGAAACGAATAAAAAATCGACTTTTTGCTCGATTTTCGAAAATTTCATTTGTGTTTGAAAGCATGTGAAACGAAAAAAAAATCGACTTTTTGCTCGATTTTCGAAAATTTCATTTGTGTTTGAAAGCATGTGAAACCAAAAAAAAAATCGACTTTTTGCTCGATTTTCGAAAATTTCATTTGTGTTTGAAAGCATGTGAAACGCGTAAAAAACGAAAAAAATATCGACTCTTCACTCGGTTTTCGAAAATTTCATTTGTGTTTGAAAGCATGTGAAACGAAAAAAAAATCGACTTTTTGCTCGATTTTCGAAAATTTCATTTGTGTTTGAAAGCATATGAAACAAAAAAAAAATCGACTTTTTGCTCGATTTTAGAAAATTTCATTTGTGTTTGAAAGCATGTGAAACGAGTAAAAAATCGACTCTTCACTCGATTTTCGAAAATTTCATTTGTGTTTGAAAGAATGTTGAAACGAATAAAAAATCGACTTTTTGCTCGATTTTCGAAAATTTCATTTGTGTTTGAAAGCATGTGAAACGAAAAAAAAATCGACTTTTTGCTCGATTTTCGAAAATTTCATTTGTGTTTGAAAGCATGTGAAACGAAAAAAAAATCGACTTTTTGCTCGATTTTCGAAAATTTCATTTGTGTTTGAAATCATGTGAAACGAAAAAAAAATCGACTTTTTGCTCGATTTTCGAAAATTTTATTTGTGTTTGAAAGCATGTGAAACGAAAAAAAAGTCGACTTTTTGCTCGATTTTCGAAAATTTCATTTGTGTTTGAAAGCATGTGAAACGAAAAAAAAATCCACTTTTTGCTCGATTTTCGAAAATTTCATTGGTGTTTGAAAGCATGTGAAACGCGTAAAAAATCGACTCTTCACTCGATTTTCGAAAATTTCATTTGTGTTTGAAAGCATGTGAAACGCATAAAAAACGAAAAAAAATCGACTCTTCACTCGATTTTCGAAAATTTCATTTGTGTTTGAAAGAATGTTGAAACGAATAAAAAATCGACTTTTTGCTCGATTTTCGAAAATTTCATTTGTGTTTGAAAGCATGTGAAACGCGTAAAAAACGAAAAAAAATCGACTCTTCACTAGATTTTTGAAAATTTCATTTGTGTTTGAAAGCATGTGAAACGAAAAAAAAATCGACATTTTGCTCGATTTTCGAAAATTTCATTTGTGTTTGAAAGAATGTTGAAACGAATAAAAAATCGACTTTTTGCTCGATTTTCGAAAATTTCATTTGTGTTTGAAAGCATGTGAAACGAAAAAAAAATCGACTTTTTGCTCGATTTTCGAAAATTTCATTTGTGTTTGAAAGCATGTGAAACCAAAAAAAAAATCGACTTTTTGCTCGATTTTCGAAAATTTCATTTGTGTTTGAAAGCATGTGAAACGCGTAAAAAACGAAAAAAATATCGACTCTTCACTCGGTTTTCGAAAATTTCATTTGTGTTTGAAAGCATGTGAAACGAAAAAAAAATCGACTTTTTGCTCGATTTTCGAAAATTTCATTTGTGTTTGAAAGCATATGAAACAAAAAAAAAATCGACTTTTTGCTCGATTTTAGAAAATTTCATTTGTGTTTGAAAGCATGTGAAACGAGTAAAAAATCGACTCTTCACTCGATTTTCGAAAATTTCATTTGTGTTTGAAAGAATGTTGAAACGAATAAAAAATCGACTTTTTGCTCGATTTTCGAAAATTTCATTTGTGTTTGAAAGCATGTGAAACGAAAAAAAAATCGACTTTTTGCTCGATTTTCGAAAATTTCATTTGTGTTTGAAAGCATGTGAAACGAAAAAAAAATCGACTTTTTGCTCGATTTTCGAAAATTTCATTTGTGTTTGAAATCATGTGAAACGAAAAAAAAATCGACTTTTTGCTCGATTTTCGAAAATTTCATTTGTGTTTGAAAGCATGTGAAACGAAAAAAAAGTCGACTTTTTGCTCGATTTTCGAAAATTTCATTTGTGTTTGAAAGCATGTGAAACGAAAAAAAAATCCACTTTTTGCTCGATTTTCGAAAATTTCATTGGTGTTTGAAAGCATGTGAAACGCGTAAAAAATCGACTCTTCACTCGATTTTCGAAAATTTCATTTGTGTTTGAAAGCATGTGAAACGCATAAAAAACGAAAAAAAATCGACTCTTCACTCGATTTTCGAAAATTTCATTTGTGTTTGAAAGCATGTGGAACAAAAAAAAAATCGACTTTTTGCTCGATTTTCGAAAATTTCATTTGTGTTTGAAAGCATGTGAAACGAAAAAAAAATCGACTTTTTGCTCGATTTTCGAAAATTTCATTTGTGTTTGAAAGCATGTGAAACAAAAAAAAAATCGACTTTTTGCTCGATTTTCGAAAATTTCATTTGTGTTTGAAAGCATGTGAAACGCGTAAAAAATCGACTCTTCACTCGATTTTCGAAAATTTCATTTGTGTTTGAAAGCATGTGAAACGCGTAAAAAACGAAAAAAAATCGACTCTTCACTCGATTTTCGAAAATTTCATTTGTGTTTGAAAGCATGTGAAACGAAAAAAAAAATCGACTTTTTGCTCGATATTCGAAAATTTCATTTGTGTTTGAAAGCATGTGAAACGCGTAAAAAACGAAAAAAAATCGACTCTTCACTCGATTTTCGAAAATTTCATTTGTGTTTGAAAGCATGTGAAACCAAAAAAAAAATCGACTTTTTGCTCGATTTTCGAAAATTTCATTTGTGTTTGAAAGCATGTGAAACGAAAAAAAAATCGACTTTTTGCTTGATTTTCGAAAATTTCATTTGTGTTTGAAAGCATGTGAAACGCGTAAAAAACGAAAAAAAATCGACTCTTCACTCGATTTTCGAAAATTTCATTTGTGTTTGAAAGCATGTGAAACGAAAAAAAAATCGACTTTTTGCTCGATTTTCGAAAATTTCATTTGTGTTTGAAAGAATGTTGAAACGAATAAAAAATCGACTTTTTGCTCGATTTTCGAAAATTTCATTTGTGTTTGAAAGCATGTGAAACGAAAAAAAAATCGACTTTTGCTTGATTTTCGAAAATTTCATTTGTGTTTGAAAGCATGTGAAACGAAAAAAAAATCGACTTTTTGCTCGATTTTCGAAAATTTCATTTGTGTTTGAAAGCATGTGAAACGAAAAAAAAAATCGACTTTTTGCTCGATTTTCGAAAATTTCATTTGTGTTTGAAAGCATGTGAAACGCGTAAAAAATCGACTCTTCACTCGATTTTCGAAAATTTCATTTGTGTTTGAAAGCATGTGAAACGCGTAAAAAACGAAAAAAAATCGACTCTTCACTCGATTTTCGAAAATTTCATTTGTGTTTGAAAGCATGTGAAACGAAAAAAAAATCGACTTTTTGCTCGATATTCGAAAATTTCATTTGTGTTTGAAAGCATGTGAAACGCGTAAAAAACGAAAAAAAATCGACTCTTCACTCGATTTTCGAAAATTTCATTTGTGTTTGAAAGCATGTGAAACCAAAAAAAAAATCGACTTTTTGCTCGATTTTCGAAAATTTCATTTGTGTTTGAAAGCATGTGAAACGAAAAAAAAATGGACTTTTTGCTTGATTTTCGAAAATTTCATTTGTGTTTGAAAGCATGTGAAACGCGTAAAAAACGGAAAAAAATCGACTCTTCACTCGATTTTCGAAAATTTCATTTGTGTTTGAAAGCATGTGAAACGAAAAAAAAATCGACTTTTTGCTCGATTTTCGAAAATTTCATTTGTGTTTGAAAGCATGTGAAACCAAAAAAAAAATCGACTTTTTGCTTGATTTTCGAAAATTTCATTTGTGTTTGAAAGCATGTGAAACGAAAAAAAAATCGACTTTTTGCTCGATTTTCGAAAATTTCATTTGTGTTTGAAAGCATGTGAAACGAAAAAAAAATCGACTTTTTGCTCGATTTTCGAAAATTTCATTTGTGTTTGAAAGCATGTGAAACGCGTAAAAATCGAAAAAAAATCGACTCTTCACTCGATTTTCGAAAATTTCATTTGTGTTTGAAAGCATGTGAAACGAAAAAAAAATCGACTTTTTGCTCGATTTTCGAAAATTTCATTTGTGTTTGAAAGCATGTGAAACGCGTAAAAAACGAAAAAAAATCGACTCTTCACTCGATTTTCGAAAATTTCATTTGTGTTTGAAAGCATGTGAAACGAAAAAAAAATCGACTTTTTGCTCGATTTTCGAAAATTTCATTTGTGTTTGAAAGCATGTGAAACGAAAAAAAAATCGACTTTTTGCTCAATTTTCGAAAATTTCATTTGTGTTTGAAAGCATGTGAAACGAAAAAAAATCGACTTTTTGCTCGATTTTCGAAATTTTCATTTGTGTTTGAAAGCATGTGAAACGAAAAAAAAATCGACTTTTTGCTCGATTTTCGAAAATTTCATTTGTGTTTGAAAGCATGTGAAACGCGTAAAAAACGAAAAAAAATCGACTTTTTGCTCGATTTTCGAAAATTTCATTTGTGTTTGAAAGCATGTGAAACGAAAAAAAAATCGACTTTTTGCTCAATTTTCGAAAATTTCATTTGTGTTTGAAAGCATGTGAAACGAAAAAAAAATCGACTTTTTGCTCGATTTTCGAAAATTTCATTTGTGTTTGAAAGCATGTGAAACGCGTAAAAAACGAAAAAAAATCGACTCTTCACTCGATTTTCGAAAATTTCATTTGTGTTTGAAAGCATGTGAAACGAAAAAAAAATCGACATTTTGCTCGATTTTCGAAAATTTCATTTGTGTTTGAAAGAATGTTGAAACGAATAAAAAATCGACTTTTTGCTCGATTTTCGAAAATTTCATTTGTGTTTGAAAGCATGTGAAACGAAAAAAAAATCGACTTTTTGCTCGATTTTCGAAAATTTCATTTGTGTTTGAAAGCATGTGAAACCAAAAAAAAAAATCGACTTTTTGCTCGATTTTCGAAAATTTCATTTGTGTTTGAAAGCATGTGAAACGAAAAAAAAATCGACTTTTTGCTTGATTTTCGAAAATTTCATTTGTGTTTGAAAGCATGTGAAACGAAAAAAAATCGACTTTTTGCTCGATTTTCGAAAATTTCATTTGTGTTTGAAAGCATGTGAAACGAAAAAAAAATCGACTTTTTGCTCGATTTTCGAAAATTTCATTTGTGTTTGAAAGCATGTGAAACGAAAAAAAAAATCGACTTTTTGCTCGATTTTCGAAAATTTCATTTGTGTTTGAAAGCATGTGAAACGCGTAAAAAATCGACTCTTCACTCGATTTTCGAAAATTTCATTTGTGTTTGAAAGCATGTGAAACGCGTAAAAAACGAAAAAAAATCGACTCTTCACTCGATTTTCGAAAATTTCATTTGTGTTTGAAAGCATGTGAAACGAAAAAAAAATCGACTTTTTGCTCGATATTCGAAAATTTCATTTGTGTTTGAAAGCATGTGAAACGCGAAAAAAACGAAAAAAAATCGACTCTTCACTCGATTTTCGAAAATTTCATTTGTGTTTGAAAGCATGTGAAACAAAAAAAAAATCGACTTTTTGCTCGATTTTCGAAAATTTCATTTGTGTTTGAAAGCATGTGAAACGCGTAAAAAACGAAAAAAAATCGACTTTTCACTCGATTTTCGAATATTTCATTTGTGTTTGAAAGCATGTGAAACGAAAAAAAAATCGACTTTTTGCTCGATTTTCGAAAATTTCATTTGTGTTTGAAAGCATGTGAAACGAAAAAAAAATCGACTTTATGCTCAATTTTCGAAAATTTCATTTGTGTTTGAAAGCATGTGAAACAAAAAAAAATCGACTTTTTGCTCGATTTTCGAAATTTTGATTTGTGTTTGAAAGCATGTGAAACAAAAAAAAAATCGACTTTTTGCTCGATTTTCGAAAATTTCATTTGTGTTTGAAAGCATGTGAAACGCGTAAAAAACGAAAAAAAATCGACTCTTCACTCGATTTTCGAAAATTTCATTTGGGTTTGAAAGCATGTGAAACGCGAAAAAAACGCAAAAAAATCGACTCTTCACTCGATTTTCGAAAATTTCATTTGTGTTTGAAAGCATGTGAAACGAAAAAAAAATCGACATTTTGCTTGATTTTCGAAAATTTCATTTGTGTTTGAAAGAATGTTGAAACGAATAAAAAATCGACTTTTTGCTCGATTTTCGAAAATTTCATTTGTGTTTGAAAGCATGTGAAACGAAAAAAAAATCGACTTTTTGCTCGATATTCGAAAATTTCATTTGTGTTTGAAAGCATGTGAAACGCGAAAAAAACGAAAAAAAATCGACTCTTCACTTGATTTTCGAAAATTTCATTTGTGTTTGAAAGCATGTGAAACGAAAAAAAAATCGACTTTGCTCGATTTTCGAAAATTTCAATTGTGTTTGAAAGCATGTGAAACGAAAAAAAAATCGACTTTTTGCTCAATTTTCGAAAATATCATTTGTGTTTGAAAGCATGTGAAACGAAAAAAAATCGACTTTTTGCTCGATTTTCGAAAATTTCATTTGTGTTTGAAAGCATGTGAAACGAGTAAAAAATCGACTCTTCACTCGATTTTCGAAAATTTCATTTGTGTTTGAAAGCTTGTGAAACGAAAAAAAAATCGACTTTTTGCTCGATTTTCGAAAATTTCATTTGTGTTTGAAATCATGTGAAACAAAAAAAAATAGACTTTTTGCTCGATTTTCGAAAATTTCATTTGTGTTTGAAAGCATGTGAAACGAAAAAAAAATCGACTTTTTGCTCGATTTTCGAAAATTTCATTTGTGTTTGAAAGCATGTGAAACGCGTAAAAAACGAAAAAAAATCGACTCTTCACTCGATTTTCGAAAATTTCATTTGTGTTTGAAATATGTGAAACGAAAAAAAAATCGACTTTTTGCTCGATTTTCGAAAATTTCATTTGTGTTTGAAAGCATGTGAAACGAAAAAAAAATCGACTTATTGCTCGATTTTCGAAAATTTTATTTGTGTTTGAAAGCATGTGAAACGAAAAAAATATCGACTTTTTGCTCGATTATCGAAAATTTCATTTGTGTTTGAAAGCATGTGAAAAAAAAAACGACTTTTTGCTCGATTTTCGAAAATTTCATTTGTGTTTGAAAGCATGTGAAACGAAAAAAAAATCGACTTTTTCTCGATTTTCGAACATTTCATTTGTGTTTGAAAGCATGTGAAACGAAAAAAAAATCGACTTTTTGCTCGATTTTCGAAAATTTCATTTGTGTTTGAAAGCATGTGAAACGAAAAAAAAATCGACTCTTCACTCGATTTTCGAAAATTTCATTTGTGTTTGAAAGCATGTGAAACGCGTAAAAAACGAAGAAAAATCGACTCCACTCGATTTTCGAAAATTTCATTTGTGTTTGAAAGCATGTGAAACGAAAAAAAAATCGACTTTTTGCTCGATTTTCGAAAATTTTATTTGTGTTTGAAAGCATGTGAAACGAAAAAAAAATCGACTTATTGCTCGATTTTCGAAAATTTTATTTGTGTTTGAAAGCATGTGAAACGAAAAAAATATCGACTTTTTGCTCGATTATCGAAAATTTCATTTGTGTTTGAAAGCATGTGAAAAAAAAAACGACTTTTTGCTCGATTTTCGAAAATTTCATTTGTGTTTGAAAGCATGTGAAACGAAAAAAAAATCGACTTTTTCTCGATTTTCGAACATTTCATTTGTGTTTGAAAGCATGTGAAACGAAAAAAAAATCGACTTTTTGCTCGATATTCGAAAATTTCATTTGTGTTTGAAAGCATGTGAAACGCGAAAAAAACGAAAAAAAATCGACTCTTCACTCGATTTTCGAAAATTTCATTTGTGTTTGAAAGCATGTGAAACAAAAAAAAAATCGACTTTTTGCTCGATTTTCGAAAATTTCATTTGTGTTTGAAAGCATGTGAAACGCGTAAAAAACAAAAAAAAATCGACTTTTCACTCGATTTTCGAATATTTCATTTGTGTTTGAAAGCATGTGAAACGAAAAAAAAATCGACTTTTTGCTCGATTTTCGAAAATTTCATTTGTGTTTGAAAGCATGTGAAACGAAAAAAAAATCGACTTTATGCTCAATTTTCGAAAATTTCATTTGTGTTTGAAAGCATGTGAAACGAAAAAAAATCGACTTTTTGCTCGATTTTCGAAATTTTGATTTGTGTTTGAAAGCATGTGAAACGAAAAAAAAATCGACTTTTTGCTCGATTTTCGAAAATTTCATTTGTGTTTGAAAGCATGTGAAACGCGTAAAAAACGAAAAAAAATCGACTCTTCACTCGATTTTCGAAAATTTCATTTGGGTTTGAAAGCATGTGAAACGCGAAAAAAACGCAAAAAAATCGACTCTTCACTCGATTTTCGAAAATTTCATTTGTGTTTGAAAGCATGTGAAACGAAAAAAAAATCGACATTTTGCTTGATTTTCGAAAATTTCATTTGTGTTTGAAAGAATGTTGAAACGAATAAAAAATCGACTTTTTGCTCGATTTTCGAAAATTTCATTTGTGTTTGAAAGCATGTGAAACGAAAAAAAAATCGACTTTTTGCTCGATATTCGAAAATTTCATTTGTGTTTGAAAGCATGTGAAACGCGAAAAAAACGAAAAAAAATCGACTCTTCACTCGATTTTCGAAAATTTCATTTGTGTTTGAAAGCATGTGAAACGAAAAAAAAATCGACTTTGCTCGATTTTCGAAAATTTCATTTGTGTTTGAAAGCATGTGAAACGAAAAAAAAATCGACTTTTTGCTCAATTTTCGAAAATATCATTTGTGTTTGAAAGCATGTGAAACGAAAAAAAATCGACTTTTTGCTCGATTTTCGAAAATTTCATTTGTGTTTGAAAGCATGTGAAACGAGTAAAAAATCGACTCTTCACTCGATTTTCGAAAATTTCATTTGTGTTTGAAAGCTTGTGAAACGAAAAAAAAATCGACTTTTTGCTCGATTTTCGAAAATTTCATTTGTGTTTGAAAGCATGTGAAACGAAAAAAAAATCGACTTTTTGCTCGATTTTCGAAAATTTCATTTGTGTTTGAAAGCATGTGAAACGAAAAAAAAATCGACTTTTTGCTCGATTTTCGAAAATTTCATTTGTGTTTGAAATCATGTGAAACGAAAAAAAAATCGACTTTTTGCTCGATTTTCGAAAATTTCATTTGTGTTTGAAAGCATGTGAAACGAAAAAAAAATCGACTTTTTGCTCGATTTTCGAAAATTTCATTTGTGTTTGAAAGCATGTGAAAAAAAAAAACGACTTTTTGCTCGATTTTCAAAAATTTCATTTGTGTTTGAAAGCATGTGAAACGAAAAAAAAATCGACTTTTTCTCGATTTTCGAACATTTCATTTGTGTTTGAAAGCATGTGAAACGAAAAAAAAATCGACTTTTTGCTCGATTTTCGAAAATTTCATTTGTGTTTGAAAGCATGTGAAACGAAAAAAAAATCGACTCTTCACTCGATTTTCGAAAATTTCATTTGTGTTTGAAAGCATGTGAAACGCGTAAAAAACGAAGAAAAATCGACTCCACTCGATTTTCGAAAATTTCATTTGTGTTTGAAAGCATGTGAAACGAAAAAAAAATCGACTTTTTGCTCGATTTTCGAAAATTTCATTTGTGTTTGAAAGCATGTGAAACGAAAAAAAAATCGACTTATTGCTCGATTTTCGAAAATTTTATTTGTGTTTGAAAGCATGTGAAAAAAAAAACGACTTTTTGCTCGATTTTCGAAAATTTCATTTGTGTTTGAAAGCATGTGAAACGAAAAAAAAATCGACTTTTTCTCGATTTTCGAACATTTCATTTGTGTTTGAAAGCATGTGAAACGAAAAAAAAATCGACTTTTTGCTCGATTTTCGAAAATTTCATTTGTGTTTGAAAGCATGTGAAACGAAAAAAAAATCGACTCTTCACTCGATTTTCGAAAATTTCATTTGTGTTTGAAAGCATGTGAAACGCGTAAAAAACGAAGAAAAATCGACTCCACTCGATTTTCGAAAATTTCATTTGTGTTTGAAAGCATGTGAAACGAAAAAAAAATCGACTTTTTGCTCGATTTTCGAAAATTTCATTTGTGTTTGAAAGCATGTGAAACGAAAAAAAAATCGACTTTTTGCTCGATTTTCGAAAATTTCATTTGTGTTTGAAAGCATGTGAAACGCGTAAGAAACGAAAAAAAATCGACTCTTCACTCGATTTTCGAAAATTTCATTTGTGTTTGAAAGCATGTGAACCGAAAAAAAAATCGACTTTTTGCTCGATTTTCGAAAATTTCATTTGTGTTTGAAAGCATGTGAAACGAAAAAAAAATCGACTTATTGCTCGATTATCGAAAATTTCATTTGTGTTTGAAAGCATGTGAAAAAAAAAATCGACTTTTTGCTCGATTTTCGAAAATTTCATTTGTGTTTGAAAGCAAGTGAAACGAAAAAAAAAATCGACTTTTTGCTCGATTTTCGAAAATTTCATTTGTGTTTGAAAGCATGTGAAACGAAAAAAAAATCGACTTTTTGCTCGATTTTCGAAAATTTCATTTGTGTTTGAAAGCATGTGAAACGAAAAAAAAATCGACTTTTTGCTCGATTTTCGAAAATTTCATTTGTGTTTGAAAGCATGTGAAACGCGTAAAAAACGAAAAAAAATCGACTCCACTCGATTTTCGAAAATTTCATTTGTGTTTGAAAGCATGTGAAACGCGTAAAAAACGAAAAAATATCGACTCCACTCGATTTTCGAAAATTTCATTTGTGTTTGAAAGCATGTGAAACGAAAAAAAAATCGACTTTTTGCTCGATTTTCGAAAATTTCATTTGTGTTTGAAAGCATGTGAAACGCGTAAAAAACGAAAAAAAATCGACTCCACTCGATTTTCGAAAATTTCATTTGTGTTTGAAAGCATGTGAAACGCGTAAAAAACGAAAAAATATCGACTCCACTCGATTTTCGAAAATTTCATTTGTGTTTGAAAGCATGTGAAACGAAAAAAAAATCGACTTTTTGCTCGATTTTCGAAAATTTCATTTGTGTTTGAAAGCATGTGAAACGCGTAAAAAACGAAAAAAAATCGACTCTTCACTCGATTTTCGAGAATTTCATTTGTGTTTGAAAGCATGTGAAACGAAAAAAAAATCGACTTTTTGCTCGATGTTCGAAAATTTCATTTGTGTTTGAAAGCATGTGAAACGAAAAAAAAATCGACTTTTTGCTCGATTTTCGAAAATTTCATTTGTGTTTGAAAGCATGTGAAACGCGTAAAAAACGAAAAAAAATCGACTCTTCACTAGATTTTCGAAAATTTCATTTGTGTTTGAAAGCATGTGAAACGAAAAAAAAAATCGACTTTTTGCTCGATTTTCGAAAATTTCATTTGTGTTTGAAAGCATGTGAAACGAAAAAAAAATCGACTTTTTGCTCGATTTTCGAAAATTTTATTTGTGTTTGAAAGCATGTGAAACGAAAAAAATATCGACTTTTTGCTCGATTTTCGAAAATTTCATTTGTGTTTGAAAGCATGTGAAACGCGTAAAAAACGAAAAAAAATCGACTCTTCACTCGATTTTCGAAAATTTCATTTGTGTTTGAAAGCATGTGAAACGAAAAAAAAATCGACATTTTGCTCGATTTTCGAAAATTTCATTTGTGTTTGAAAAAATGTGAAACGAATAAAAAATCGACTTTTTGCTCGATTTTCGAAAATTTCATTTGTGTTTGAAAGCATGTGAAACGAAAAAAAAATCGACTTTTTGCTCGATTTTCGAAAATTTCATTTGTGTTTGAAAGCATGTGAAACCAAAAAAAAATCGACTTTTTGCTCGATTTTCGAAAATTTCATTTGTGTTTGAAAGCATGTGAAACGAAAAAAAAATCGACTTTTTGCTCGATTTTCGAAAATTTTATTTGTGTTTGAAAGCATGTGAAACGAAAAAAAAATCGACTTTTTGCTCAATTATCGAAAATTTCATTTGTGTTTGAAAGCATGTGAAAAAAAAAATCGACTTTTTGCTCGATTTTCGAAAATTTCATTTGTGTTTGAAAGCATGTGAAACGAAAAAAAAATCGACTTTTTGCTCGATTTTCGAAAATTTCATTTGTGTTTGAAAGCATGTGAAACGAAAAAAAAATCGACTTATTGCTCGATTTTCGAAAATTTCATTTGTGTTTGAAAGCTGTGAAACGCGTAAAAAACGAAAAAAAATCGACTCTTCACTCGATTTTCGAAAATTTCATTTGTGTTTGAAAGCATGTGAAACGAAAAAAAAATCGACTTTTTGCTCGATTTTCGAAAATTTCATTTGTGTTTGAAAGCATGTGAAACGAAAAAAAAATCGACTTATTGCTCGATTTTCGAAAATTTCATTTGTGTTTGAAAGCATGTGAAACGCGTAAAAAACGAAAAAAAATCGACTCTTCACTCGATTTTCGAAAATTTCATTTGTGTTTGAAAGCATGTGAAACGAAAAAAAAATCGACTTTTTGCTCGATTTTCGAAAATTTCATTTGTGTTTGAAAGCATGTGAAACGAAAAAAAAATCGACTTTTTGCTCGATTTTCGAAAATTTTATTTGTGTTTGAAAGCATGTGAAACGAAAAAAATATCGACTTTTTGCTCGATTTTCGAAAATTTCATATGTGTTTAAAAGCATGTGAAACGAAAAAAAAATCGACTTTTTGCTCGATTTTCGAAAATTTCATTTGTGTTTGAAAGCATGTGAAACGAAAAAAAAATCGACTTTTTGCTCGATTTT
This sequence comes from Tachinus rufipes, assembly GCA_963932245.1. Classification (NCBI taxonomy): domain Eukaryota; kingdom Metazoa; phylum Arthropoda; class Insecta; order Coleoptera; family Staphylinidae; genus Tachinus; species Tachinus rufipes. The sequence continues at coordinate 105,274,883 of OZ010742.1, forward strand.
CAAAAATTTCATTTGTGTTTGAAAGCATGTGAAACGCGTAAAAAACGAAAAAAAATCGACTCTTCACTCGATTTTCGAAAATTTCATTTGTGTTTGAAAGCATGTGAAACGAAAAAAAAATCGACATTTTGCTCGATTTTCGAAAATTTCATTTGTGTTTGAAAGAATGTGAAACGAATAAAAAATCGACTTTTTGCTCGATTTTCGAAAATTTCATTTGTGTTTGAAAGCATGTGAAACCAAAAAAAAAATCGACTTTTTGCTCGATTTTCGAAAATTTCATTTGTGTTTGAAAGCATGTGAAACGAAAAAAAAATCGACTTTTTGCTCGATTTTCGAAAATTTCATTTGTGTTTGAAAGCATGTGAAACGAAAAAAAAATCGACTTTTTGCTCGATTTTCGAAAATTTCATTTGTGTTTGAAAGCATGTGAAACGCGTAAAAAACGAAAAAAAATCGACTCTTCACTCGATTTTCGAAAATTTCATTTGTGTTTGAAAGCATGTGAAACGAAAAAAAAATCGACTTTTTGCTCGATTTTCGAAAATTTCATTTGTGTTTGAAAGCATGTGAAACGAAAAAAAAAATCGACTTTTTGCTCGATTTTCGAAAATTTCATTTGTGTTTGAAAGCATGTGAAACGCGTAAAAAATCGACTCTTCACTCGATTTTCGAAAATTTCATTTGTGTTTGAAAGCATGTGAAACGAAAAAAAAAATCGACTTTTTGCTCGATTTTCGAAAATTTTATTTGTGTTTAAAAGCATTTGAAACGAAAATAAAATCGACTTTTTGCTCGATTTTCGAAAATTTCATTTGTGTTTGAAAGCATGTGAAACGCGTAAAAAACGAAAAAAAATCGACTCTTCACTCGATTTTCGAAAATTTCATTTGTGTTTGAAAGCATGTGAAACGAAAAAAAACGAAAAAAAAAATCGAATCTTCACTCGATTTTCGAAAATTTCATTTGTGTTTGAAAGCAAGTGAAACGAAAAAAAATCGACATTTTGCTCGATTTTCGAAAATTTCATTTGTGTTTGAAAGAATGTGAAACGAATAAAAAATCGACTTTTTGCTCGATTTTCGAAAATTTCATTTGTGTTTGAAAGCATGTGAAACGAATAAAAAATCGACTTTTTGCTCGATTTTCGAAAATTTCATTTGTGTTTGAAAGCATGTGAAACAAAAAAAAAATCGACTTTTTGCTCGATTTTCGAAAATTTCATTTGTGTTTGAAAGCATGTGAAACGAAAAAAAAATCGACTTTTTGCTCGATTTTCGAAAATTTCATTTGTGTTTGAAAGCATGTGAAACGAAAAAAAAAATCGACTTTTTGCTCGATTTTCGAAAATTTCATTTGTGTTTGAAAGCATGTGAAACGCGTAAAAAATCGACTCTTCACTCGATTTTCGAAAATTTCATTTGTGTTTGAAAGCATGTGAAAAGAAAAAAAAATCGACTTTTTGCTCGATTTTCGAAATTTTCATTTGTGTTTGAAAGCATGTGAAACGCGTAAAAAACGAAAAAAAATCGACTCTTCACTCGATTTTCGAAAATTTCATTTGTGTTTGAAAGCATGTGAAACGAAAAAAAAATCGACTTTTTGCTCGATTTTCGAAAATTTCATTTGTGTTTGAAAGCATGTGAAACGCGTAAAAAACGAAAAAAAATCGACTCTTCACTCGATTTTCGAAAATTTCATTTGTGTTTGAAAGCATGTGAAACGAAAAAAAAATCGACTTTTTGCTCGATTTTCGAAAATTTCATTTGTGTTTGAAAGCATGTGAAACGCGTAAAAAACGAAAAAAAAATCGACTCTTCACTCGATTTTCGAAAATTTAATTTGTGTTTGAAAGCATGTGAAACGAAAAAAAATCGACTTTTTGCTCGATTTTCGAAAATTTCATTTGTGTTTGAAAGCATGTGAAACGCGTAAAAAACGAAAAAATATCGACTCTTCACTTGGTTTTCGAAAATTTCATTTGTGTTTGAAAGCATGTGAAACGAAAAAAAAATCGACTTTTTGCTCGATTTTCGAAAATTTCATTTGTGTTTGAAAGCATATAAAACAAAAAAAAAATCGACTTTTTGCTCGATTTTCGAAAATTTCATTTGTGTTTGAAAGCATGTGAAACGAGTAAAAAATCGACTCTTCACTCGATTTTCGAAAATTTCATTTGTGTTTGAAAGCTTGTGAAACGAAAAAAAAATCGACTTTTTGCTCGATTTTCGAAAATTTCATTTGTGTTTGAAAGCATGTGAAACGAAAAAAAAATCGACTTTTTGCTCGATTTTCGAAAATTTCATTTGTGTTTGAAAGCATGTGAAACGAAAAAAAAATCGACTTTTTGCTCGATTTTCGAAAATTTCATTTGTGTTTGAAATCATGTGAAACGAAAAAAAAATCGACTTTTTGCTCGATTTTCGAAAATTTCATTTGTGTTTGAAAGCATGTGAAACGAAAAAAAAATCGACTTTTTGCTCGATTTTCGAAAATTTCATTTGTGTTTGAAAGCATGTGAAACGAAAAAAAAATCGACTTTTTGCTCGATTTTCGAAAATTTCATTTGTGTTTGAAAGCATGTGAAACGAAAAAAAAGTCGACTTTTTGCTCGATTTTCGAAAATTTCATTTGTGTTTGAAAGCATGTGAAACGAAAAAAAAATCCACTTTTTCCTCGATTTTCGAAAATTTCATTGGTGTTTGAAAGCATGTGAAACGCGTAAAAAATCGACTCTTCACTCGATTTTCGAAAATTTCATTTGTGTTTGAAAGCATGTGAAACGCGTAAAAAACGAAAAAAAATCGACTCTTCACTCGATTTTCGAAAATTTCATTTGTGTTTGAAAGCATGTGAAACGAAAAAAAAATCGACTTTTTGCTCGATTTTCGAAAATTTCATTTGTGTTTGAAAGCATGTGAAACGCGTAAAAAACGAAAAAAAAATCGACTCTTCACTCGATTTTCGAAAATTTAATTTGTGTTTGAAAGCATGTGAAACGAAAAAAAATCGACTTTTTGCTCGATTTTCGAAAATTTCATTTGTGTTTGAAAGCATGTGAAACGCGTAAAAAACGAAAAAATATCGACTCTTCACTCGGTTTTCGAAAATTTCATTTGTGTTTGAAAGCATGTGAAACGAAAAAAAAATCGACTTTTTGCTCGATTTTCGAAAATTTCATTTGTGTTTGAAAGCATATGAAACAAAAAAAAAATCGACTTTTTGCTCGATTTTCGAAAATTTCATTTGTGTTTGAAAGCATGTGAAACGAGTAAAAAATCGACTCTTCACTCGATTTTCGAAAATTTCATTTGTGTTTGAAAGCTTGTGAAACGAAAAAAAAATCGACTTTTTGCTCGATTTTCGAAAATTTCATTTGTGTTTGAAAGCATGTGAAACGAAAAAAAAATCGACTTTTTGCTCGATTTTCGAAAATTTCATTTGTGTTTGAAAGCATGTGAAACGCGTAAAAAACGAAAAAAAATCGACTCTTCACTCGATTTTCGAAAATTTCATTTGTGTTTGAAAGCATGTGAAACGAAAAAAAAAATCGACTTGTTGCTCGATATTCGAAAATTTCATTTGTGTTTGAAATCATGTGAAACGAAAAAAAAATCGACTTTTTGCTCGATTTTCGAAAATTTCATTTGTGTTTGAAATCATGTGAAACGAAAAAAAAATCGACTTTTTGCTCGATTTTCGAAAATTTTATTTGTGTTTGAAAGCATGTGAAACGAAAAAAAAAATCCACTTTTTGCTCGATTTTCGAAAATTTCATTGGTGTTTGAAAGCATGTGAAACGCGTAAAAAATCGACTCTTCACTCGATTTTCGAAAATTTCATTTGTGTTTGAAAGCATGTGAAACGAAAAAAAAAATCGACTTTTTGCTCGATATTCGAAAATTTCATTTGTGTTTGAAAGCATGTGAAACGCGTAAAAAACGAAAAAAAATCGACTCTTCACTCGATTTTCGAAAATTTCATTTGTGTTTGAAAGCATGTGAAACCAAAAAAAAAATCGACTTTTTGCTCGATTTTCGAAAATTTCATTTGTGTTTGAAAGCATGTGAAACGAAAAAAAAATCGACTTTTTGCTCGATTTTCGAAAATTTCATTTGTGTTTGAAATCATGTGAAACGAAAAAAAAATCGACTTTTTGCTCGATTTTCGAAATTTTCATTTGTGTTTGAAAGCATGTGAAACGAAAAAAAAATCGACTTTTTGCTCGATTTTCGAAAATTTCATTTGTGTTTGAAAGCATGTGAAACGAAAAAAAAGTCGACTTTTTGCTCGATTTTCGAAAATTTCATTTGTGTTTGAAAGCATGTGAAACGCGTAAAAAACGAAAAAAAATCGACTCTTCACTCGATTTTCGAAAATTTCATTTGTGTTTGAAAGCATGTGAAACGAAAAAAAAAATCGACTTTTTGCTCGATATTCGAAAATTTCATTTGTGTTTGAAAGCATGTGAAACGCGTAAAAAACGAAAAAAAATCGACTCTTCACTCGATTTTCGAAAATTTCATTTGTGTTTGAAAGCATGTGAAACCAAAAAGAAAATCGACTTTTTGCTCGATTTTCGAAAATTTCATTTGTGTTTGAAAGCATGTGAAACGAAAAAAAAATCGACTTTTTGCTTGATTTTCGAAAATTTCATTTGTGTTTGAATGCATGTGAAACGCGTAAAAAACGAAAAAAAATCGACTCTTCACTCGATTTTCGAAAATTTCATTTGTGTTTGAAAGCATGTGAAACGAAAAAAAAATCGACTTTTTGCTCGATTTTCGAAAATTTCATTTGTGTTTGAAAGAATGTTGAAACGAATAAAAAATCGACTTTTTGCTCGATTTTCGAAAATTTCATTTGTGTATGAAAGCATGTGAAACGAAAAAAAAATCGACATTTTGCTCGATTTTCGAAAATTTCATTTGTGTTTGAAAGAATGTTGAAACGAATAAAAAATCGACTTTTTGCTCGATTTTCGAAAATTTCATTTGTGTTTGAAAGCATGTGAAACAAAAAAAAAATCGACTTTTTGCTCGATTTTCGAAAATTTCATTTGTGTTTGAAAGAAAGCATGTGAAACGAAAAAAAAAATCGACTTTTTGCTCGATTTTCGAAAATTTCATTTGTGTTTGAAAGCATGTGAAACGCGTAAAAAATCGACTCTTCACTCGATTTTCGAAAATTTCATTTGTGTTTGAAAGCATGTGAAACGCGTAAAAAACGAAAAAAAATCGACTCTTCACTCGATTTTCGAAAATTTCATTTGTGTTTGAAAGCATGTGAAACGAAAAAAAAAATCGACTTTTTGCTCGATATTCGAAAATTTCATTTGTGTTTGAAAGCATGTGAAACGCGTAAAAAAACGAAAAAAAATCGACTCTTCACTCGATTTTCGAAAATTTCATTTGTGTTTGAAAGCATGTGAAACCAAAAAAAAAATCGACTTTTTGCTCGATTTTCGAAAATTTCATTTGTGTTTGAAAGCATGTGAAACGAAAAAAAAATCGACTTTTTGCTTGATTTTCGAAAATTTCATTTGTGTTTGAAAGCATGTGAAACGCGTAAAAAACGAAAAAAAATCGACTCTTCACTCGATTTTCGAAAATTTCATTTGTGTTTGAAAGCATGTGAAACGAAAAAAAAATCGACTTTTTGCTCGATTTTCGAAAATTTCATTTGTGTTTGAAAGAATGTTGAAACGAATAAAAAATCGACTTTTTGCTCGATTTTCGAAAATTTCATTTGTGTTTGAAAGCATGTGAAACGAAAAAAAAATCGACTTTTTGCTCGATTTTCGAAAATTTCATTTGTGTTTGAAAGCATGTGAAACCAAAAAAAAAATCGACTTTTTGCTCGATTTTCGAAAATTTCATTTGTGTTTGAAAGCATGTGAAACGAAAAAAAAAATCGACTTTTTGCTTGATTTTCGAAAATTTCATTTGTGTTTGAAAGCATGTGAAACGAAAAAAAAATCGACTTTTTGCTCGATTTTCGAAAATTTCATTTGTGTTTGAAAGCATGTGAAACGAAAAAAAAATCGACTTTTTGCTCGATTTTCGAAAATTTCATTTGTGTTTGAAAGCATGTGAAACGCGTAAAAATCGACTCTTCACTCGATTTTCGAAAATTTCATTTGTGTTTGAAAGCATGTGAAACGAAAAAAAAATCGACTCTTCACTCGATTTTCGAAAATTTCATTTGTGTTTGAAAGCATGTGAAACGAAAAAAAAATCGACTTTTTGCTCGATTTTCGAAATTTTCATTTGTGTTTGAAAGCATGTGAAACGAAAAAAGAATCGACTTTTTGCTCAATTTTCGAAAATTTCATTTGTGTTTGAAAGCATGTGAAACGAAAAAAAATCGACTTTTTGCTCGATTTTCGAAATTTTCATTTGTGTTTGAAAGCATGTGAAACGAAAAAAAAATCGACTTTTTGCTCGATTTTCGAAAATTTCATTTGTGTTTGAAAGCATGTGAAACCAAAAAAAAAATCGACTTTTTGCTCGATTTTCGAAAATTTCATTTGTGTTTGAAAGCATGTGAAACGAAAAAAAAATCGACTTTTTGCTCGATTTTCGAAAATTTCATTTGTGTTTGAAATCATGTGAAACGAAAAAAAAATCGACTTTTTGCTCGATTTTCGAAAATTTCATTTGTGTTTGAAAGCATGTGAAACGAAAAAAAAATCGACTTTTTGCTCGATTTTCGAAAATTTCATTTGTGTTTGAAAGCATGTGAAACGAAAAAAAAGTCGACTTTTTGCTCGATTTTCGAAAATTTCATTTGTGTTTGAAAGCATGTGAAACGCGTAAAAAACGAAAAAAAATCGACTCTTCACTCGATTTTCGAAAATTTCATTTGTGTTTGAAAGCATGTGAAACGAAAAAAAAAATCGACTTTTTGCTCGATATTCGAAAATTTCATTTGTGTTTGAAAGCATGTGAAACGCGTAAAAAACGAAAAAAAATCGACTCTTCACTCGATTTTCGAAAATTTCATTTGTGTTTGAAAGCATGTGAAACCAAAAAAAAAATCGACTTTTTGCTCGATTTTCGAAAATTTCATTTGTGTTTGAAAGCATGTGAAACGAAAAAAAAATCGACTTTTTGCTTGATTTTCGAAAATTTCATTTGTGTTTGAATGCATGTGAAACGCGTAAAAAACGAAAAAAAATCGACTCTTCACTCGATTTTCGAAAATTTCATTTGTGTTTGAAAGCATGTGAAACGAAAAAAAAATCGACTTTTTGCTCGATTTTCGAAAATTTCATTTGTGTTTGAAAGAATGTTGAAACGAATAAAAAATCGACTTTTTGCTCGATTTTCGAAAATTTCATTTGTGTATGAAAGCATGTGAAACGAAAAAAAAATCGACATTTTGCTCGATTTTCGAAAATTTCATTTGTGTTTGAAAGAATGTTGAAACGAATAAAAAATCGACTTTTTGCTCGATTTTCGAAAATTTCATTTGTGTTTGAAAGCATGTGAAACAAAAAAAAAATCGACTTTTTGCTCGATTTTCGAAAATTTCATTTGTGTTTGAAAGAAAGCATGTGAAACGAAAAAAAAAATCGACTTTTTGCTCGATTTTCGAAAATTTCATTTGTGTTTGAAAGCATGTGAAACGCGTAAAAAATCGACTCTTCACTCGATTTTCGAAAATTTCATTTGTGTTTGAAAGCATGTGAAACGCGTAAAAAACGAAAAAAAATCGACTCTTCACTCGATTTTCGAAAATTTCATTTGTGTTTGAAAGCATGTGAAACGAAAAAAAAAATCGACTTTTTGCTCGATATTCGAAAATTTCATTTGTGTTTGAAAGCATGTGAAACGCGTAAAAAAACGAAAAAAAATCGACTCTTCACTCGATTTTCGAAAATTTCATTTGTGTTTGAAAGCATGTGAAACCAAAAAAAAAATCGACTTTTTGCTCGATTTTCGAAAATTTCATTTGTGTTTGAAAGCATGTGAAACGAAAAAAAAATCGACTTTTTGCTTGATTTTCGAAAATTTCATTTGTGTTTGAAAGCATGTGAAACGCGTAAAAAACGAAAAAAAATCGACTCTTCACTCGATTTTCGAAAATTTCATTTGTGTTTGAAAGCATGTGAAACGAAAAAAAAATCGACTTTTTGCTCGATTTTCGAAAATTTCATTTGTGTTTGAAAGAATGTTGAAACGAATAAAAAATCGACTTTTTGCTCGATTTTCGAAAATTTCATTTGTGTTTGAAAGCATGTGAAACGAAAAAAAAATCGACTTTTTGCTCGATTTTCGAAAATTTCATTTGTGTTTGAAAGCATGTGAAACCAAAAAAAAAATCGACTTTTTGCTCGATTTTCGAAAATTTCATTTGTGTTTGAAAGCATGTGAAACGAAAAAAAAAATCGACTTTTTGCTTGATTTTCGAAAATTTCATTTGTGTTTGAAAGCATGTGAAACGAAAAAAAAATCGACTTTTTGCTCGATTTTCGAAAATTTCATTTGTGTTTGAAAGCATGTGAAACGAAAAAAAAATCGACTTTTTGCTCGATTTTCGAAAATTTCATTTGTGTTTGAAAGCATGTGAAACGCGTAAAAATCGACTCTTCACTCGATTTTCGAAAATTTCATTTGTGTTTGAAAGCATGTGAAACGCGTAAAAAACGAAAAAAAATCGACTCTTCACTCGATTTTCGAAAATTTCATTTGTGTTTGAAAGCATGTGAAACGAAAAAAAAATCGACTCTTCACTCGATTTTCGAAAATTTCATTTGTGTTTGAAAGCATGTGAAACGAAAAAAAAATCGACTTTTTGCTCGATTTTCGAAATTTTCATTTGTGTTTGAAAGCATGTGAAACGAAAAAAGAATCGACTTTTTGCTCAATTTTCGAAAATTTCATTTGTGTTTGAAAGCATGTGAAACGAAAAAAAATCGACTTTTTGCTCGATTTTCGAAATTTTCATTTGTGTTTGAAAGCATGTGAAACGAAAAAAAAATCGACTTTTTGCTCGATTTTCGAAAATTTCATTTGTGTTTGAAAGCATGTGAAACGCGTAAAAAACGAAAAAAAATCGACTCTTCACTAGATTTTCGAAAATTTCATTTGTGTTTGAAAGCATGTGAAACGAAAAAAAAATCGACTTTTTGCTCGATTTTCGAAATTTTCATTTGTGTTTGAAAGCATGTGAAACGAAAAAAAAATCGACTTTTTGCTCGATTTTCGAAAATTTCATTTGTGTTTGAAAGCATGTGAAACGAAAAAAAAATCGACTTTTTGCTCGATTTTCGAAAATTTCATTTGTGTTTGAAAGCATGTGAAACGAAAAAAAAATCGACTTTTTGCTCAATTTTCGAAAATTTCATTTGTGTTTGAAAGCATGTGAAACGAAAAAAAATCGACTTTTTGCTCAATTTTCGAAAATTTCATTTGTGTTTGAAAGCATGTGAAACAAAAAAAAAATCGACTTTTTGCTCGATTTTCGAAAATTTCATTTGTGTTTGAAAGAAAGCATGTGAAACGAAAAAAAAAATCGACTTTTTGCTCGATTTTCGAAAATTTCATTTGTGTTTGAAAGCATGTGAAACGCGTAAAAAATCGACTCTTCACTCGATTTTCGAAAATTTCATTTGTGTTTGAAAGCATGTGAAACGCGTAAAAAACGAAAAAAAATCGACTCTTCACTCGATTTTCGAAAATTTCATTTGTGTTTGAAAGCATGTGAAACGAAAAAAAAAATCGACTTTTTGCTCGATATTCGAAAATTTCATTTGTGTTTGAAAGAATGTTGAAACGAATAAAAAATCGACTTTTTGCTCGATTTTCGAAAATTTCATTTGTGTTTGAAAGCATGTGAAACGAAAAAAAAATCGACTTTTTGCTCGATTTTCGAAAATTTCATTTGTGTTTGAAAGCATGTGAAACCAAAAAAAAATCGACTTTTTGCTCGATTTTCGAAAATTTCATTTGTGTTTGAAAGCATGTGAAACGAAAAAAAAAAATCGACTTTTTGCTTGATTTTCGAAAATTTCATTTGTGTTTGAAAGCATGTGAAACGAAAAAAAAATCGACTTTTTGCTCGATTTTCGAAAATTTCATTTGTGTTTGAAAGCATGTGAAACGAAAAAAAAATCGACTTTTTGCTCGATTTTCGAAAATTTCATTTGTGTTTGAAAGCATGTGAAACGCGTAAAAAACGAAAAAAAATCGACTCTTCACTCGATTTTCGAAAATTTCATTTGTGTTTGAAAGCATGTGAAACGAAAAAAAAATCGACTTTTTGCTCGATTTTCGAAAATTTCATTTGTGTTTGAAAGCATGTGAAACGAAAAAAAAATCGACTTTTTGCTCAATTTTCGAAAATTTCATTTGTGTTTGAAAGCATGTGAAACGAAAAAAAATCGACTTTTTGCTCGATTTTCGAAATTTTCATTTGTGTTTGAAAGCATGTGAAACGAAAAAAAAATCGACTTTTTGCTCGATTTTCGAAAATTTCATTTGTGTTTGAAAGCATGTGAAACGCGTAAAAAACGAAAAAAAATCGACTCTTCACTAGATTTTTGAAAATTTCATTTGTGTTTGAAAGCATGTGAAACGAAAAAAAAATCGACATTTTGCTCGATTTTCGAAAATTTCATTTGTGTTTGAAAGAATGTTGAAACGAATAAAAAATCGACTTTTTGCTCGATTTTCGAAAATTTCATTTGTGTTTGAAAGCATGTGAAACGCGTAAAAAACGAAAAAAAATCGACTCTTCACTAGATTTTTGAAAATTTCATTTGTGTTTGAAAGCATGTGAAACGAAAAAAAAATCGACATTTTGCTCGATTTTCGAAAATTTCATTTGTGCTTGAAAGAATGTTGAAACGAATAAAAAATCGACTTTTTGCTCGATTTTCGAAAATTTCATTTGTGTTTGAAAGCATGTGAAACGCGTAAAAAACGAAAAAATATCGACTCTTCACTCGGTTTTCGAAAATTTCATTTGTGTTTGAAAGCATGTGAAACGAAAAAAAAATCGACTTTTTGCTCGATTTTCGAAAATTTCATTTGTGTTTGAAAGCATGTGAAACGAGTAAAAAATCGACTCTTCACTCGATTTTCGAAAATTTCATTTGTGTTTGAAAGAATGTTGAAACGAAAAAAAAATCGACTTTTTGCTCGATTTTCGAAAATTTCATTTGTGTTTGAAAGCATGTGAAACGAAAAAAAAATCGACTTTTTGCTCGATTTTCGAAAATTTCATTTGTGTTTGAAATCATGTGAAACGAAAAAAAAATCGACTTTTTGCTCGATTTTCGAAAATTTCATTTGTGTTTGAAAGCATGTGAAACGAAAAAAAAGTCGACTTTTTGCTCGATTTTCGAAAATTTCATTTGTGTTTGAAAGCATGTGAAACGAAAAAAAAATCCACTTTTTGCTCGATTTTCGAAAATTTCATTGGTGTTTGAAAGCATGTGAAACGCGTGAAAAATCGACTCTTCACTCGATTTTCGAAAATTTCATTTGTGTTTGAAAGCATGTGAAACGCATAAAAAACGAAAAAAAATCGACTCTTCACTCGATTTTCGAAAATTTCATTTGTGTTTGAAAGCATGTGAAACAAAAAAAAAATCGACTTTTTGCTCGATTTTCGAAAATTTCATTTGTGTTTGAAAGCATGTGAAACGAAAAAAAAATCGACTTTTTGCTCGATTTTCGAAAATTTCATTTGTGTTTGAAAGCATGTGAAACAAAAAAAAAATCGACTTTTTGCTCGATTTTCGAAAATTTCATTTGTGTTTGAAAGCATGTGAAACGAAAAAAAAAATCGACTTTTTGCTCGATTTTCGAAAATTTCATTTGTGTTTGAAAGCATGTGAAACGCGTAAAAAATCGACTCTTCACTCGATTTTCGAAAATTTCATTTGTGTTTGAAAGCATGTGAAACGCGTAAAAAACGAAAAAAAATCGACTCTTCACTCGATTTTCGAAAATTTCATTTGTGTTTGAAAGCATGTGAAACGAAAAAAAAAATCGACTTTTTGCTCGATATTCGAAAATTTCATTTGTGTTTGAAAGCATGTGAAACGCGTAAAAAACGAAAAAAAATCGACTCTTCACTCGATTTTCGAAAATTTCATTTGTGTTTGAAAGCATGTGAAACCAAAAAAAAAATCGACTTTTTGCTCGATTTTCGAAAATTTCATTTGTGTTTGAAAGCATGTGAAACGAAAAAAAAATCGACTTTTTGCTTGATTTTCGAAAATTTCATTTGTGTTTGAAAGCATGTGAAACGCGTAAAAAACGAAAAAAAATCGACTCTTCACTCGATTTTCGAAAATTTCATTTGTGTTTGAAAGCATGTGAAACGAAAAAAAAATCGACTTTTTGCTCGATTTTCGAAAATTTTATTTGTTTTTGAAAGAATGTTGAAACGAATAAAAAATCGACTTTTTGCTCGATTTTCGAAAATTTCATTTGTGTTTGAAAGCATGTGAAACGAAAAAAAAATCGACTTTTTGCTCGATTTTCGAAAATTTCATTTGTGTTTGAAAGCATGTGAAACCAAAAAAAAAATCGACTTTTTGCTCGATTTTCGAAAATTTCATTTGTGTTTGAAAGCATGTGAAACGAAAAAAAAATCGACTTTTTGTTTGATTTTCGAAAATTTCATTTGTGTTTGAAAGCATGTGAAACGAAAAAAAAATCGACTTTTTGTTCGATTTTCGAAAATTTCATTTGTGTTTGAAAGCATGTGAAACGAAAAAAAAATCGACTTTTTGCTCGATTTTCGAAAATTTCATTTGTGTTTGAAAGCATGTGAAACGCGTAAAAAATCGACTCTTCACTCGATTTTCGAAAATTTCATTTGTGTTTGAAAGCATGTGAAACGCGTAAAAAACGAAAAAAAATCGACTCTTCACTCGATTTTCGAAAATTTCATTTGTGTTTGAAAGCATGTGAAACGAAAAAAAAATCGACTTTTTGCTCGATTTTCGAAAATTTCATTTGTGTTTGAAAGCATGTGAAACGCGTAAAAAACGAAAAAAAATCGACTCTTCACTCAATTTTCGAAAATTTCATTTGTGTTTGAAAGCATGTGAAACGAAAAAAAATCGACTTTTTGCTCGATTTTCGAAAATTTCATTTGTGTTTGAAAGCATGTGAAACGAAAAAAAAATCGACTTTTTGCTCAATTTTCGAAAATTTTATTTGTGTTTGAAAGCATGTGAAACGAAAAAAAATCGACTTTTTGCTCGATTTTCGAAATTTTCATTTGTGTTTGAAAGCATGTGAAACGAAAAAAAAATCGACTTTTTGCTCGATTTTCGAAAATTTCATTTGTGTTTGAAAGCATGTGAAACGCGTAAAAAACGAAAAAAAATCGACTCTTCACTCGATTTTCGAAAATTTCATTTGTGTTTGAAAGCATGTGAAACGAAAAAAAAATCGACATTTTGCTCGATTTTCGAAAATTTCATTTGTGTTTGAAAGAATGTTGAAACGAATAAAAAATCGACTTTTTGCTCGATTTTCGAAAATTTCATTTGTGTTTGAAAGCATGTGAAACGAAAAAAAAATCGACTTTTTGCTCGATTTTCGAAAATTTCATTTGTGTTTGAAAGCATGTGAAACCAAAAAAAAAATCGACTTTTTGCTCGATTTTCGAAAATTTCATTTGTGTTTGAAAGCATGTGAAACGCGTAAAAAATCGACTCTTCACTCGATTTTCGAAAATTTCATTTGTGTTTGAAAGCATGTGAAACGCGTAAAAAACGAAAAAAAATCGACTCTTCACTCGATTTTCGAAAATTTCATTTGTGTTTGAAAGCATGTGAAACGAAAAAAAAAATCGACTTTTTGCTCGATATTCGAAAATTTCATTTGTGTTTGAAAGCATGTAAAACGCGTAAAAAACGAAAAAAAATCGACTCTTCACTCGATTTTCGAAAATTTCATTTGTGTTTGAAAGCATGTGAAACAAAAAAAAAATCGACTTTTTGCTCGATTTTCGAAAATTTCATTTGTGTTTGAAAGCATGTGAAACGAAAAAAAAATCGACTTTTTGCTCGATTTTCGAAAATTTCATTTGTGTTTGAAAGCATGTGAAACAAAAAAAAAATCGACTTTTTGCTCGATTTTCGAAAATTTCATTTGTGTTTGAAAGCATGTGAAACGAAAAAAAAAATCGACTTTTTGCTCGATTTTCGAAAATTTCATTTGTGTTTGAAAGCATGTGAAACGCGTAAAAAATCGACTCTTCACTCGATTTTCGAAAATTTCATTTGTGTTTGAAAGCATGTGAAACGCGTAAAAAACGAAAAAAAATCGACTCTTCACTCGATTTTCGAAAATTTCATTTGTGTTTGAAAGCATGTGAAACGAAAAAAAAAATCGACTTTTTGCTCGATATTCGAAAATTTCATTTGTGTTTGAAAGCATGTGAAACGCGTAAAAAACGAAAAAAAATCGACTCTTCACTCGATTTTCGAAAATTTCATTTGTGTTTGAAAGCATGTGAAACCAAAAAAAAAATCGACTTTTTGCTCGATTTTCGAAAATTTCATTTGTGTTTGAAAGCATGTGAAACGAAAAAAAAATCGACTTTTTGCTTGATTTTCGAAAATTTCATTTGTGTTTGAAAGCATGTGAAACGCGTAAAAAACGAAAAAAAATCGACTCTTCACTCGATTTTCGAAAATTTCATTTGTGTTTGAAAGCATGTGAAACGAAAAAAAAATCGACTTTTTGCTCGATTTTCGAAAATTTTATTTGTTTTTGAAAGAATGTTGAAACGAATAAAAAATCGACTTTTTGCTCGATTTTCGAAAATTTCATTTGTGTTTGAAAGCATGTGAAACGAAAAAAAAATCGACTTTTTGCTCGATTTTCGAAAATTTCATTTGTGTTTGAAAGCATGTGAAACCAAAAAAAAAATCGACTTTTTGCTCGATTTTCGAAAATTTCATTTGTGTTTGAAAGCATGTGAAACGAAAAAAAAATCGACTTTTTGTTTGATTTTCGAAAATTTCATTTGTGTTTGAAAGCATGTGAAACGAAAAAAAAATCGACTTTTTGTTCGATTTTCGAAAATTTCATTTGTGTTTGAAAGCATGTGAAACGAAAAAAAAATCGACTTTTTGCTCGATTTTCGAAAATTTCATTTGTGTTTGAAAGCATGTGAAACGCGTAAAAAATCGACTCTTCACTCGATTTTCGAAAATTTCATTTGTGTTTGAAAGCATGTGAAACGCGTAAAAAACGAAAAAAAATCGACTCTTCACTCGATTTTCGAAAATTTCATTTGTGTTTGAAAGCATGTGAAACGAAAAAAAAATCGACTTTTTGCTCGATTTTCGAAAATTTCATTTGTGTTTGAAAGCATGTGAAACGCGTAAAAAACGAAAAAAAATCGACTCTTCACTCAATTTTCGAAAATTTCATTTGTGTTTGAAAGCATGTGAAACGAAAAAAAATCGACTTTTTGCTCGATTTTCGAAAATTTCATTTGTGTTTGAAAGCATGTGAAACGAAAAAAAAATCGACTTTTTGCTCAATTTTCGAAAATTTTATTTGTGTTTGAAAGCATGTGAAACGAAAAAAAATCGACTTTTTGCTCGATTTTCGAAATTTTCATTTGTGTTTGAAAGCATGTGAAACGAAAAAAAAATCGACTTTTTGCTCGATTTTCGAAAATTTCATTTGTGTTTGAAAGCATGTGAAACGCGTAAAAAACGAAAAAAAATCGACTCTTCACTCGATTTTCGAAAATTTCATTTGTGTTTGAAAGCATGTGAAACGAAAAAAAAATCGACATTTTGCTCGATTTTCGAAAATTTCATTTGTGTTTGAAAGAATGTTGAAACGAATAAAAAATCGACTTTTTGCTCGATTTTCGAAAATTTCATTTGTGTTTGAAAGCATGTGAAACGAAAAAAAAATCGACTTTTTGCTCGATTTTCGAAAATTTCATTTGTGTTTGAAAGCATGTGAAACCAAAAAAAAAATCGACTTTTTGCTCGATTTTCGAAAATTTCATTTGTGTTTGAAAGCATGTGAAACGCGTAAAAAATCGACTCTTCACTCGATTTTCGAAAATTTCATTTGTGTTTGAAAGCATGTGAAACGCGTAAAAAACGAAAAAAAATCGACTCTTCACTCGATTTTCGAAAATTTCATTTGTGTTTGAAAGCATGTGAAACGAAAAAAAAAATCGACTTTTTGCTCGATATTCGAAAATTTCATTTGTGTTTGAAAGCATGTAAAACGCGTAAAAAACGAAAAAAAATCGACTCTTCACTCGATTTTCGAAAATTTCATTTGTGTTTGAAAGCATGTGAAACCAAAAAAAAAATCGACTTTTTGCTCGATTTTCGAAAATTTCATTTGTGTTTGAAAGCATGTGAAACGAAAAAAAAATCGACTTTTTGCTCAATTTTCGAAAATTTCATTTGTGTTTGAAAGCATGTGAAACGAAAAAAAATCGACTTTTTGCTCGATTTTCGAAATTTTCATTTGTGTTTGAAAGCATGTGAAACGAAAAAAAAAATCGACTTTTTGCTCGATTTTCGAAAATTTCATTTGTGTTTGAAAGCATGTGAAACGCGTAAAAAACGAAAAAAAATCGACTCTTCACTCGATTTTCGAAAATTTCATTTGTGTTTGAAAGCATGTGAAACGAAAAAAAAATCGACATTTTGCTCGATTTTCGAAAATTTCATTTGTGTTTGAAAGAATGTTGAAACGAATAAAAAATCGACTTTTTGCTCGATTTTCGAAAATTTCATTTGTGTTTGAAAGCATGTGAAACGAAAAAAAAATCGACTTTTTGCTCGATTTTCGAAAATTTCATTTGTGTTTGAAAGCATGTGAAACCAAAAAAAAAATCGACTTTTTGCTCGATTTTCGAAAATTTCATTTGTGTTTGAAAGCATGTGAAACGAAAAAAAAATCGACTTTTTGCTTGATTTTCGAAAATTTCATTTGTGTTTGAAAGCATGTGAAACGAAAAAAAAATCGACTTTTTGCTCGATTTTCGAAAATTTCATTTGTGTTTGAAAGCATGTGAAACGAAAAAAAAATCGACTTTTTGCTCGATTTTCGAAAATTTCATTTGTGTTTGAAAGCATGTGAAACGAAAAAAAAAATCGACTTTTTGCTCGATTTTCGAAAATTTCATTTGTGATTGAAAGCATGTGAAACGCGTAAAAAATCGACTCTTCACTCGATTTTCGAAAATTTCATTTGTGTTTGAAAGCATGTGAAACGCGTAAAAAACGAAAAAAAATCGACTCTTCACTCGATTTTCGAAAATTTCATTTGTGTTTGAAAGCATGTGAAACGAAAAAAATATCGACTTTTTGCTCGATATTCGAAAATTTCATTTGTGTTTGAAAGCATGTGAAACGCGTAAAAAACGAAAAAAAATCGACTTTTCACTCGATTTTCGAATATTTCATTTGTGTTTGAAAGCATGTGAAACGAAAAAAAAATCGACTTTTTGCTCGATTTTCGAAAATTTCATTTGTGTTTGAAAGCATGTGAAACGAAAAAAAAATCGACTTTATGCTCAATTTTCGAAAATTTCATTTGTGTTTGAAAGCATGTGAAACGAAAAAAAATCGACTTTTTGCTCGATTTTCGAAATTTTGATTTGTGTTTGAAAGCATGTGAAACGAAAAAAAAATCGACTTTTTGCTCGATTTTCGAAAATTTCATTTGTGTTTGAAAGCATGTGAAACGCGTAAAAAACGAAAAAAAATCGACTCTTCACTCGATTTTCGAAAATTTCATTTGGGTTTGAAAGCATGTGAAACGCGAAAAAAACGCAAAAAAATCGACTCTTCACTCGATTTTCGAAAATTTCATTTGTGTTTGAAAGCATGTGAAACGAAAAAAAAATCGACATTTTGCTTGATTTTCGAAAATTTCATTTGTGTTTGAAAGAATGTTGAAACGAATAAAAAATCGACTTTTTGCTCGATTTTCGAAAATTTCATTTGTGTTTGAAAGCATGTGAAACGAAAAAAAAATCGACTTTTTGCTCGATATTCGAAAATTTCATTTGTGTTTGAAAGCATGTGAAACGCGAAAAAAACGAAAAAAAATCGACTCTTCACTCGATTTTCGAAAATTTCATTTGTGTTTGAAAGCATGTGAAACGAAAAAAAAATCGACTTTTTGCTCGATTTTCGAAAATTTTATTTGTTTTTGAAAGAATGTTGAAACGAATAAAAAATCGACTTTTTGCTCGATTTTCGAAAATTTCATTTGTGTTTGAAAGCATGTGAAACGAAAAAAAAATCGACTTTTTGCTCGATTTTCGAAAATTTCATTTGTGTTTGAAAGCATGTGAAACCAAAAAAAAAATCGACTTTTTGCTCGATTTTCGAAAATTTCATTTGTGTTTGAAAGCATGTGAAACGAAAAAAAAATCGACTTTTTGTTTGATTTTCGAAAATTTCATTTGTGTTTGAAAGCATGTGAAACGAAAAAAAAATCGACTTTTTGTTCGATTTTCGAAAATTTCATTTGTGTTTGAAAGCATGTGAAACGAAAAAAAAATCGACTTTTTGCTCGATTTTCGAAAATTTCATTTGTGTTTGAAAGCATGTGAAACGCGTAAAAAATCGACTCTTCACTCGATTTTCGAAAATTTCATTTGTGTTTGAAAGCATGTGAAACGCGTAAAAAACGAAAAAAAATCGACTCTTCACTCGATTTTCGAAAATTTCATTTGTGTTTGAAAGCATGTGAAACGAAAAAAAAATCGACTTTTTGCTCGATTTTCGAAAATTTCATTTGTGTTTGAAAGCATGTGAAACGCGTAAAAAACGAAAAAAAATCGACTCTTCACTCAATTTTCGAAAATTTCATTTGTGTTTGAAAGCATGTGAAACGAAAAAAAATCGACTTTTTGCTCGATTTTCGAAAATTTCATTTGTGTTTGAAAGCATGTGAAACGAAAAAAAAATCGACTTTTTGCTCAATTTTCGAAAATTTTATTTGTGTTTGAAAGCATGTGAAACGAAAAAAAATCGACTTTTTGCTCGATTTTCGAAATTTTCATTTGTGTTTGAAAGCATGTGAAACGAAAAAAAAATCGACTTTTTGCTCGATTTTCGAAAATTTCATTTGTGTTTGAAAGCATGTGAAACGCGTAAAAAACGAAAAAAAATCGACTCTTCACTCGATTTTCGAAA
Organism: Tachinus rufipes; assembly: GCA_963932245.1. Classification (NCBI taxonomy): domain Eukaryota; kingdom Metazoa; phylum Arthropoda; class Insecta; order Coleoptera; family Staphylinidae; genus Tachinus; species Tachinus rufipes. Next base: position 105,294,054 of record OZ010742.1, read on the forward strand.
ATTTCATTTGTGTTTGAAAGCATGTGAAACGAAAAAAAAATCGACATTTTGCTCGATTTTCGAAAATTTCATTTGTGTTTGAAAGAATGTTGAAACGAATAAAAAATCGACTTTTTGCTCGATTTTCGAAAATTTCATTTGTGTTTGAAAGCATGTGAAACGAAAAAAAAATCGACTTTTTGCTCGATTTTCGAAAATTTCATTTGTGTTTGAAAGCATGTGAAACCAAAAAAAAAATCGACTTTTTGCTCGATTTTCGAAAATTTCATTTGTGTTTGAAAGCATGTGAAACGCGTAAAAAATCGACTCTTCACTCGATTTTCGAAAATTTCATTTGTGTTTGAAAGCATGTGAAACGCGTAAAAAACGAAAAAAAATCGACTCTTCACTCGATTTTCGAAAATTTCATTTGTGTTTGAAAGCATGTGAAACGAAAAAAAAAATCGACTTTTTGCTCGATATTCGAAAATTTCATTTGTGTTTGAAAGCATGTAAAACGCGTAAAAAACGAAAAAAAATCGACTCTTCACTCGATTTTCGAAAATTTCATTTGTGTTTGAAAGCATGTGAAACCAAAAAAAAAATCGACTTTTTGCTCGATTTTCGAAAATTTCATTTGTGTTTGAAAGCATGTGAAACGAAAAAAAAATCGACTTTTTGCTCAATTTTCGAAAATTTCATTTGTGTTTGAAAGCATGTGAAACGAAAAAAAATCGACTTTTTGCTCGATTTTCGAAATTTTCATTTGTGTTTGAAAGCATGTGAAACGAAAAAAAAAATCGACTTTTTGCTCGATTTTCGAAAATTTCATTTGTGTTTGAAAGCATGTGAAACGCGTAAAAAACGAAAAAAAATCGACTCTTCACTCGATTTTCGAAAATTTCATTTGTGTTTGAAAGCATGTGAAACGAAAAAAAAATCGACATTTTGCTCGATTTTCGAAAATTTCATTTGTGTTTGAAAGAATGTTGAAACGAATAAAAAATCGACTTTTTGCTCGATTTTCGAAAATTTCATTTGTGTTTGAAAGCATGTGAAACGAAAAAAAAATCGACTTTTTGCTCGATTTTCGAAAATTTCATTTGTGTTTGAAAGCATGTGAAACCAAAAAAAAAATCGACTTTTTGCTCGATTTTCGAAAATTTCATTTGTGTTTGAAAGCATGTGAAACGAAAAAAAAATCGACTTTTTGCTTGATTTTCGAAAATTTCATTTGTGTTTGAAAGCATGTGAAACGAAAAAAAAATCGACTTTTTGCTCGATTTTCGAAAATTTCATTTGTGTTTGAAAGCATGTGAAACGAAAAAAAAATCGACTTTTTGCTCGATTTTCGAAAATTTCATTTGTGTTTGAAAGCATGTGAAACGAAAAAAAAAATCGACTTTTTGCTCGATTTTCGAAAATTTCATTTGTGATTGAAAGCATGTGAAACGCGTAAAAAATCGACTCTTCACTCGATTTTCGAAAATTTCATTTGTGTTTGAAAGCATGTGAAACGCGTAAAAAACGAAAAAAAATCGACTCTTCACTCGATTTTCGAAAATTTCATTTGTGTTTGAAAGCATGTGAAACGAAAAAAATATCGACTTTTTGCTCGATATTCGAAAATTTCATTTGTGTTTGAAAGCATGTGAAACGCGTAAAAAACGAAAAAAAAATCGACTTTTCACTCGATTTTCGAATATTTCATTTGTGTTTGAAAGCATGTGAAACGAAAAAAAAATCGACTTTTTGCTCGATTTTCGAAAATTTCATTTGTGTTTGAAAGCATGTGAAACGAAAAAAAAATCGACTTTATGCTCAATTTTCGAAAATTTCATTTGTGTTTGAAAGCATGTGAAACGAAAAAAAATCGACTTTTTGCTCGATTTTCGAAATTTTGATTTGTGTTTGAAAGCATGTGAAACGAAAAAAAAATCGACTTTTTGCTCGATTTTCGAAAATTTCATTTGTGTTTGAAAGCATGTGAAACGCGTAAAAAACGAAAAAAAATCGACTCTTCACTCGATTTTCGAAAATTTCATTTGGGTTTGAAAGCATGTGAAACGCGAAAAAAACGCAAAAAAATCGACTCTTCACTCGATTTTCGAAAATTTCATTTGTGTTTGAAAGCATGTGAAACGAAAAAAAAATCGACATTTTGCTTGATTTTCGAAAATTTCATTTGTGTTTGAAAGAATGTTGAAACGAATAAAAAATCGACTTTTTGCTCGATTTTCGAAAATTTCATTTGTGTTTGAAAGCATGTGAAACGAAAAAAAAATCGACTTTTTGCTCGATATTCGAAAATTTCATTTGTGTTTGAAAGCATGTGAAACGCGAAAAAAACGAAAAAAAATCGACTCTTCACTCGATTTTCGAAAATTTCATTTGTGTTTGAAAGCATGTGAAACGAAAAAAAAATCGACTTTTTGCTCGATTTTCGAAAATTTCATTTGTGTTTGAAAGCATGTGAAACGAAAAAAAAATCGACTTTTTGCTCAATTTTCGAAAATATCATTTGTGTTTGAAAGCATGTGAAACGAAAAAAAATCGACTTTTTGCTCGATTTTCGAAATTTTCATTTGTATTTGAAAGCATGTGAAACGAAAAAAAAATGACTTTTTGCTCGATTTTCGAAAATTTCATTTGTGTTTGAAAGCATGTGAAACGCGTAAAAAACGAAAAAAAATCGACTCATCACTCGATTTTCGAAAATTTCATTTGTGTTTGAAAGCATGTGAAACGAGAAAAAATCGACATTTTGCTCGATTTTCGAAAATTTCATTTGTGTTTGAAAGAATGTGAAACGAATAAAAAATCGACTTTTTGCTCGATTTTCGAAAATTTCATTTGTGTTTGAAAGCATGTGAAACGAAAAAAAAATCGAAATTTTGCTCGATTTTCGAAAATTTCATTTGTGTTTGAAAGCATGTGAAACCAAAAAAAAAATCGACTTTTTGCTCGATTTTCGAAATTTCATTTGTGTTTGAAAGCATGTGAAACGAAAAAAAAAATCGACTTTTTGCTTGATTTTCGAAAATTTCATTTGTGTTTGAAAGCATGTAAAACGAAAAAAAAATCGACTTTTTGCTCGATTTTCGAAAATTTCATTTGTGTTTGAAAGCATGTGAAACGCGTAAAAAATCGACTTCACTCGATTTTCGAAAATTTCATTTGTGTTTAAAAGCATGTGAAACGCGTAAAAAACAAAAAAAAATCGACTCTTCACTCGATTTTCGAAAATTTCATTTGTGTTTGAAAGCATGTGAAACGAAAAAAAATCGACTTTTTGCTCGATTTTCGAAAATTTCATTTGTGTTTGAAAGCATGTGAAACGAAAAAAAAATCGACATTTTGCTCGATTTTCGAAAATTTCATTTGTGTTTGAAAGCATGTGAAACGCGTAAAAAATCGACTCTTCACTCGATTTTCGAAAATTTCATTTGTGTTTGAAAGCATGTGAAACGCGTAAAAATCGAAAAAAAATCGGCTCTTCACTCGATTTTCGAAAATTTCATTTGTGTTTGAAAGCATGTGAAACAAAAAAAAATCGACTTTTTGCTCGATTTTCGAAAATTTCATTTGTGTTTGAAAGCATGTGAAACCGTAAAAAACGAAAAAAAATCGACTCTTCACTCGATTTTCGAAAATTTCATTTGTGTTTGAAAGCATGTGAAACGAAAAAAAAATCGACTTTTTGCTCGATTTTCGAAAATTTCATTTGTGTTTGAAAGCATGTAAAACGCGTAAAAAACGAAAAAAAATCGACTCCACTCGATTTTCGAAAATTTCATTTGTGTTTGAAAGCATGTAAAACGAAAAAAAAATCGATTTTTTGCTCGATTTTCGAAAATTTCATTTGTGTCTGAAAGCATGTGAAACGAAAAAAAAAATCGACTTTTTGCTCGATTTTCGAAAATTTCATTTGTGTTTGAAAGCATGTGAAACGAAAAAAAAATCGACTTTTTGCTCGATTTTCAAAAATTTCATTTGTGTTTGAAAGCATGTGAAACGAAAAAAAAATCGACTTTTTGCTCGATTTTCGAAAATTTCATTTGTGTTTGAAAGCATGTGAAACGAAAAAAAAATCGACTTTTTGCTCGATTTTCAAAAATTTCATTTGTGTTTGAAAGCATGTGAAACGAAAAAAAAATCGATTTTTTGCTCGATTTTTGAAAATTTCATTTGTGTTTGAAAGCATGTGAAACGAAAAAAAATCGACTTTTTGCTCGATTTTCGAAAATTTCATTTGTGTTTGAAAGCATGTGAAACGAAAAAAAAATCGACTTTTTGCTCGATTTTCGAAAATTTCATTTGTGTTTGAAAGCACGAAACGAAAAAAAAATCGACTTTTTGCTCGATTTTCGAAAATTTCATTTGTGTTTGAAAGCATGTGAAACGAAAAAAAAATCGACTTTTTGATCGGTTTTCAAAAATTTCATTTGTGTTTGAAAGCATGTGAAACGAAAAAAAAAATCGACTTTTTGCTCGATTTTCGAAAATTTCATTTGTGTTTGAAAGCATGTGAAACGCGTAAAAAATCGACTCTTCACTCCATTTTCGAAAATTTCATTTGTGTTTGAAAGCATGTGAAACGAAAAAAAAAATCGACTTTTTGCTCAATTTTCGAAAATTTCATCTGTGTTTGAAAGCATGTGTAACGAAAAAAAAATCGACTTTTTGCTCGATTTTCGAAAATTTCATTTGTGTTTGAAAGCATGTGAAACGCGTAAAAAAACGACTCTTCACTCGATTTTCGAAAATTTCATTTGTGATTGAAAGCATGTGAAACGAAAAAAAATCGACTTTTTGCTCGATTTTCGAAAATTTCATTTGTGTTTGAAAGCATGTGAAACGCGTAAAAAATCGACTCTTCACTCGATTTTCGAAAATTTCATTTGTGTTTGAAAGCATGTGAAACGAATAAAAAATCGACTCTTTACTCGATTTTCGAAAATTTCATTTGTGTTTGAAAGCATGTGAAACGAAAAAAAATCGACTTTTTGCTCGATTTTCGAAAATTTCATTTGTGTTTGAAAGCATGTGAAACGCGTAAAAAATCGACTCTTCACTCGATTTTCGAAAATTTCATTTGTGTTTGAAAGCATGTGAAACGAATAAAAAATCGACTCTTTACTCAATTTTCGAAAATTTCATTTGTGTTTGAAAGCATGTGAAACGAATAAAAAATCGACTTTTTGCTCGATTTTCGAAAATTTCATTTGTGTTTGAAAGCATGTGAAACGAAAAAAAAATCGACTTTTGCTCGATTTTCGAAAATTTCATTTGTGTTTGAAAGCATGTGAAACGAAAAAAAAAACGACTTTTTGCTCGATTTTCGAAAATTTCATTTGTGTTTGAAAGCATGTGAAACGAAAAAAAAATCGACTTTTTGCTCGATTTTCGAAAATTTCATTTGTGTTTGAAAGCATGAAACGAAAAAAAAATCGACTTTTTGCTCGATTTTCGAAAATTTCATTTGTGTTTGAAATCATGTGAAACGAAAAAAAAATCGACTTTTTGATCGGTTTTCAAAAATTTCATTTGTGTTTGAAAGCATGTGAAACGAAAAAAAAATCGACTTTTTGCTCGATTTTCGAAAATTTCATTTGTGTTTGAAAGCATGTGAAACGCGTAAAAAATCGACTCTTCACTCCATTTTCGAAAATTTCATTTGTGTTTGAAAGAATGTGAAACGAATAAAAAATCGACTTTTTGCTCGATTTTCGAAAATTTCATTTGTGTTTGAAAGCATGTGAAACGAAAAAAAATGGACTTTTTGCTCGATTTTCGAAAATTTCATTTGTGTTTGAAAGCATGTGAAACCAAAAAAAAAATCGACTTTTTGCTCGATTTTCGAAAATTTCATTTGTGTTTGAAAGCATGTGAAACAAAAAAAAAATCGACTTTTTGCTTGATTTTCGAAAATTTCATTTGTGTTTGAAAGCATGTGAAACGAAAAAAAAATCGACTTTTTGCTCGATTTTCGAAAATTTCATTTGTGTTTGAAAGCATGTGAAACGCGTAAAAAATCGACTTCACTCGATTTTCGAAAATTTCATTTGTGTTTGAAAGCATGTGAAACGCGTAAAAAACGAAAAAAAATCGACTCTTCACTCGATTTTCGAAAATTTCATTTGTGTTTGAAAGCATGTGAAACGAAAAAAAATCGACTTTTTGCTCGATTTTCGAAAATTTCATTTGTGTTTGAAAGCATGTGAAACGAAAAAAAAATCGACATTTTGCTCGATTTTCGAAAATTTCATTTGTGTTTGAAAGCATGTGAAACGCGTAAAAAATCGACTCTTCACTCGATTTTCGAAAATTTCATTTGTGTTTGAAAGCATGTGAAACGCGTAAAAATCGAAAAAAAATCGACTCTTCACTCGATTTTCGAAAATTTCATTTGTGTTTGAAAGCATGTGAAACAAAAAAAAATCGACTAGTAGAGAGAGAATGTTGTACCACTTGACCTTGAGGGAGACCTCGTCTGCATCCGGGTCATGTCAGTACAACATTCTCTAGGTCGTCTGATGCCCTTTAATTATTTTTTTTCTTTTAGGCCGTCTGGTGTCCTCGTTATTAATGATGTCTATTTTTATTATATAAATATAATTATACGGAAATAAAAATAAAAGACAAATATGGTGTTTAAAAAACTGCCCTAACTCTAATAATTACGATGTTGAGTACGTGTGACCTTACCCTATTAGTATAGCACGTAAACAACAGCTATTGACGCTTTCTTTGTTTGAATGTTACGCATAATACTGGTTTTTATTCATGTATACCTATATGCACTATAAACACATCCTCACACACACACCCTCACACACACAAACTTTATATTTAATATAGTTACCTCGACATATTTAAAAAGTAATAAATGTAATAATTAACAGATTTTCTTGTATACATATTAAACTGTTTATTCATGCGGAATGTGGATTAATTTTATATGAATACGCTATAATTATATGCCGTACCCCAATATGGTTTTTATGTAATGCATTTATTATAATTAGTCTAAGTGCATTGATCCTTTATGTTTCTTGAAATAGCAATTTTTTTTATTGTTTATTTTTTTCATGACATCAATCGAATGTCTCCAGTCTTATTCTAAATATAGAGTATATAAAAATTATGAAATGCATTTTTTTCCGCTTTCGCTCTCAATCAGGTTCTACATAATAAATGTGCACACCGTCGAAGTGCATTCACCTTCGTTTTGTTGTGTTTATTTTAATGATCTGTTTTGGTACCGCGTTTTACCATAAATGGCATTTTCATACTTTTTTTGTTTTGTTTTTAATAACTACATGTGATGTATTGAGATCTTGTTTTATCATACATAAAATGTGTATTAAATAATATATTAGTAATGCGGAATGCGGATTAATTTTATATGAATATAACACGCTATAATTATATGCCGTACCCCAATATTGTTTTTATGTAATGCATTTATTATATTTAGTCCAAGCGCATTGATCTTTTATGTTTCTTGAAATAGCAATTTTTTATTGTTTATTTTTTCATAGCATTAATCGAATGACCCCAGTCTTATTCTAAATATAGAGTATATAAAAATTATGAAATGAATTTTATTTCCGCTTTCGCTCTCAAACAGGTTCTACATAATAAATGTGCACACCGTCGAAGTGCATTCATCTTCTATTTGTTGTGTTTATTTTAATGATTTGTTTTGGTATTGCGTTTTACCATAAATGGAAAGCATTTTTAATAACTACATTGGATGTATTGAGACCCTGTTTTATAATACATAAAATGTGTATTAAATTACACCCCTCCCTCAACTTTTCAAAAATTTTCATTTTTTTTGTTGTATATGTAATATATATAAAGGCTGTATAGACTTTAAGCTTCATACAAGTCCCACAACGAAAATGAAACCGACAATTATCATTATTGAGGATATAATGATAAAATCCCCAGATTTTCCACCCTATGAACCCCTTTATTCCCCAATATCAAATGGTGACTTATACCAGGAAATTGAGGAAATTACGAACCTGTACCCTTTATCCCCACCCTTATGCATAATTGAAATCCAGGATTCCCCATCACCATCCACCACCGTAGACCTTAACACCCCACCACCACCCCCGGCACAATCACCAGACATCTTTTCGCCAAGTGTCTACGACCTCCTTACACCCCCCAACGACCCCCTAGAAGAGGATATGGATTTGTTTACGGGGGATTCGATGAAGGAGTTAGAGTTGCTCTTACATAATGACAGGCAAGAGCAACTCTTAAAAAAGCAGAAGGCTTTATTAAAAAAGATAATGGAATCTTACGAGAAGGAAAGTAAAAAACTGAAGCGGTTGGAAAGATGCTCAATATTAAAAAAGGTAAGTTAAATTATTAAATTTAATGTATTTTTGAATTAATAATTGTGTTTCTGTTTCAGAAATGGGAAAAAACATATCGGAGACCCTAACACGCAAACCTCGCTTCAACATGTATTGTAAGTATAATAATATTGTTTTTTTTTTTTTTTAATGATTGTTTTATTTAATTACAGATCACTCAAACAATACTACGAGGGCCCCCCCCCATCTCTTTCAGCCATATTTTAAATGTTTTATTAATTATTTAATAAATTTTTTATATTTTTTTAAATAATCATTTTTTTAATAATTTCTCACTCTATCACCCATATCTCTATCTCTATCACCCATATTTTTAAATGTATTATTAATTATTTAATAAATTTTTTTATTTTTTTTTTAAATAATCATTTTTTAATAATTTCCTATGAATACTTTCAGATTATTTTAATTCAAGTTTATGGATATATCCTTACTTTACTTCAAATATTTTAAATTTTTTATGAAAAATAAACCTACACAAATATAATTGATACTGTTTGCAAATATGCAAAAATATATTCGAGTATGGGCCCTAGCAACTTACTTAAATGCAAAAATAATGTTTTTGTTGATTATATTTAATTCAAGTCTAAAGGGTTAACCTTTTTATGATTTGCAACTTTGCACAGAACTCAAAATAATTATTTATTAGAAATAAAAAAATAGACTCAAAGTAAAAAATTTATTTTAAATATTCATTTTAATTTTTAACATACGTTTTTCAAAACAATCCAACTCATTCACATAATTCAATTGTTCAGATGTGTTGAATCCTGGGCAAGTGTAGATATATGTATTACATTCAGACTCAATTAATTTAAGATCGCTACAGGGTTCCATACACATTTCGCTTAAATCTTCGTCAGAAAAATCAAATATAATGTTTGGCGATTCTGGAGTATCCATTTTTAATATATTTAATATTAGGACTGCTTTATTTAAAAAATATTTTTTCACTGTTTCGGGCATCATGTCTGGATAAATTACACTATCTAGGTAAAATACTCTAATATTTAGCACACCCATGTTAAACTAGACAATGCTACAACTCGTGTTAAACTAATATTTTAAAATCTAAAATCTTGTATTAGTGATGGTATGTGGAGGGGAGAATCCCCACCATAAAAAGTTATTACAAGTACGCTATTTAAAAAAAAAAATGTATCTCTTTATACCCGAATGCGCGCGACTAAAATTTTATTGCGCATATAATTTTACACAGTATTGCGCACTTGGGGGGGGGGCATATATAATAGATATAGAGTGATTTGAGTATAGTATTAAAAATGACTGAATTAGTAAACGTAACAACCTATCCTTTAAACAAATCAAAGTCAAAATGTGTCAGCATAGGTCTTACTACAAATATCACACATTCTCAAATTATACGTATAAGTTCATCCAATAAACAGCATGTTGACTTATATGAAGAAGACTGGGCACAGCTGCAATTATTGGAAGACATTATAGGAAGTTACTTTTTATCAAATGAAAATGTTGAATGGTGGCCAGTGCAGCTAGGAACAAAACAAATTACTTTTGAAAAACTTAAAAACAAAGTTGTGTGTATAAAAGATGGGGTAAATGTGTTGTACATTGGATATGAATCTTTTATTGGTTTGTGGAAATTAAAACAGCTCATTAGTGATAGATTGGGATTGTTAAAGCTTCAAAATTTTCAAATATTTTATACAAGCTTTATTCAGGGTGTTAGTAAAATGGATGGTGACAAAATATTAAATGCACAAAAACTGATTGATTCATTATTAGTTACAGATAATGTATTATGCATAAAAGAACTGTTACATTATCACCCCAAAATATTTGCAACTGTGGCTGCATAATGTGTCTACATTTATATATCATGTGACTAAGGTAGTGATTAGTGGGGGATTTGACTATAAGTATAAAGAGAAAATACCAATAAGAATTTATTAATAATATAAGTATAAACATGTGGATGTGCTACAGCAATTACGTTGAAGTGGACGATTTGCACAGTGCGGTGGAACACTTGGAAAAGCTTTTTGAAGATATGGGATTAGAAAAATGCAGACAACAAAATAGTCTTGAAGCTTACGATAATAACATATTAAACATGTATCGTAAAGAAGAAGTAAATTGTTATAAAGCCGCAGAAATGTGTCAAAAATATTTAAATGGCGTGATATGTGCGTGGTGCTTAAGACAAAAATTAATCAAATTAAATTTCAGCAGTTATTTAGACAATCTTGATAAATTCATAACGCGAGATAATTGACTTAATCAAGTGATAATAATATGAAAAAAGTAACAATATGTGAAAATAAAAACAGAATTCATCATATGATTGTGTGGCCATTTGCGTATCAACAATCCAGAAAAGGCTTGTGGTTAACTGAATTATGTGATCGCGAACGATATATTAAAAAAATTGAAAGACTTTCAAAAATATTAACCCCTGTATTAAACGAATCCCATAGATGTAAAATTTTTTACGAAAGATTTAATTCTTAATTTAGGTAATATTATTATATATAATATTTTTTGTATTGTGTATCATTTATGCTATTTTAATATGTTTTATAACTAATAAACTATTTTTTAAATTTATTTATTAAAAAAAAAATGTATTATTTATTATATGTTAGAACTCCTCTTTTTTCAGACACAATAAATAAAAAAAAAGGTAAGTAATTAAATAAAAAAAAAAAAACAGTAAGCTAAAATAATATTAAATTTATTAAAAAAAATAACAAAATAATTTTTTTTTGCCTTTAAACTGATCACACTACACTAATGCCGATTTAATCTTCTCTTCTATTATGTTAAAAAAAATTATCTGTTGTTCTTGCTTTTTCTTTTCCTCTTCATTTTTCGGTACTTTTATTTCCCATTCTTTCTTTTTTTGTTGATTCAATAATAATAATAATAAATTATAATACTGGTCTTCAATCACTTTTGTTAATTGATTTAATTTTACACCCACTCCTTTGTTTTCTGAACTTTCACCCATAGTAAGCAATTTTACAAATTCGCAATTTGGCGACAGTCTTATATGTTCTCCTAAAGCTGTATCCACTGGTTCCCAACCTCTAATATTGACTCCGCAGCGGAAGCATCGAACGTGGTCCGCATGTTGTAAATAGACAAAACCAGCTTTCGCAAGTGATTTGGGTGTTATAACCCCAAACCAATTTTTAAACGTTTGCAGCCGTTCTTCAAATATTGAAAATCTTGTAGGAGAAACATCATCATCCAAACACATTTTAGCCAACACTGAGTTTATGCACTTTCTGAAATCTTTTATATAAAAAAACATGTGGGGGTAATTAATAGACATTATTTTTTGAAATCCAAGAATTGTGTGACGTGTCAAATCCCAACCACTTAACAAATACTTTATTTCCTTTTTTTTTTATTACTTTTTCAACCAAATATATATCTGGATATTTTACTTTCTGTAGTTCATATTCATAGAAACCACCCTTAATCTCTTGTTTACTTTGATCGATTAATAAATATGTTACTGGATATGTTGATTGAATTTTATGTATAGTAAATATTTCATTTGACCAGTTAGGAGTATATCCTTTAGCAAATTCACTTCTATATTTACTTATACGTACGTTGTCACCGACATGAAATTTCTTAGCTTTAGGGTCAACTAATTTTATATGATTGTATGAATTTTGTAAGACAGCTTTTTCTGTTTTATTGTCAACATTAATGGGTTTCATACCAATAGTGTTGTGTTTGGTATTATTGTATTTGTTAACAATTTCTGGTAAAATATCTAACCATTTATAATTTCCTTGTAAACTAAACTGTTTCCACATGTTATTTTTTAAAGTTCGATTAACTCTTTCTACAACGGACGCCTTTTGAATTGAATATGTGCTATAGTGATTTATGTTGTATTTTTTCATTAACGTTTGAAAGTCTTTATTGTAAAATTCCGTACCCATATCTGTTTGAACATTTTTTACAACATTTTTTTTAATTAGAAATATCTTTTCCATGGCAGATGAAACATCTTTTCCAGTCTTTCTTTTTACTGGAAATGCCCAAACAAATTTTGAAAATACATTAATAACTACTAAAATATATCTAAATCCTTTATTGAATTTAGCATAGGGTATCATTTCCACTAAATCTGCTTGAATTAAATCTTTAAGACCTTTTACTATAACATGTCTTCGCTTGAAATTTTTACGAGCTGGTTTGTGAATTTCTTCAACAATTTCTTGTTTAACATTTGTTATCTTATTCTTAACCATTTTCTTCAACAACTGGACTATATTCTTCTTCCACAGGACATTTAAGTACTAATTCAGCATATAACGTTACCATATTTCCACCAACATATTGTTCTGGAAATTCTATAGTATCCCCCCTTTTTAAAGGTAAATTACGTAAAGCATTCTCATAGAATGGTGAACCGTTTATTCTTATTTGAGAATTATTACTAATGAAAGCCGATACAATTGTAGCCGATTTGTGTGGAAAAATGTAATTTGATAAAGTATTATATAAAAGATATCTATTGTTGAGCGTTGTATCACTAAAAAAATTTAGTGTAATTGTATAACTGTATTTTTTTGGTGATGTTGATTGAAGTATTATGTCGATATCGTTATGTTTCGAATATAGTGTTCTTCCAAATTTATCAATGGTCATGTTTATTTCTTAAAACTCAATCAGTTAATGAGAGTTTACATCTATGTTACCGTTATTTAATAATTTTTGCTTCTCGCAACTCTTCAATTATTGAAGTAATTTCATTATTATGTCCAGTATGCCCAGCAGCTTGGGAAGAAATTAGAAGGCGCAGACGATTAACTAATTCATTAGGATTGTCCCAATATATAAATTCTAATGGCTTATTGTCGTATTCAAGTAGTGCTTTACCTGTACGAAATGATTGAGGTGTGAGTCTAACCGGAATTGCTTTTCGCCTATCAAGCAAAGGTGCAATTATGTTATTATATTTTGGTAGTTTAGTTCCTATTAATTTACCGGTTGGTATATAACCATGTTTTGCTGCATTTGTTTTATTAACAATTTCCATATAATTAGTTACATCCACACTCCTAAATCCTGTTGGTACCTTCTTGAATAATAACTCATACAAACCCGGTGTACCTGTATATATGCGTTCAAAAGTTTGCCCATTTATAACTGTTTTAATAACTACATCATCACCTCTGAAGGTAACAACTCCATTACCAATAGCATAATTATGTTTGTCTCCATCTTCAGTTGGTACCACTCTTATTCCATATGTGTGATCCATAGCCTTCGTTGTATCAGATATCATGTCGTAAATGTAGGCTTTAGGTAATGTAGAAAATTGTTTTACATATTCATCCAAATCACTCATCTTTTTAGTTTGGACTTCAACATTTGCATATTCATCATCATCATCATCATCATTATCAGCGACATATAGGTCTTCGACTATTGGCTGTGTATTGGATGTAGAAGGGGTGTGCTCGTAAACTTGTGGAAGAATACTTGTATCAATGGTAGTATTAGTTGGTGTTACAAATTCTTCCATTTTAATAGGGGATGACCTTCTACCATACTTTTTCTTTTTTGGTGTTTCATTTTTAATTTCTTCAGTTTCCTCAATTTTTTCAAATTTTGGTTCCAATTTAACTTTGAGATTTGCAATAAGGTCTTCTATTGGTTTGGTTATTGGTTGATAGGCCGATCGCATATGTGACTGCGACTGCGCATAATCAGATTTCAAATCTTGAAACTTTTTTTTTACAATACGTCGAGTTTTTAATAACTGCTTGACTAATTGCTTGTCCATGATGTTTATTAAACTACATGTAGATGCAAACTGTTAGAACTCAAACATACAATATATTTATATATTGTTTATAAATGAATAAATGAATCAAATCCTTTTCTATAGCGTCCAGATTTTATTTCACTTTCCTTATCAATAACTAAAAATCCATATTTCTGTCTCCAACAATAAGAACAAATATCTTTAAATTGTTGGTATGACATATCGACACCTACATGATCATCGTAAATGTGTTTTAAATTGGTATTATCTTGCTCAAATATAATCAATATATTAGCATTATCTCTTATAAGTTGTTTTGGTATTTTAGTGTATGTTTGACAAATATAAAAGCAATCTATGTTATTGTGTCGACCAAAACTAAAATAATCCCTCATTATGCTTTGATTGCAACATACAACATCATCAAATATAAAAACTGAATTTTCTTTGGTTTCTTGTGGTGATGAAATCTGATCACTGTTATCATATTCAAAATAACCCATACCCTTTATAGGTTCAATAACTTTTTTTAAATATTGATATTTTGATTGATGTAATGTTTTTGAGTAAATATAAACATTTTGAAATCTTAAACCGTTTGGATGTAAAAGTAAACTAATTATAATATTTGTTTTTCCACACCCAGAACAACCAATAATCAATCCTCTTTTACAACCACCACTAAGCAACTCACTATGTCGTTGAAACGTATTTTCAGAACAATCTATATCTTGATTGTTAATTGGTAAAGATTGCGTTTGTTTTACAACTCTCATTATGCTTCTAAATCTGTAGTTAAACTGATCAATTATGCAATTTTCATAGAATATATAAGTATACCTACATTCTTTATTGTTATTTAGTATATTATGTTAACTCATAAAAGAAAGACTAATCGTGCAAAAAAAAATAACGGACGCGGATTTGTCAACCATTTAATTAATAAAGTTCCTCGAGAATTCCATATCCCAGGATATAATTATTGCGGTCCGGGGACAAAATTAGAAAAAAGACTCAAAAGAGGTGATAAAGGCATAAACCCATTAGACGAACATTGCAAACAACACGATATTGCATATTCAAAATATTCCGATATTTCTAAGCGGCACGAAGCGGATAGATTGCTAAGCAGACAGGCAGTGTTAAGATTAAAAGCAACTGACGCTAGTTTCGGTGAAAAATTTGCCGCGCTAGGTGTGTCTGGTATTATGAAACTAAAAACTAAATTAGGTATGAGTCTAAGACGTCGAAAAACTTCAAAAAGAAAAATTTTAAAATCAAAGCCTAATGTAATGATGGCAAAAATTAAATTAGGTAAAGGTGGCAAACGTAAAACAAAATATGGAAAAAATGGAAAAATACCTTCAAGGATTATTAAAATACCGCGTAGTGGTGGCTTTTTAGGAGCTATAATTTCTGGCGCTATTGGAATTGCAAAAGCTATAATGAAAAAAAGAGCGTTGAAAAGACAACTAGAAGAACAACAGCGACACAACAAAGTGGAAGAGGATGTATTAAAATCTAAAGTAAATAGTAAAGACGGTTATAAAATTGGTGATGGTTTATATGTGAAACCATATAAAAGTGGTCACGGTCTTTACATTTATCCCTATAAAAAAAACTAATAGGAAAGCTACCACAAAGAGCATTAACCAATATTGATTTGTATAAATATGCAAAAAACATTCCATATTTTAGAGGTGTATACATGCTGGATGAATTACCGACTAAAATGTATGCAAAAGAATGTGGTATTGTGAATTTAGAAAAAAAATCAAAAGCTGGTTCTCATTGGGTAGCTTATATAAGAAATAATAATAATATTAAATATTTTGACAGTTTTGGTAATTTAAAACCGCCTCTTGAATTATTAAGATATTTTCATAGAGATGGCAAAAAAAATATTTTATATAATCACGATGCTTTTCAAAAGTATAACACCTATAATTGCGGACATTTATGTTTAATATTTTTATATGAAAATACATTATGAAAATTTCTTCATTCGTATGTTTGGTGTCAATCGAGTATGTCTTATAATATTACTTTTACTGGCAAAAGTTCAATCCTAGAAGCAGATTTCAATCCACCCTTATATTTAAAACAAGATGAAAATTTTGTATTGGGCTTAACAAATTTTGAATCATTTTATTCAATTGCAAACATAGATGAAAACAATAACAAATTTTATTATGGTAACAATAAAGAAATTACAATTCCGGTAGGATCTTATGAAATTACTGATTTAAACACATATTTACAAAAACAGCTTCAAAAACATGACGAAGATATCAAAATTATAGGAAATAATAATACATTAAAAGTGCATATAAAATGTACAGCACCCATTGATTTTACTAAAGATAATACGATTGGAACATTATTGGGTTTTAATAAAAGATTGTTATTAAAAAATATTTCCAATGAATCAGACTTTTCAACAGATATTTTAAAAATAAATTCTTTATGTGTTGACTGTAGTATTACAACCAGTTCTTATAGAAACGGAAGATTGGGTCATACATTGTTTCAGTTTTTTCCTACGGTACCACCAGGTTATAAAATTGTACAGTCCCCTGAGACGGTTATATATTTACCAATTAATACATCAACTATTACTAACATAACACTTAAAATAGTGGACCAAGATGGGAATATAGTCAATTTCAGAGGAGAGACCATCACAGTAGGACTTCATTTAAAGAAAGTGCCTTGAATATGGTAGTGCGATATCATAGTATGCGTAATTATGGTTATAAGAACTTACCATATAACTTAACCGCAACAAGTAATTCAATCATTAGACAATCTGCACGCATTAGATTAACATCAGAAAATATAATATTTTTAAAATCTTTAGGATTTAAACTATATTAAATAATGAGCATTCTTAATGTTAAAGAAAATGTCTTTATTGACAACTCAATTGCAAATTCTCAATTTCACACGCATCAACCATACGCGTCAACAAGTTTCAACAACAACGATGAAATCAGAATTCCAATTCAACAACAAGATATGTACACACTACCGAGTGAAAGCTTTATTTACATAGAAGGCAAATTGCAAGAAACTACTAATAATAAAAAACCAACAAAAACAAAGTTTATTAACAACGGCATTGCTTATCTATTTAGTGAACTTCGCTATGAATTGAATGGTGTTGTTATTGACTCTACTAGAAATGTTGGCTTAACATCAACATTGAAAGGTTACTTATCCTTCAATTCAAATCAAAAATTACAAAATGCCGGATGGTTTTCCAAAACTAATACAGACCAAGATGATATGGTAGATGCTGATGGAAATTTCAATGTTTGCATACCACTTAAAATGTTATTAGGCTTTGCGGAGGATTATAAGAAAATTATAATAAATTCAAAACAAGAATTGGTTTTAATACGTAGTAATACCGATCTTGATGCACTTATAAGCACAGAAGATGAAGGCGTTAAAGTGACAATTAATAAAATCAATTGGAAAGTTCCTCACATTTCTGTAGGATTAGCTGAACAACTTAGATTGACAAAATTATTAGGAAAAAATGAGGATTTATCTATAGCTTTCAGATCTTGGGAATTACATGAACATCCTGCATTACCACAAACAACAAGACATACATGGGCCGTGAAAACGGCTACTCAATTAGAAACACCGAGATATATAATTTTTGGGCTACAAACAGACCGTAAAAATAAAAATAAAAAAGATATGGGTCAATTTGATGATAATGAACTTACAAATCTTCGAGTTTATTTAAATTCTGAAAGATATCCTTATGATAATTTAAATTTAAATTTTAAAACAAATCAAATTGCACAATTATATGAAATGTATGCAAATTTTTAACAATCTTATTATCACAAAGAAATTGAACCTCTTTTTAATCGCAAGGAATTTAAGGAAACAACACCAATAGTACTAATTGATTGTAGTAATCAAAACGAAACATTGCAATCAAATGCTGTTGAAATTAGAATTGAATTTGACACGAGTGAACCTACAAAAGCAAATACTTCTGCCGTATGCCTCATTCTTCACGATAAGATGATCAGTTACAATCCATTCACCAAAGCAGTCAGACAGTTGTAAATGGGCGAGGAATTTAATAGAAGATTAATTATTTATAAAAAAAAATTAAAGAGGTTAAAACATCAAATATATTTGTACTCTATTAAAATTAAACTTTTTAAAGATTTTTCTAAATTACAAATAAAATGTTAATTATTGATGTCCAAGGATTTAAAATTGGTTCCAACAAGTTTTCACCTAAAGAACTGGCAATTTTTGATGGTACCCGAATAGCTCACTACGTATTTAAAGCCCCCTTTCCATTTCACTTCTTGGAGTTAGAATATAAGAAACAAGCTGAATGGTTAATTAAGAACCATCATTGCATCGATTGGAATCAAGGATTCACACCCCAGCATCATTTTAAAAATATAATACAAGACGTCAGGGCTGACACAATTTATGTTAAAGGGAGAGAAAAAGTTATTTTTTTACAAAAGTTTACCACAATACCTGTACAAGAATTTGATGAGCATTCAGCTTTAACTTCAGCCGAATCAAGATGCTTATATCACTCCAAACATATCTCCATGTGTGCATTATCAAATGTTTACCAATTATACGATGATTTTGTAATGAATTAATAAAACACTTTTTTTTTTTATAAATATTATTTTATTAACGCTTCTAAACATGTATTTACAATTTACAGCAAAAACTACCTATCAACAATAATAACGAATATAAATAATAATAATAATATTAACAATAATATATATACAATATTATACAAATTTAAATAGAAAACAATTTATAAACTTAATTTAAACAATAATTACATACTATCTGCCACTTCAATCAATAAATCTAAATTCGTTTGGGCCTCATCACGATATTCGAAATTTTCTAAAACTTGTTCTAATATTTTAATATTTTCTAGAGGTTCTTCGAAAAATGAAATATTAGTATGCCCCCATGCTAAAGTTTTTACTGAACCGGGTATTGAATATCGCTTATCATCCTTGTTGGATAAGGCGACTTTATTTTTAATTTCTGTGTACATATCATGTAGCTGAGATTTAAAAACATACATACTACAATAAATTAAATCTTTTCCGTTAACTACATCTCTATAATCTTTTAAAGTTAACTGATTTTTAATTGAAAATTTTGACACACCTTTAGCTTTTTTTACAATCTCAGTTTCATTTGTCGGCACATGTAAACAATATGCTTTAGCGCCGGTACCATAAAAACATTTAATAGGAATGCCTGCATACTCATCTTTCATTTTACCAACTATAGATTGATTTCGAGGGATGTTGAAAATATTTTTTTCGGGGTAATTAGAGGTGTCGAAATAATTTAAATTAAATTTAATGTCATTGTATACATTATTTTCGATAACTTCTATAATTAATGAGTCGGTGTCAGTATAAAGCAAAGACATTTTAACACCGTACTTAGGTTTTAAATAACTATAGAAAAAATCATAAATAGTTGTTTTAGAAAGGTCTAATATCGAAAAGCCGACGTAAATGGGTTTATCATAATAAATATTTACCTTATTCATTTGCACCGCAACTAAATTTTCACTAAAAACTGTAAAATTGTGGAAATTTGGTTTTGATGTATAAATTTCAGCGCCCCATTTTTTTCCAATTCTTTCCCAATGAGTTAAAAGCTTTATATCAACTCTATTCTCTAAATTTTCCATGGTTTTACCGAAAACGCTAACGTTATATGATTTAAATAAATCCTTTTCAAATTTAAATTTGGCTTTGTTTCTTAAATTAGTATTAAAGTCGATATAGCTTTTAAGCCATGGGGATTGATTAAATTTTAAAATTCTATGAATTTTTTTAAGAATCAAACCGTGGTGCAGGCATTGTTTTAAGGCAATATAATGTATTATGTAATTATTTTTATTTTCTAAATTTTGTATTAGTTTAGGATATTTCCCATTTGGGGGAATTACATTTTCCGGGCAAAATGGTAAATCATTATGAAGATCATGCAAATATGTTGGATATTCCAAATCAACTTCTAACACGTATCCTTCGGAACTCGTGTCAGAAACTTGAAATATATCAAAACAATCAATTTCAGTTTGGTAAAGCCATTGAAAATTTTTATAGGGTAGATACTGCTGCATACTATGCCCATACAAATTAGTTGCATCTAAATATAAAAGATAAGAAATAATTTTTGAATCATCATAATCTGTGAGAAATGGATTATTGGCAATTGCCTCTTTTTTTATGCAAGCACTGACACCCCCGCGAATTCCCTTTTTAAAAAAATGTAGCATGTCTATATCGGTCAAAAGTTCCAATTCAATTTTTGTGTATTTTAACATTGCATCCCAACTTAAACCAGGCAAAGTATAATATTGTGCAGGATCTAACTTATGTTCTTTTAGTGAAAAATTACGGAAATTTTCAAAAATATCTGTCAAGAGCAAAACATCGGATTTTAAATATATATCTGCATAATCCCCTAAAGATTTGCATTTAAATAATTTATACACCTCTAACGCTCGAGAATAATCATTATCTGAAACGTGGCTGTTATTAAGTGTATTAAAAAATTTATCTTTTGAAGGTAATTCTGAATCATTTAGTTTTGAAAAATCATCGACATAGGAATATGGAAATATCCCCTTTTGTCGAATGTGTTGAAATTCAACATCATCCGTAAAAAATTTTCTTATTTCATTGCATTGTTCAGATTCTAATGCGGAAGATAAATTTTCGATTGATGATGATAAAAATCGAAATGAATCTAGAAATTTTAAGTTGAAACATACCGGTTTATGTACACCATCTTTCACGCATGTATCGACAATAATTTGCTTACTGAATGATACATACTTTTCTTTGTTTTGCGCAATTACTGAAATACTTTCCTTGTCCAACGCTAACGTCTTAATAAATAAATGAGAATCGTAATTTAGGTTGTGGAAAAATATAGGAATAAAATTTCTACAATAATAATTTAAATTACATCTATTATGAGCCGGACCTCTGTACTGCCCTGTCAAATGACAGTGATCCATTATTTTTGGTTCATTATTTAAAAAAGACTCTTCGCAAATACAACAAAATAAACTTTGCTCATGTTTAAATTTTTCATTGTCTGTCAAAGGTGTCATTTTTATAAAAGGTTTTAAATAATTTAAATATATGTATTTAACATCTGTTTCTAATGATTTAATAAATATTTTTCCACAATCCGGCCCGCGATATGAAACAAGTTTTGAAAAGGAATCATTATAAGAACATTTTATATAATATGCAAACGCGTAAGGCTCATGCAAAAACGATTTTACCGAATATGAATTATTTGGATTAGGTAAAGTATTTGTAATTGGCTTCAAAACACACTCAAAATCCGCGTAAACAACAAATGGCATCCTTAATTTTTTATGAAAATTTACAAACTTTTGTATATTTTCCGGACGCATTTGACCATATGTTTCGATTAATTTAGTGGATGGTAACACTGTACTGGTATATGAACAATCACGTTCCAGATGGCGTTGGAATTTTTCAATTGAATTGAAATGAATTAAGCATCCGTCACATAAATATTTAGCGTTTGTGCGACCAGATAATTGAGTTGAAATCAATCTACTTAAATTTGTTATAAGCGTATAATGACAAATACCTTCATCATTTGTTAATAATAGTAAATTTAGATGTACCGGCATTTTTAATTTTGTATAGTGATAAGGTCCAACAACCTGACATTCCCATTTCCCACTTCTAAATATTTTTTCTAGCCCGTAAACATTAATTGATAAATTTTTTTTTTTTTCAAAATTTTCGATGTCTTTTAACTTGGTGGGAAATGTGATGTCATTGAAATCATAGATATTATTAAAATTAGGGTACGAAGATGGTAAATTTGGAGGACCGTTAGCTTGACAAACGCCCGCTATTATAGACCAGGCAAAACAACATTCATCGCGGTTTTTTATATTTAAAATTGAATTTTTTTTAGAGATACTAGGGGGCAATTCAAAATATGAAGATCCTCTTAGAGGGTTATATTTAGCTACATTTATTTCTAAAAATAAAATATGTTGCAATGCCCAACCTGAATCTTTTTCCTGAAATTCCTCCATCTTCTTACTAATTTTATCAAAGAGTTCACCACATAAATTGTCAATGTCAGTAGAAGCTGTTACAACTACATTTCTCGTATTAAAAGATTTAATATCTTGTAACACTTTAGCTTCTATGATATAAAGCCCAAATAATTCAAAGTTTAATTTAAATGTGATATGCTTTTCAATCAAATCTAATATTAATTTAGATATTTTATCTTTAATACTAATTCTAAAATTTTGCAAATTTATGTGGTGAGTGTTATTAATTCTAAAACTACATATCTTATATCCGAAGGCGCTCCCAAGCTGAATAACCCCATCGATGTTTGTCCCGCAGGTATTGTTTTTATGGGTTAATTTTCGGTGGTGACTTCTCCATGCATGTCCGGGGACAGCGACTTCGCATGCGGGGCAGAATTTGGTGTCGGTACAAGAATCTAAAACAAATACACATTTAATTGTAGTAAATAGGTTAGTAAAGTTCTGGCTCAAAATCTCATGAGTTTAAATTTTTTAACTTACTTGATGTTGAGGCATGTGCCGCTCCTGCTTGTGAGACTCCTGCGACCGAATCATTAACTTCTTTATTTTTATCTATTAAAAAAAAATGTATTAGGATAATAAAAAAACTTTTAAAGTTTACACTTACTCAAAATTAGTTCTTTGCGTTTTCGGGGCGGTGATGGAATATCTTCATTCATCCACTGCTCATAAATGTCTGTAAATTATATTAAACTTTAGTTTATTTTAAATTGTTTAAAAAACAGCAGCTTACCATCAATCTTTCTTTTGTGCTGATCCATTTTTTGCAATTATTGTAGTAGTAGTAGTTGTAGCAATAATAATAATTATTATAAAGCACGCACTGGTTTTGCATCAATATGATACTTTCACTGTGAGGTTTAAAACGCAACTGAAGTAAGCGTCTCGGAGTTGCATCGCAATACTTTCGAATCGTTTCATAATTAAATGTTTTAAATATATATAAAAAAAATGTAATTCTTATAAATAAAATTAAATTGTTTAATGTGCTTCCATTATATATAATTATAATATTATGCACGATTCTGTTTTTTTCTTTGTTCTCTCATATTTAATAAATCTTTTAAAGTAGTTTCATAAAGCATATTATGTACAGATATATTTGTGGGGTCTTCCCAAATTATAAATCTATCACTACATCTATTTGCACATATTGGTAATATGCTAATATTATTTAGACAATTTAAATTATTTGTCCAGCCAACAATTTCGAAAATGATATAATTATTAGAATCTGTACACATCCGGCAGTAATAATTTAATGTATCAAATCTTAAAAAACGGCGATTGTTCATCGGGCAATTGTAAAAATCATTTACTTTTTGCACAGAACTTCTTCTTAGCTCTAGTTTGCTAAATAATTTAAACATTTTTGAATGTGGCGATAAAAAATGGGGTGTAATACGTTCAAACGTTTTATTATTATTATATATATGATGCATCAAACACCACACAGCTCTCGATGTCACTAATATAAATTTTGTAACGTAAACCTCTTTTAGTTTAATACTATTTTGTAGATATCTAGAAATGTGTGAACACGATTTTGAGCACTCGGTGTCACGAAATAAACAAAAATCACAATTATGCAATGATTTTGTGAGCATATGTAATATATCATTTGCTGTTAATATTCTTGAAAACAGGCATTGTAAAGATGGATAAGTTTTACAAGTTTCGTCAATATTGATGTATTGCACAGCTATTTGCTTCAGCATTTTTGGTGTTGAACTACACATATTGATACGCTAGTCTATACTGAATGATGTAAACATACGGATTATGAAAGGGTCAAGATTGGGGCATGTTGCGTGTAAATATGATCTATTTTTAAACATGTCTAGAGTGAATGAAGACAATGAACCAAGTGCGTCTAAGGCTCAAGGTTGTAGGCAATTATCTATTTTTAGAATGTTGTATCATTTGACCTTCATGTCTAGACCTGGCACAATGAACCAAGTGCATCCAAGGCGAAAGGTTGTAGACGGTTATCTATTTTTAGAATGTTGTAATATTTGACCTTCAAGTCTAGATTGAGGTCAATAAACCAGACGAGGTCTCCCTCAAGGTCAAGTGGTACAACATTCTCTCTCTACTTCGACTTTTTGCTCGATTTTCGAAAATTTCATTTGTGTTTGAAAGCATGTGAAACGCGTAAAAAACGAAAAAAAATCGACTCTTCACTCGATTTTCGAAAATTTCATTTGTGTTTGAAAGCATGTGAAACGAAAAAAAAATCGACTTTTTGCTCGATTTTCGAAAATTTCATTTGTGTTTGAAAGCATGTAAAACGCGTAAAAAACGAAAAAAAATCGACTCTTCACTCGATTTTCGAAAATTTCATTTGTGTTTGAAAGCATGTAAAACGAAAAAAAAATCGACTTTTTGCTTGATTTTCGAAAATTTCATTTGTGTTTGAAAGCATGTGAAACGAAAAAAAAAATCGACTTTTTGCTCGATTTTCGAAAATTTCATTTGGGTTTGAAAGCATGTGAAACGAAAAAAAAATCGACTTTTTGCTCGATTTTCAAAAATTTCATTTGTGTTTGAAAGCATGTGAAACGAAAAAAAAATCGACTTTTTGCTCGATTTTCGAAAATTTCATTTGTGTTTGAAAGCATGTGAAACGAAAAAAAAATCGACTTTTTGCTCGATTTTCAAAAATTTTATTTGTGTTTGAAAGCATGTGAAACGAAAAAAAAATCGACTTTTTGCTCGATTTTCGAAAATTTCATTTGTGTTTGAAAGCATGTGAAACGAAAAAAAAATCGACTTTTTGCTCGATTTTCGAAAATTTCATTTGTGTTTAAAAGCATGAAACGAAAAAAAAATCGACTTTTTGCTCGATTTTCGAAAATTTCATTTGTGTTTGAAAGCATGTGAATCGAAAAAAAAATCGACTTTTTGATCGGTTTTATAAAATTTCATTTGTGTTTGAAAGCATGTGAAACGAAAAAAAAAATCGACTTTTTGCTCGATTTTCAAAAATTTCATTTGTGTTTGAAAGCATGTGAAACGCGTAAAAAATCGACTCTTCACTCCATTTTCGAAAATTTCATTTGTGTTTGAAAGCATGTGAAACGAAAAAAAAAATCGACTTTTTGCTCAATTTTCGAAAATTTCATCTGTGTTTGAAAGCATGTGTAACGAAAAAAAAATCGACTTTTTGCTCGATTTTCGAAAATTTCATTTGTGTTTGAAAGCATGTGAAACGCGTAAAAAATCGACTCTTCACTCGATTTTCGAAAATTTCATTTGTGTTTGAAAGCATGTGAAACGAATAAAAAATCGACTCTTTACTCGATTTTCGAAAATTTCATTTGTGTTTGAAAGCATGTGAAACGAAAAAAAAATCGACTTTTTGCTCGATTTTCGAAAATTTCATTTGTGTTTGAAAGCATGTGAAACGAAAAAAAAAAATCGACTTTTTGCTCGATTTTCGAAAATTTCATTTGTGTTTGAAAGCATGTGAAACGAAAAAAAAAACGACTTTTGCTCGATTTTCGAAAATTTCATTTGTGTTGAAAGCATGTGAAACGAAAAAAAAATCGACTTTTTGCTCGATTTTCGAAAATTTCATTTGTGTTTGAAAGCATGTGAAACGAAAAAAAAAATCGACTTTTTGCTCGATTTTCGAAAATTTCATTTGTGTTTGAAAGCATGTGAAACGAAAAAAAAATCGACTTTTTGCTCGATTTTCGAAAATTTCATTTGTGTTTGATAGCATGTGAAACGAAAAAAAAAATCGACTTTTTGCTCGATTTTCGAAAATTTCATTTGTGTTTGAAAGCATGTGAAACGAAAAAAAAAAATCGACTTTTTGCTCGATTTTCGAAAATTTCATTTGTGTTTGAAAGCATGTGAAACGAAAAAAAAAATCGACTTTTTGCTCGATTTTCGAAAATTTCATTTGTGTTTGAAAGCATGTGAAACAAAAAAAAATCGACTTTTTGCTCGATTTTCGAAAATTTCATTTGTGTTTAAAAGCATGTGAAACGCGTAAAAAACGAAAAAAAATCGACTCTTCACTCGATTTTCGAAAATTTCATTTGTGTTTGAAAGCATGTGAAACGAAAAAAAAATCGACTTTTTGCTCGATTTTCGAAAATTTCATTTGTGTTTGAAAGCATGTGAAACGAATAAAAAATCGACTTTTTGCTCGATTTTCGAAAATTTCATTTGTGTTTGAAAGCATGTGAAACGAAAAAAAAAATCGACTTTTTGCTCGATTTTCGAAAATTTCATTTGGGTTTGAAAGCATGTGAAACGAAAAAAAAATCGACTTTTTGCTCGATTTTCAAAAATTTCATTTGTGTTTGAAAGCATGTGAAACGAAAAAAAAATCGACTTTTTGCTCGATTTTCGAAAATTTCATTTGTGTTTGAAAGCATGTGAAACGAAAAAAAAATCGACTTTTTGCTCGATTTTCAAAAATTTTATTTGTGTTTGAAAGCATGTGAAACGAAAAAAAAATCGACTTTTTGCTCGATTTTCGAAAATTTCATTTGTGTTTGAAAGCATGTGAAACGAAAAAAAAATCGACTTTTTGCTCGATTTTCGAAAATTTCATTTGTGTTTAAAAGCATGAAACGAAAAAAAAATCGACTTTTTGCTCGATTTTCGAAAATTTCATTTGTGTTTGAAAGCATGTGAATCGAAAAAAAAATCGACTTTTTGATCGGTTTTATAAAATTTCATTTGTGTTTGAAAGCATGTGAAACGAAAAAAAAAATCGACTTTTTGCTCGATTTTCAAAAATTTCATTTGTGTTTGAAAGCATGTGAAACGCGTAAAAAATCGACTCTTCACTCCATTTTCGAAAATTTCATTTGTGTTTGAAAGCATGTGAAACGAAAAAAAAAATCGACTTTTTGCTCAATTTTCGAAAATTTCATCTGTGTTTGAAAGCATGTGTAACGAAAAAAAAATCGACTTTTTGCTCGATTTTCGAAAATTTCATTTGTGTTTGAAAGCATGTGAAACGCGTAAAAAATCGACTCTTCACTCGATTTTCGAAAATTTCATTTGTGTTTGAAAGCATGTGAAACGAATAAAAAATCGACTCTTTACTCGATTTTCGAAAATTTCATTTGTGTTTGAAAGCATGTGAAACGAAAAAAAAATCGACTTTTTGCTCGATTTTCGAAAATTTCATTTGTGTTTGAAAGCATGTGAAACGAAAAAAAAAATCGACTTTTTGCTCGATTTTCGAAAATTTCATTTGTGTTTGAAAGCATGTGAAACGAAAAAAAAAACGACTTTTGCTCGATTTTCGAAAATTTCATTTGTGTTGAAAGCATGTGAAACGAAAAAAAAATCGACTTTTTGCTCGATTTTCGAAAATTTCATTTGTGTTTGAAAGCATGTGAAACGAAAAAAAAAATCGACTTTTTGCTCGATTTTCGAAAATTTCATTTGTGTTTGAAAGCATGTGAAACGAAAAAAAAATCGACTTTTTGCTCGATTTTCGAAAATTTCATTTGTGTTTGATAGCATGTGAAACGAAAAAAAAAATCGACTTTTTGCTCGATTTTCGAAAATTTCATTTGTGTTTGAAAGCATGTGAAACGAAAAAAAAAAATCGACTTTTTGCTCGATTTTCGAAAATTTCATTTGTGTTTGAAAGCATGTGAAACGAAAAAAAAAATCGACTTTTTGCTCGATTTTCGAAAATTTCATTTGTGTTTGAAAGCATGTGAAACAAAAAAAAATCGACTTTTTGCTCGATTTTCGAAAATTTCATTTGTGTTTAAAAGCATGTGAAACGCGTAAAAAACGAAAAAAAATCGACTCTTCACTCGATTTTCGAAAATTTCATTTGTGTTTGAAAGCATGTGAAACGAAAAAAAAATCGACTTTTTGCTCGATTTTCGAAAATTTCATTTGTGTTTGAAAGCATGTGAAACGAATAAAAAATCGACTTTTTGCTCGATTTTCGAAAATTTCATTTGTGTTTGAAAGCATGTGAAACGCGTAAAAAATCGAATCTTCACTCGATTTTAGAAAATTTCATTTGTGTTTGAAAGCATGTGAAACGAAAAAAAAAAATCGACTTTTTGCTCGATTTTCGAAAATTTCATTTGTGTTTGAAAGCATGTGAAACGAAAAAAAAATCGACTTTTTGCTCGATTTTCGAAAATTTCATTTGTGTTTGAAATCATGTGAACGCGTAAAAGATCGACTCTTCACTCGATTTTCGAAAATTTCATTTGTGTTTGAAAGCATGTGAAACGAAAAAAAAATCGACTTTTTGCTCGATTTTCGAAAATTTCATTTGTGTTTGAAAGCATGTGAAACAAAAAAAAATCGACTTTTTGCTCGATTTTCGAAAATTTCATTTGTGTTTAAAAGCATGTGAAACGCGTAAAAAACGAAAAAAAATCGACTCTTCACTCGATTTTCGAAAATTTCATTTGTGTTTGAAAGCATGTGAAACGAAAAAAAAATCGACTTTTTGCTCGATTTTCGAAAATTTCATTTGTGTTTGAAAGCATGTGAAACGAAAAAAAAAATCGACTTTTTGCTCGATTTTCGAAAATTTCATTTGGGTTTGAAAGCATGTAAAACGAAAAAAAAATCGACTTTTTGCTCGATTTTCAAAAATTTCATTTGTGTTTGAAAGCATGTGAAACGAAAAAAAAATCGATTTTTTGCTCGATTTTCGAAAATTTCATTTGTGTTTGAAAGCATGTGAAACGAAAAAAAAATCGACTTTTTGCTCGATTTTCAAAAATTTTATTTGTGTTTGAAAGCATGTGAAACGAAAAAAAAATCGACTTTTTGCTCGATTTTCGAAAATTTCATTTGTGTTTGAAAGCATGTGAAACGAAAAAAAAATCGACTTTTTGCTCGATTTTCGAAAATTTCATTTGTGTTTAAAAGCATGAAACGAAAAAAAAATCGACTTTTTGCTCGATTTTCGAAAATTTCATTTGTGTTTGAAAGCATGAGAATCGAAAAAAAAATCGACTTTTTGATCGGTTTTATAAAATTTCATTTGTGTTTGAAAGCATGTGAAACGAAAAAAAAAATCGACTTTTTGCTCGATTTTCGAAAATTTCATTTGTGTTTGAAAGCATGTGAAACGCGTAAAAAATCGACTCTTCACTCCATTTTCGAAAATTTCATTTGTGTTTGAAAGCATGTGAAACGAAAAAAAAAATCGACTTTTTGCTCAATTTTCGAAAATTTCATCTGTGTTTGAAAGCATGTGTAACGAAAAAAAAATCGACTTTTTGCTCGATTTTCGAAAATTTCATTTGTGTTTGAAAGCATGTGAAACGCGTAAAAAATCGACTCTTCACTCGATTTTCGAAAATTTCATTTGTGTTTGAAAGCATGTGAAACGAAAAAAAATCGACTTTTTGCTCGATTTTCGAAAATTTCATTTGTGTTTGAAAGCATGTGAAACGAAAAAAAATCGACTTTTTGCTCGATTTTCGAAAATTTCATTTGTGTTTGAAAGCATGTGAAACGCGTAAAAAATCGACTCTTCACTCGATTTTCGAAAATTTCATTTGTGTTTGAAAGCATGTGAAACGAATAAAAAATCGACTTTTTGCTCGATTTTCGAAAATTTCATTTGTGTTTGAAAGCATGTGAAACGAAAAAAAAAATCGACTTTTTGCTCGATTTTCGAAAATTTCATTTGTGTTTGAAAGCATGTGAAACAAAAAAAAATCGACTTTTTGCTCGATTTTCGAAAATTTCATTTGTGTTTAAAAGCATGTGAAACGCGTAAAAAACGAAAAAAAATCGACTCTTCACTCGATTTTCGAAAATTTCATTTGTGTTTGAAAGCATGTGAAACGAAAAAAAAATCGACTTTTTGCTCGATTTTCGAAAATTTCATTTGTGTTTGAAAGCATGTGAAACGAATAAAAAATCGACTTTTTGCTCGATTTTCGAAAATTTCATTTGTGTTTGAAAGCATGTGAAACGCGTAAAAAATCGAATCTTCACTCGATTTTAGAAAATTTCATTTGTGTTTGAAAGCATGTGAAACGAAAAAAAAAAATCGACTTTTTGCTCGATTTTCGAAAATTTCATTTGTGTTTGAAAGCATGTGAAACGAAAAAAAAATCGACTTTTTGCTCGATTTTCGAAAATTTCATTTGTGTTTGAAATCATGTGAACGCGTAAAAGATCGACTCTTCACTCGATTTTCGAAAATTTCATTTGTGTTTGAAAGCATGTGAAACGAAAAAAAAATCGACTTTTTGCTCGATTTTCGAAAATTTCATTTGTGTTTGAAAGCATGTGAAACAAAAAAAAATCGACTTTTTGCTCGATTTTCGAAAATTTCATTTGTGTTTAAAAGCATGTGAAACGCGTAAAAAACGAAAAAAAATCGACTCTTCACTCGATTTTCGAAAATTTCATTTGTGTTTGAAAGCATGTGAAACGAAAAAAAAATCGACTTTTTGCTCGATTTTCGAAAATTTCATTTGTGTTTGAAAGCATGTGAAACGAAAAAAAAAATCGACTTTTTGCTCGATTTTCGAAAATTTCATTTGGGTTTGAAAGCATGTAAAACGAAAAAAAAATCGACTTTTTGCTCGATTTTCAAAAATTTCATTTGTGTTTGAAAGCATGTGAAACGAAAAAAAAATCGATTTTTTGCTCGATTTTCGAAAATTTCATTTGTGTTTGAAAGCATGTGAAACGAAAAAAAAATCGACTTTTTGCTCGATTTTCAAAAATTTTATTTGTGTTTGAAAGCATGTGAAACGAAAAAAAAATCGACTTTTTGCTCGATTTTCGAAAATTTCATTTGTGTTTGAAAGCATGTGAAACGAAAAAAAAATCGACTTTTTGCTCGATTTTCGAAAATTTCATTTGTGTTTAAAAGCATGAAACGAAAAAAAAATCGACTTTTTGCTCGATTTTCGAAAATTTCATTTGTGTTTGAAAGCATGTGAATCGAAAAAAAAATCGACTTTTTGATCGGTTTTATAAAATTTCATTTGTGTTTGAAAGCATGTGAAACGAAAAAAAAAATCGACTTTTTGCTCGATTTTCGAAAATTTCATTTGTGTTTGAAAGCATGTGAAACGCGTAAAAAATCGACTCTTCACTCCATTTTCGAAAATTTCATTTGTGTTTGAAAGCATGTGAAACGAAAAAAAAAATCGACTTTTTGCTCAATTTTCGAAAATTTCATCTGTGTTTGAAAGCATGTGTAACGAAAAAAAAATCGACTTTTTGCTCGATTTTCGAAAATTTCATTTGTGTTTGAAAGCATGTGAAACGAAAAAAAAATCGACTTTTTGCTCGATTTTCGAAAATTTCATTTGTGTTTGAAAGCATGTGAAACGAATAAAAAATCGACTTTTTGCTCGATTTTCGAAAATTTCATTTGTGTTTGAAAGCATGTGAAACGCGTAAAAAATCGAATCTTCACTCGATTTTAGAAAATTTCATTTGTGTTTGAAAGCATGTGAAACGAAAAAAAAAAATCGACTTTTTGCTCGATTTTCGAAAATTTCATTTGTGTTTGAAAGCATGTGAAACGAAAAAAAAATCGACTTTTTGCTCGATTTTCGAAAATTTCATTTGTGTTTGAAATCATGTGAACGCGTAAAAGATCGACTCTTCACTCGATTTTCGAAAATTTCATTTGTGTTTGAAAGCATGTGAAACGAAAAAAAAATCGACTTTTTGCTCGATTTTCGAAAATTTCATTTGTGTTTGAAAGCATGTGAAACAAAAAAAAATCGACTTTTTGCTCGATTTTCGAAAATTTCATTTGTGTTTAAAAGCATGTGAAACGCGTAAAAAACGAAAAAAAATCGACTCTTCACTCGATTTTCGAAAATTTCATTTGTGTTTGAAAGCATGTGAAACGAAAAAAAAATCGACTTTTTGCTCGATTTTCGAAAATTTCATTTGTGTTTGAAAGCATGTGAAACGCGTAAAAAACGAAAAAAAATCGACTCTTCACTCGATTTTCGAAAATTTCATTTGTGTTTGAAAGCATGTGAAACGAAAAAAAAATCGACTTTTTGCTCGATTTTCGAAAATTTCATTTGTGTTTGAAAGCATGTGAAACGAATAAAAAATCGACTTTTTGCTCGATTTTCGAAAATTTCATTTGTGTTTGAAAGCATGTGAAACGAAAAAAAAATCGACTCTTCACTCGATTTTCAAAAATTTTATTTGTGTTTGAAAGCATGTGAAACGAAAAAAAAAACGACTTTTGTTCGATTTTCGAAAATTTCATTTGTGTTTGAAAGCATGTGAAACGAATAAAAAATCGACTTTTTGCTCGATTTTCGAAAATTTTATTTGTGTTTGAAAGCATGTGAAACGAAAAAAAAAACGACTTTTGTTCGATTTTCGAAAATTTCATTTGTGTTTGAAAGCATGTGAAACGAAAAAAAAAATCGACTTTTGCTCGATTTTCGAAAATTTCATTTGTGTTTGAAAGCATGTGAAACGAAAAAAAAAACGACTTTTGCTCGATTTTCGAAAATTTCATTTGTGTTGAAAGCATGTGAAACGAAAAAAAAATCGACTTTTTGCTCGATTTTCGAAAATTTCATTTGTGTTTGAAAGCATGTGAAACGAAAAAAAAATCGACTTTTTGCTCGATTTTCGAAAATTTCATTTGTGTTTGATAGCATGTGAAACGAAAAAAAAAATCGACTTTTTGCTCGATTTTCGAAAATTTCATTTGTGTTTGAAAGCATGTGAAACGAAAAAAAAAATCGACTTTTTGCTCGATTTTCGAAAATTTCATTTGTGTTTGAAAGCATGTGAAACGAAAAAAAAAATCGAATTTTTGCTCGATTTTCGAAAATTTCATTTGTGTTTGAAAGCATGTGAAACAAAAAAAAATCGACTTTTTGCTCGATTTTCGAAAATTTCATTTGTGTTTAAAAGCATGTGAAACGCGTAAAAAACGAAAAAAAATCGACTCTTCACTCGATTTTCGAAAATTTCATTTGTGTTTGAAAGCATGTGAAACGAAAAAAAAATCGACTTTTTGCTCGATTTTCGAAAATTTCATTTGTGTTTGAAAGCATGTGAAACGAAAAAAAAATCGACTTTTTGCTCGATTTTCGAAAATTTCATTTGTGTTTGAAATCATGTGAAACGCGTAAAAGATCGACTCTTCACTCGATTTTCGAAAATTTCATTTGTGTTTGAAAGCATGTGAAACGAAAAAAAAATCGACTTTTTGCTCGATTTTCGAAAATTTCATTTGTGTTTGAAAGCATGTGAAACGCGTAAAAAACGAAAAAAAATCGACTCTTCACTCGATTTTCGAAAATTTCATTTGTGTTTGAAAGCATGTGAAACGAAAAAAAAATCGACTTTTTGCTCGATTTTCGAAAATTTCATTTGTGTTTGAAAGCATGTGAAACGAATAAAAAATCGACTTTTTGCTCGATTTTCGAAAATTTCATTTGTGTTTGAAAGCATGTGAAACAAAAAAAAATCGACTTTTTGCTCGATTTTCGAAAATTTCATTTGTGTTTAAAAGCATGTGAAACGCGTAAAAAACGAAAAAAAATCGACTCTTCACTCGATTTTCGAAAATTTCATTTGTGTTTGAAAGCATGTGAAACGAAAAAAAAAATCGACTTTTTGCTCGATTTTCGAAAATTTCATTTGTGTTTGAAAGCATGTGAAACGAAAAAAAATCGACTTTTTGCTCGATTTTCGAAAATTTCATTTGGGTTTGAAAGCATGTAAAACGAAAAAAAAATCGACTTTTTGCTCGATTTTCAAAAATTTCATTTGTGTTTGAAAGCATGTGAAACGAAAAAAAAATCGATTTTTTGCTCGATTTTCGAAAATTTCATTTGTGTTTGAAAGCATGTGAAACGAAAAAAAAATCGACTTTTTGCTCGATTTTCAAAAATTTTATTTGTGTTTGAAAGCATGTGAAACGAAAAAAAAATCGACTTTTTGCTCGATTTTCGAAAATTTCATTTGTGTTTGAAAGCATGTGAAACGAAAAAAAAATCGACTTTTTGCTCGATTTTCGAAAATTTCATTTGTGTTTAAAAGCATGAAACGAAAAAAAAATCGACTTTTTGCTCGATTTTCGAAAATTTCATTTGTGTTTGAAAGCATGTGAATCGAAAAAAAAATCGACTTTTTGATCGGTTTTATAAAATTTCATTTGTGTTTGAAAGCATGTGAAACGAAAAAAAAAATCGACTTTTTGCTCGATTTTCGAAAATTTCATTTGTGTTTGAAAGCATGTGAAACGCGTAAAAAATCGACTCTTCACTCCATTTTCGAAAATTTCATTTGTGTTTGAAAGCATGTGAAACGAAAAAAAAAATCGACTTTTTGCTCAATTTTCGAAAATTTCATCTGTGTTTGAAAGCATGTGTAACGAAAAAAAAATCGACTTTTTGCTCGATTTTCGAAAATTTCATTTGTGTTTGAAAGCATGTGAAACGAAAAAAAAATCGACTTTTTGCTCGATTTTCGAAAATTTCATTTGTGTTTGAAAGCATGTGAAACGAATAAAAAATCGACTTTTTGCTCGATTTTCGAAAATTTCATTTGTGTTTGAAAGCATGTGAAACGCGTAAAAAATCGAATCTTCACTCGATTTTAGAAAATTTCATTTGTGTTTGAAAGCATGTGAAACGAAAAAAAAAAATCGACTTTTTGCTCGATTTTCGAAAATTTCATTTGTGTTTGAAAGCATGTGAAACGAAAAAAAAATCGACTTTTTGCTCGATTTTCGAAAATTTCATTTGTGTTTGAAATCATGTGAACGCGTAAAAGATCGACTCTTCACTCGATTTTCGAAAATTTCATTTGTGTTTGAAAGCATGTGAAACGAAAAAAAAATCGACTTTTTGCTCGATTTTCGAAAATTTCATTTGTGTTTGAAAGCATGTGAAACAAAAAAAAATCGACTTTTTGCTCGATTTTCGAAAATTTCATTTGTGTTTAAAAGCATGTGAAACGCGTAAAAAACGAAAAAAAATCGACTCTTCACTCGATTTTCGAAAATTTCATTTGTGTTTGAAAGCATGTGAAACGAAAAAAAAATCGACTTTTTGCTCGATTTTCGAAAATTTCATTTGTGTTTGAAAGCATGTGAAACGCGTAAAAAACGAAAAAAAATCGACTCTTCACTCGATTTTCGAAAATTTCATTTGTGTTTGAAAGCATGTGAAACGAAAAAAAAATCGACTTTTTGCTCGATTTTCGAAAATTTCATTTGTGTTTGAAAGCATGTGAAACGAATAAAAAATCGACTTTTTGCTCGATTTTCGAAAATTTCATTTGTGTTTGAAAGCATGTGAAACGAAAAAAAAATCGACTCTTCACTCGATTTTCAAAAATTTTATTTGTGTTTGAAAGCATGTGAAACGAAAAAAAAAACGACTTTTGTTCGATTTTCGAAAATTTCATTTGTGTTTGAAAGCATGTGAAACGAATAAAAAATCGACTTTTTGCTCGATTTTCGAAAATTTTATTTGTGTTTGAAAGCATGTGAAACGAAAAAAAAAACGACTTTTGTTCGATTTTCGAAAATTTC
Organism: Tachinus rufipes; assembly: GCA_963932245.1. Lineage (NCBI taxonomy): Eukaryota > Metazoa > Arthropoda > Insecta > Coleoptera > Staphylinidae > Tachinus > Tachinus rufipes. Next base: position 105,329,897 of record OZ010742.1, read on the forward strand.
ATTTGTGTTTGAAAGCATGTGAAACGAAAAAAAAAATCGACTTTTGCTCGATTTTCGAAAATTTCATTTGTGTTTGAAAGCATGTGAAACGAAAAAAAAAACGACTTTTGCTCGATTTTCGAAAATTTCATTTGTGTTGAAAGCATGTGAAACGAAAAAAAAATCGACTTTTTGCTCGATTTTCGAAAATTTCATTTGTGTTTGAAAGCATGTGAAACGAAAAAAAAATCGACTTTTTGCTCGATTTTCGAAAATTTCATTTGTGTTTGATAGCATGTGAAACGAAAAAAAAAATCGACTTTTTGCTCGATTTTCGAAAATTTCATTTGTGTTTGAAAGCATGTGAAACGAAAAAAAAAATCGACTTTTTGCTCGATTTTCGAAAATTTCATTTGTGTTTGAAAGCATGTGAAACGAAAAAAAAAATCGACTTTTTGCTCGATTTTCGAAAATTTCATTTGTGTTTGAAAGCATGTGAAACAAAAAAAAATCGACTTTTTGCTCGATTTTCGAAAATTTCATTTGTGTTTAAAAGCATGTGAAACGCGTAAAAAACGAAAAAAAATCGACTCTTCACTCGATTTTCGAAAATTTCATTTGTGTTTGAAAGCATGTGAAACGAAAAAAAAATCGACTTTTTGCTCGATTTTCGAAAATTTCATTTGTGTTTGAAAGCATGTGAAACGAAAAAAAAATCGACTTTTTGCTCGATTTTCGAAAATTTCATTTGTGTTTGAAATCATGTGAAACGCGTAAAAGATCGACTCTTCACTCGATTTTCGAAAATTTCATTTGTGTTTGAAAGCATGTGAAACGAAAAAAAAATCGACTTTTTGCTCGATTTTCGAAAATTTCATTTGTGTTTGAAAGCATGTGAAACGCGTAAAAAACGAAAAAAAATCGACTCTTCACTCGATTTTCGAAAATTTCATTTGTGTTTGAAAGCATGTGAAACGAAAAAAAAATCGACTTTTTGCTCGATTTTCGAAAATTTCATTTGTGTTTGAAAGCATGTGAAACCAATAAAAAATCGACTTTTTGCTCGATTTTCGAAAATTTCATTTGTGTTTGAAAGCATGTGAAACAAAAAAAAATCGACTTTTTGCTCGATTTTCGAAAATTTCATTTGTGTTTAAAAGCATGTGAAACGCGTAAAAAACGAAAAAAAATCGACTCTTCACTCGATTTTCAAAAATTTCATTTGTGTTTGAAAGCATGTGAAACGAAAAAAAAAATCGACTTTTTGCTCGATTTTCGAAAATTTCATTTGTGTTTGAAAGCATGTGAAACGAAAAAAAATCGACTTTTTGCTCGATTTTCGAAAATTTCATTTGTGTTTGAAAGCATGTGAAACGAAAAAAAAAACGACTTTTGCTCGATTTTCGAAAATTTCATTTGTGTTTGAAAGCATGTGAAACGAAAAGAAAAACGACTTTTTGCTCGATTTTCAAAAATTTCATTTGTGTTAGAAAGCATGTGAAACGAAAAAAAAATCGACTTTTTGCTCGATTTTCGAAAATTTCATTTGTGTTTGAAAGCATGTGAAACGCGTAAAAAATCGACTCTTCACTCGATTTTCGAAAATTTCATTTGTGTTTGAAAGCATGTGAAACGAAAAAAAAATCGACATTTTGCTCGATTTTCGAAAATTTCATTTGTGTTTGAAAGCATGTGAAACGCGTAAAAAATCGAAAAAAAATCGACTCTTCACTCGATTTTCGAAAATTTCATTTGTGTTTGAAAGCATGTGAAACAAAAAAAAATCGACTTTTTGCTCGATTTTCGAAAATTTCATTTGTGTTTGAAAGCATGTGAAACGCGTAAAAAACGAAAAAAAATCGACTCTTTACTCGATTTTCGAAAATTTCATTTGTGTTTGAAAGCATGTGAAACGAAAAAAAAATCGACTTTTTGCTCGATTTTCGAAAATTTCATTTGTGTTTGAAAGCATGTAAAACGCGTAAAAAACGAAAAAAAATCGACTCTTCACTCGATTTTCGAAAATTTCATTTGTGTTTGAAAGCATGTAAAACGAAAAAAAAATCGATTTTTTGCTCGATTTTCGAAAATTTCATTTGTGTTTGAAAGCATGTGAAACGAAAAAAAAAATCGACTTTTTGCTCGATTTTCGAAAATTTCATTTGTGTTTGAAAGCATGTGAAACGAAAAAAAAATCGACTTTTTGCTCGATTTTCAAAAATTTCATTTGTGTTTGAAAGCATGTGAAACGAAAAAAAAATCGACTTTTTGCTCGATTTTCGAAAATTTCATTTGTGTTTGAAAGCATGTGAAACGAAAAAAAAATCGACTTTTTGCTCGATTTTCAAAAATTTCATTTGTGTTTGAAAGCATGTGAAACGAAAAAAAAATCGACTTTTTGCTCGATTTTTGAAAATTTCATTTGTGTTTGAAAGCATGTGAAACGAAAAAAAATCGACTTTTTGCTCGATTTTCGAAAATTTCATTTGTGTTTGAAAGCATGTGAAACGAAAAAAAAATCGACTTTTTGCTCGATTTTCGAAAATTTCATTTGTGTTTGAAAGCATGAAACGAAAAAAAAATCGACTTTTTGCTCGATTTTCGAAAATTTCATTTGTGTTTGAAAGCATGTGAAACGAAAAAAAAAATCGACTTTTTGATCGGTTTTCAAAAATTTCATTTGTGTTTGAAAGCATGTGAAACGAAAAAAAAAATCGACTTTTTGCTCGATTTTCGAAAATTTCATTTGTGTTTGAAAGCATGTGAAACGCGTAAAAAATCGACTCTTCACTCCATTTTCGAAAATTTCATTTGTGTTTGAAAGCATGTGAAACGAAAAAAAAAATCGACTTTTTGCTCAATTTTCGAAAATTTCATCTGTGTTTGAAAGCATGTGTAACGAAAAAAAAATCGACTTTTTGCTCGATTTTCGAAAATTTCATTTGTGTTTGAAAGCATGTGAAACGCGTAAAAAAACGACTCTTCACTCGATTTTCGAAAATTTCATTTGTGATTGAAAGCATGTGAAACGAAAAAAAATCGACTTTTTGCTCGATTTTCGAAAATTTCATTTGTGTTTGAAAGCATGTGAAACGCGTAAAAAATCGACTCTTCACTCGATTTTCGAAAATTTCATTTGTGTTTGAAAGCATGTGAAACGAATAAAAAATCGACTCTTTACTCGATATTTGAAAATTTCATTTGTGTTTGAAAGCATGTGAAACGAAAAAAAATCGACTTTTTGCTCGATTTTCGAAAATTTCATTTGTGTTTGAAAGCATGTGAAACGCGTAAAAAATCGACTCTTCACTCGATTTTCGAAAATTTCATTTGTGTTTGAAAGCATGTGAAACGAATAAAAAATCGACTCTTTACTCGATTTTCGAAAATTTCATTTGTGTTTGAAAGCATGTGAAACGAATAAAAAATCGACTTTTTGCTCGATTTTCGAAAATTTTATTTGTGTTTGAAAGCATGTGAAACGAAAAAAAAAACGACTTTTGTTCGATTTTCGAAAATTTCATTTGTAAAATTTCATTTGTGTTTGAAAGCATGTGAAACGAAAAAAAAATCGACTTTTGCTCGATTTTCGAAAATTTCATTTGTGTTTGAAAGCATGTGAAACGAAAAAAAAAACGACTTTTGCTCGATTTTCGAAAATTTCATTTGTGTTGAAAGCATGTGAAACGAAAAAAAAATCGACTTTTTGCTCGATTTTCGAAAATTTCATTTATGTTTGAAAGCATGTGAAACGAAAAAAAAATCGACTTTTTGCTCGATTTTCGAAAATTTCATTTGTGTTTGAAAGCATGAGAAACGAAAAAAAAAATCGACTTTTTGCTCGATTTTCAAAAATTTCATTTGTGTTTGAAAGCATGTGAAACGAAAAAAAAATCGACTTTTTGCTCAATTTTCGAAAATTTCATTTGTGTTTGAAAGCATGTGAAACGAAAAAAAAATCGACTTTTTGCTCGATTTTCAAAAATTTCATTTGTGTTTGAAATCATGTGAAACGAAAAAAAAATCGACTTTTTGATCGGTTTTCAAAAATTTCATTTGTGTTTGAAAGCATGTGAAACGAAAAAAAAAATCGACTTTTTGCTCGATTTTCGAAAATTTCATTTGTGTTTGAAAGCATGTGAAACGCGTAAAAAATCGACTCTTCACTCCATTTTCGAAAATTTCATTTGTGTTTGAAAGCATGTGAAACGAAAAAAAAAATCGACTTTTTGCTCAATTTTCGAAAATTTCATCTGTGTTTGAAAGCATGTGAAACGAATAAAAAATCGACTTTTTGCTCGATTTTCGAAAATTTCATTTGTGTTTGAAAGCATGTGAAACGCGTAAAAAACGAAAAAAAATCGACTCTTCACTCGATTTTCGAAAATTTCATTTGTGTTTGAAAGCATGTGAAACGAAAAAAAAAATCGACTTTTTGCTCGATATTCGAACATTTCATTTGTGTTTGAAAGAATGTGAAACGAATAAAAAAATCGACTTTTTGCTCGATTTTCGAAAATTTCATTTGTGTTTGAAAGCATGTGAAACGAAAAAAAATGGACTTTTTGCTCGATTTTCGAAAATTTCATTTGTGTTTGAAAGCATGTGAAACCAAAAAAAAAATCGACTTTTTGCTCGATTTTCGAAAATTTCATTTGTGTTTGAAAGCATGTGAAACGAAAAAAAAAATCGACTTTTTGCTTGATTTTCGAAAATTTCATTTGTGTTTGAAAACATGTGAAACGAAAAAAAAATCGACTTTTTGCTCGATTTTCGAAAATTTCATTTGTGTTTGAAAGCATGTGAAACGCGTAAAAAATCGACTTCACTCGATTTTCGAAAATTTCATTTGTGTTTGAAAGCATGTGAAACGCGTAAAAAACGAAAAAAAATCGACTCTTCACTCGATTTTCGAAAATTTCATTTGTGTTTGAAAGCATGTGAAACGAAAAAAAATCGACTTTTTGCTCGATTTTCGAAAATTTCATTTGTGTTTGAAAGCATGTGAAACGAAAAAAAAATCGACATTTTGCTCGATTTTCGAAAATTTCATTTGTGTTTGAAAGCATGTGAAACGCGTAAAAAAACGACTCTTCACTCGATTTTCGAAAATTTCATTTGTGATTGAAAGCATGTGAAACGAAAAAAAATCGACTTTTTGCTCGATTTTCGAAAATTTCATTTGTGTTTGAAAGCATGTGAAACGCGTAAAAAATCGACTCTTCACTCGATTTTCGAAAATTTCATTTGTGTTTGAAAGCATGTGAAACGAATAAAAAATCGACTCTTTACTCGATTTTCGAAAATTTCATTTGTGTTTGAAAGCATGTGAAACGAAAAAAAATCGACTTTTTGCTCGATTTTCGAAAATTTCATTTGTGTTTGAAAGCATGTGAAACGCGTAAAAAATCGACTCTTCACTCGATTTTCGAAAATTTCATTTGTGTTTGAAAGCATGTGAAACGAATAAAAAATCGACTCTTTACTCGATTTTCGAAAATTTCATTTGTGTTTGAAAGCATGTGAAACGAATAAAAAATCGACTTTTTGCTCGATTTTCGAAAATTTTATTTGTGTTTGAAAGCATGTGAAACGAAAAAAAAAACGACTTTTGTTCGATTTTCGAAAATTTCATTTGTAAAATTTCATTTGTGTTTGAAAGCATGTGAAACGAAAAAAAAATCGACTTTTGCTCGATTTTCGAAAATTTCATTTGTGTTTGAAAGCATGTGAAACGAAAAAAAAAAACGACTTTTGCTCGATTTTCGAAAATTTCATTTGTGTTGAAAGCATGTGAAACGAAAAAAAAATCGACTTTTTGCTCGATTTTCGAAAATTTCATTTATGTTTGAAAGCATGTGAAACGAAAAAAAAATCGACTTTTTGCTCGATTTTCGAAAATTTCATTTGTGTTTGAAAGCATGAGAAACGAAAAAAAAAATCGACTTTTTGCTCGATTTTCAAAAATTTCATTTGTGTTTGAAAGCATGTGAAACGAAAAAAAAATCGACTTTTTGCTCAATTTTCGAAAATTTCATTTGTGTTTGAAAGCATGTGAAACGAAAAAAAAATCGACTTTTTGCTCGATTTTCAAAAATTTCATTTGTGTTTGAAAGCATGTGAAACGAAAAAAAAATCGACTTTTTGCTCGATTTTTGAAAATTTCATTTGTGTTTGAAAGCATGTGAAACGAAAAAAAATCGACTTTTTGCTCGATTTTCGAAAATTTCATTTGTGTTTGAAAGCATGTGAAACGAAAAAAAAATCGACTTTTTGCTCGATTTTCGAAAATTTCATTTGTGTTTGAAATCATGTGAAACGAAAAAAAAATCGACTTTTTGATCGGTTTTCAAAAATTTCATTTGTGTTTGAAAGCATGTGAAACGAAAAAAAAAATCGACTTTTTGCTCGATTTTCGAAAATTTCATTTGTGTTTGAAAGCATGTGAAACGCGTAAAAAATCGACTCTTCACTCCATATTCGAAAATTTCATTTGTGTTTGAAAGCATGTGAAACGAAAAAAAAAATCGACTTTTTGCTCAATTTTCGAAAATTTCATCTGTGTTTGAAAGCATGTGAAACGAATAAAAAATCGACTTTTTGCTCGATTTTCGAAAATTTCATTTGTGTTTGAAAGCATGTGAAACGCGTAAAAAACGAAAAAAAATCGACTCTTCACTCGATTTTCGAAAATTTCATTTGTGTTTGAAAGCATGTGAAACGAAAAAAAAAATCGACTTTTTGCTCGATATTCGAACATTTCATTTGTGTTTGAAAGAATGTGAAACGAATAAAAAAATCGACTTTTTGCTCGATTTTCGAAAATTTCATTTGTGTTTGAAAGCATGTGAAACGAAACAAATGGACTTTTTGCTCGATTTTCGAAAATTTCATTTGTGTTTGAAAGCATGTGAAACCAAAAAAAAAATCGACTTTTTGCTCGATTTTCGAAAATTTCATTTGTGTTTGAAAGCATGTGAAACGAAAAAAAAAATCGACTTTTTGCTTGATTTTCGAAAATTTCATTTGTGTTTGAAAACATGTGAAACGAAAAAAAAATCGACTTTTTGCTCGATTTTCGAAAATTTCATTTGTGTTTGAAAGCATGTGAAACGCGTAAAAAATCGACTTCACTCGATTTTCGAAAATTTCATTTGTGTTTGAAAGCATGTGAAACGCGTAAAAAACGAAAAAAAATCGACTCTTCACTCGATTTTCGAAAATTTCATTTGTGTTTGAAAGCATGTGAAACGAAAAAAAATCGACTTTTTGCTCGATTTTCGAAAATTTCATTTGTGTTTGAAAGCATGTGAAACGAAAAAAAAATCGACATTTTGCTCGATTTTCGAAAATTTCATTTGTGTTTGAAAGCATGTGAAACGCGTAAAAAATCGACTCTTCACTCGATTTTCGAAAATTTCATTTGTGTTTGAAAGCATGTGAAACGCGTAAAAATCGAAAAAAAATCGACTCTTCACTCGATTTTCGAAAATTTCATTTGTGTTTGAAAGCATGTGAAACAAAAAATAATCGACTTTTTGCTCGATTTTCGAAAATTTCATTTGTGTTTGAAAGCATGTGAAACGCGTAAAAAACGAAAAAAAATCGACTCTTCACTCGATTTTCGAAAATTTCATTTGTGTTTGAAAGCATGTGAAACGAAAAAAAAATCGACTTTTTGCTCGATTTTCGAAAATTTCATTTGTGTTTGAAAGCATGTAAAACGCGTAAAAAACGAAAAAAAATCGACTCTTCACTCGATTTTCGAAAATTTCATTTGTGTTTGAAAGCATGTAAAACGAAAAAAAAATCGACTTTTTGCTCGATTTTCGAAAATTTCATTTGTGTTTGAAAGCATGTGAAACGAAAAAAAAAATCGACTTTTTGCTCGATTTTCGAAAATTTCATTTGTGTTTGAAAGCATGTGAAACGAAAAAAAAATCGACTTTTTGCTGATTTTCAAAAATTTCATTTGTGTTTGAAAGCATGTGAAACGAAAAAAAAATCGACTTTTTGCTCGATTTTCGAAAATTTCATTTGTGTTTGAAAGCATGTGAAACGAAAAAAAAATCGACTTTTTGCTCGATTTTCAAAAATTTCATTTGTGTTTGAAAGCATGTGAAACGAAAAAAAAATCGACTTTTTGCTCGATTTTCGAAAATTTCATTTGTGTTTGAAAGCATGTGAAACGAAAAAAAAATCGACTTTTTGCTCGATTTTCGAAAATTTCAATTGTGTTTAAAAGCATGAAACGAAAAAAAAATCGACTTTTTGCACGATTTTCGAAAATTTCATTTGTGTTTGAAAGCATGTGAATCGAAAAAAAAATCGACTTTTTGATCGGTTTTATAAAATTTCATTTGTGTTTGAAAGCATGTGAAACGAAAAAAAAAATCGACTTTTTGCTCGATTTTCGAAAATTTCATTTGTGTTTGAAAGCATGTGAAACGCGTAAAAAATCGACTCTTCACTCCATTTTCGAAAATTTCATTTGTGTTTGAAAGCATGTGAAACGAAAAAAAAAATCGACTATTTGCTCAATTTTCGAAAATTTCATCTGTGTTTGAAAGCATGTGTAACGAAAAAAAAATCGACTTTTTGCTCGATTTTCGAAAATTTCATTTGTGTTTGAAAGCATGTGAAACGCCTAAAAAAACGACTCTTCACTCGATTTTCGAAAATTTCATTTGTGTTTGAAAGCATGTGAAACGAATAAAAAATCGACTCTTTACTCGATTTTCGAAAATTTCATTTGTGTTTGAAAGCATGTGAAACAAAAAAAAATCGACTTTTTGCTCGATTTTCGAAAATTTCATTTGTGTTTGAAAGCATGTGAAACGCGTAAAAAATCGACTCTTCACTCGATTTTCGAAAATTTCATTTGTGTTTGAAAGCATGTGAAACGAATAAAAAATCGACTCTTTACTCGATTTTCGAAAATTTCATTTGTGTTTGAAAGCATGTGAAACGAATAAAAAATCGACTTTTTGCTCGATTTTCGAAAATTTCATTTGTGTTTGAAAGCATGTGAAACGAAAAAAAAATCGACTTTTTGCTCGTTTTTCGAAAATTTCATTTGTGTTTGAAAGCATGTGAAACGAAAAAAAAATCGACTTTTGCTCGATTTTCGAAAATTTCATTTGTGTTTGAAAGCATGTGAAACGAAAAAAAAAACGACTTTTGCTCGATTTTCGAAAATTTCATTTGTGTTGAAAGCATGTGAAACGAAAAAAAAATCGACTTTTTGCTCGATTTTCGAAAATTTCATTTGTGTTTGAAAGCATGTGAAACGAAAAAAAAATCGACTTTTTGCTCGATTTTCGAAAATTTCATTTGTGTTTGATAGCATGTGAAACGAAAAAAAAAATCGACTTTTTGCTCGATTTTCGAAAATTTCATTTGTGTTTGAAAGTATGTGAAACGAAAAAAAAAAATCGACTTTTTGCTCGATTTTCGAAAATTTCATTTGTGTTTGAAAGCATGTGAAACGAAAAAAAAAATCGACTTTTTGCTCGATTTTCGATAATTTCATTTGTGTTTGAAAGCATGTGAAACAAAAAAAAATCGACTTTTTGCTCGATTTTCGAAAATTTCATTTGTGTTTAAAAGCATGTGAAACGCGTAAAAAACGAAAAAAAATCGACTCTTCACTCGATTTTCGAAAATTTCATTTGTGTTTGAAAGCATGTGAAACGCGTAAAAAACGAAAAAAAATCGACTCTTCACTCGATTTTCGAAAATTTCATTTGTGTTTGAAAGCATGTGAAACGAAAAAAAAATCGACTTTTTGCTCGATTTTCGAAAATTTCATTTGTGTTTGAAAGCATGTGAAACGAAAAAAAAATCGACTTTTTGCTCGATTTTCGAAAATTTCATTTGTGTTTGAAAGCATGTGAAACGAAAAAAAAAACGACTTTTGCTCGATTTTCGAAAATTTCATTTGTGTTTGAAAGCATGTGAAACGAAAAGAAAAACGACTTTTTGCTCGATTTTCAAAAATTTCATTTGTGTTAGAAAGCATGTGAAACGAAAAAAAAATCGACTTTTTGCTCGATTTTCGAAAATTTCATTTGTGTTTGAAAGCATGTGAAACGCGTAAAAAATCGACTCTTCACTCGATTTTCGAAAATTTCATTTGTGTTTGAAAGCATGTGAAACGAAAAAAAAAATCGACTTTTTGCTCGATTTTCGAAAATTTCATTTGTGTTTGAAAGCATGTGAAACGAAAAAAAAAATCGACTTTTTGCTCGATTTTCGAAAATTTCATTTGTGTTTGAAAGCATGTGAAACGAAAAAAAAATCGACTTTTTGCTCGATTTTCGAAAATTTCATTTGTGTTTGAAAGCATGTGAAACGAAAAAAAAAATCGACTTTTTGCTCGATTTTCGAAAATTTCATTTGTGTTTGAAAGCATGTGAAACGCGTAAAAAATCGACTCTTCACTCGATTTTCGAAAATTTCATTTGTGTTTGAAAGCATGTGAAACGAAAAAAAAAATCGACTTTTTGCTCGATTTTCGAAAATTTCATTTGTGTTTGAAAGCATGTGAAACGAAAAAAAAAATCGACTTTTTGCTCGAATTTCGAAAATTTCATTTGTGTTTGAAAGCATGTGAAACGAAAAAAAAAATCGACTCTTCACTCGATTTTCGAAAATTTCATTTGTGTTTGAAAGCATGTGAAACGAAAAAAAAAATCGACTCTTCACTCGATTTTCGAAAATTTCATTTGTGTTTGAAAGCATGTGAAACGAAAAAAAAAATCGACTTTTTGCTCGATTTTCGAAAATTTCATTTGTGTTTGAAAGCATGTGAAACGAAAAAAAAAATCGACTTTTTGCTCTATTTTCGAAAATTTCATTTGTGTTTGAAAGCATGTGAAACGAAAAAAAAATCGACTTTTTGCTCGATTTTCGAAAATTTCATTTGTGTTTGAAAGCATGTAAAACGAAAAAAAAATCGACTTTTTGCTCGATTTTCGAAAATTTCATTTGTGTTTGAAAGCATGTGAAACGAAAAAAAAAATCGACTTTTTGCTCGATTTTCGAAAATTTCAATTGTGTTTGAAAGCATGTGAAACGAAAAAAAAATCGACTTTTTGCTCGATTTTCGAAAATTTCAATTGTGTTTGAAAGCATGTGAAACGAATAAAAAATCGACTTTTTGCTCGATTTTCGAAAATTTCATTTGTGTTTGAAAGCATGTGAAACGAAAAAAAAATCGACTCTACTCGATTTTCGAAAATTTCATTTGTGTTTGAAAGCATGTGAAACGAAAAAAAAAATCGACTTTTTGCTCGATTTTCGAAAATTTCATTTGTGTTTGAAAGCATGTGAAACGAAAAAAAAAAACGACTTTTGCTCGATTTTCGAAAATTTCATTTGTGTTTGAAAGCATGTGAAACGAAAAATAAATCGACTTTTTGCTCGATTTTCGAAAATTTCATTTGTGTTTGAAAGCATGTGAAACGCGTAAAAAATCGACTCTTCACTCGATTTTCGAAAATTTCATTTGTGTTTGAAAGCATGTGAAACGAAAAAAAAATCGACTTTTTGCTCGATTTTCGAAAATTTCATTTGTGTTTGAAAGCATGTGAAACGAAAAAAAAAATCGACTTTGCTCGATTTTCGAAAATTTCATTTGTGTTTGAAAGCTTGTGAAACGAAAAAAAAAATCGACTTTTTGCTCAATTTTCGAAAATTTCATCTGTGTTTGAAAGCATGTGAAATGAAAAAAAAATCGACTTTTTGCTCGATTTTCGAAAATTTCATTTGTGTTTGAAAGCATGTGAAACGAAAAAAAAATCGACTTTGCTCGATTTTCGAAAATTTCATTTGTGTTTGAAAGCATGTGAAACGAAAAAAAAATCGACTTTTTGCTCGATTTTCAAAAATTTCATTTGTCTTTGAAAGCATGTGAAACGAAAAAAAAAAAACGACTTTTGCTCGATTTTCGAAAATTTCATTTGTGTTTGAAAGCATGTGAAACGAAAAATAAATCGACTTTTTGCTCGATTTTCGAAAATTTCATTTGTGTTTGAAAGCATGTGAAACGCGTAAAAAATCGACTCTTCACTCGATTTTCGAAAATTTCATTTGTGTTTGAAAGCATGTGAAACGAAAAAAAAATCGACTTTTTGCTCGATTTTCGAAAATTTCATTTGTGTTTGAAAGCATGTGAAACGAAAAAAAAATCGACTTTGCTCGATTTTCGAAAATTTCATTTGTGTTTGAAAGCATGTGAAACGAAAAAAAAATCGACTTTTTGCTCGATTTTCAAAAATTTCATTTGTGTTTGAAAGCATGTGAAACGAAAAAAAAATCGACTTTTTCCTCGATTTTCGAAAATTTCATTTCTGTTTCAAAGCATGTGAAACGCGTAAAAAATCGACTCTTCACTCGATTTTCGAAAATTTTATTTGTGTTTGAAAGCATGTGAAACGCGTAAAAAATCGACTCTTCACTCGATTTTTGAAAATTTTATTTGTGTTTGAAAGCATGTGAAACGCGTAAAAAATCGACTCTTCACTCGATTTTCGAAAATTTCATTTGTGTTTGAAAGCTTGTGAAACGAAAAAAAAAATCGACTTTTTGCTCAATTTTCGAAAATTTCATCTGTGTTTGAAAGCATGTGAAACGAAAAAAAAATCGACTTTTTGCTCGATTTTCGAAAATTTCATTTGTGTTTGAAAGCATGTGAAACGAAAAAAAAATCGACTTTTTGCTCGATTTTCGAAAATTTCATTTGTGTTTGAAAGCATGTGAAACGAAAAAAAAATCGACATTTTGCTCGATTTTCGAAAATTTCATTTGTGTTTGAAAGCATGTAAAACGAAAAAAAAAATCGACTTTTTGCATGTGAAACGAAAAAAAAAAACGACTTTTGCTCGATTTTCGAAAATTTCATTTGTGTTTGAAAGCATGTGAAACGAAAAAAAAATCGACTTTTTGCTCGATTTTCGAAAATTTCATTTGTGTTTGAAAGCATGTGAAACGCGTAAAAAATCGACTCTTCACTCGATTTTTGAAAATTTCATTTGTGTTTGAAAGCATGTGAAACGCGTAAAAAATCGACTCTTCACTCGATTTTTTAAAATTTCATTTGTGTTTGAAAGCATGTGAAACGAAAAAAAAATCGACTTTTTGCTCAATTTTCGAAAATTTCATCTGTGTTTGAAAGCATGTGAAACGAAAAAAAAATCGACTTTTTGCTCGATTTTCGAAAATTTCATTTGTGTTTGAAAGCATGTGAAACAAAAAAAAATCGACTTTTTGCTCGATTTTCGAAAATTTCATTTGTGTTTAAAAGCATGTGAAACGCGTAAAAAACGAAAAAAATCGACTCTTCACTCGATTTTCGAAAATTTCATTTGTGTTTGAAAGCATGTGAAACGAAAAAAAAATCGACTTTTTGCTCGATTTTCGAAAATTTCATTTGTGTTTGAAAGCATGTGAAACGCGTAAAAAACGAAAAAAAAATCTACTCTTCACTCGATTTTCGAAAATTTCATTTGTGTTTGAAAGCATGTGAAACGAAAAAAAAATCGACATTTTGCTCGATTTTCGAAAATTTCATTTGTGTTTGAAAGCATGTAAAACGAAAAAAAAAATCGACTTTTTGCTCGATTTTCGAAAATTTCATTTGTGTTTGAAAGCATGTGAAACGAAAAAAAAATCGACTCTACTCGATTTTCGAAAATTTCATTTGTGTTTGAAAGCATGTGAAACGAAAAAAAAAATCGACTTTTTGCTCGATTTTCGAAAATTTCATTTGTGTTTGAAAGCTTGTGAAACGAAAAAAAAAAATCGACTTTTTGCTCAATTTTCGAAAATTTCATCTGTGTTTGAAAGCATGTGAAACGAAAAAAAAATCGACTTTTTGCTCGATTTTCGAAAATTTCATTTGTGTTTGAAAGCATGTGAAACGAAAAAAAAATCGACTTTTTGCTCGATTTTCGAAAATTTCATTTGTGTTTGAAAGCATGTGAAACGAAAAAAAAATCGACATTTTGCTCGATTTTCGAAAATTTCATTTGTGTTTGAAAGCATGTAAAACGAAAAAAAAAATCGACTTATTGCTCGATTTTCGAAAATTTCATTTGTGTTTGAAAGCATGTGAAACGAAAAAAAAATCGACTACTCGATTTTCGAAAATTTCATTTGTGTTTGAAAGCATGTGAAACGAAAAAAAAAAACGACTTTTGCTCGATTTTCGAAAATTTCATTTGTGTTTGAAAGCATGTGAAACGAAAAAAAAATCGACTTTTTGCTCGATTTTCGAAAATTTCATTTGTGTTTGATAGCATGTGAAACGCGTAAAAAATCGACTCTTCACTCGATTTTTGAAAATTTCATTTGTGTTTGAAAGCATGTGAAACGCGTAAAAAATCGACTCTTCACTCGATTTTTTAAAATTTCATTTGTGTTTGAAAGCATGTGAAACGAAAAAAAAATCGACTTTTTGCTCAATTTTCGAAAATTTCATCTGTGTTTGAAAGCATGTGAAACGAAAAAAAAATCGACTTTTTGCTCGATTTTCGAAAATTTCATTTGTGTTTGAAAGCATGTGAAACAAAAAAAAATCGACTTTTTGCTCGATTTTCGAAAATTTCATTTGTGTTTAAAAGCATGTGAAACGCGTAAAAAACGAAAAAAATCGACTCTTCACTCGATTTTCGAAAATTTCATTTGTTTTTGAAAGCATGTGAAACGAAAAAAAAATCGACTTTTTGCTCGATTTTCGAAAATTTCATTTGTGTTTGAAAGCATGTGAAACGAAAAAAAAATCGACTTTTTGCTCGATTTTCGAAAATTTCATTTGTGTTTGAAAGCATGTGAAACAAAAAAAAATCGACTTTTTGCTCGATTTTCGAAAATTTCATTTGTGTTTAAAAGCATGTGAAACGCGTAAAAAACGAAAAAAATCGACTCTTCACTCGATTTTCGAAAATTTCATTTGTGTTTGAAAGCATGTAAAACGAAAAAAAAAATCGACTTTTTGCTCGATTTTCGAAAATTTCATTTGTGTTTGAAAGCATGTGAAACGAAAAAAAAATCGACTCTACTCGATTTTCGAAAATTTCATTTGTGTTTGAAAGCATGTGAAACGAAAAAAAAAATCGACTTTTTGCTCGATTTTCGAAAATTTCATTTGTGTTTGAAAGCATGTGAAACGAATAAAAAATCGACTTTTTGCTCGATTTTCGAAAATTTCATTTGTGTTTGAAAGCATGTGAAACAAAAAAAAAATCGACTTTTTGCTCGATTTTCGAAAATTTCATTTGTGTTTGAAAGCATGTGAAACGCGTAAAAACGAAAAAAAATCTACTCTTCACTCGATTTTCGAAAATTTCATTTGTGTTTGAAAGCATGTGAAACGAAAAAAAAATCGACTTTTTGCTCGATTTTCGAAAATTTCATTTGTGTTTAAAAGCATGTGAAACGAAAAAAAAATCGACTTTTTGCTCGATTTTCGAAAATTTTATTTGTGTTTGAAAGCATGTGAAACGCGTAAAAAATCGACTCTTCACTCGATTTTCGAAAATTTTATTTGTGTTTGAAAGCATGTGAAACGAAAAAAAAAATCGACTTTTTGCTCGATTTTCGAAAATTTCATTTGTGTTTGAAAGCATGTGAAACGAAAAAAAAATCGACTTTTTGCTCGATTTTCGAAAATTTCATTTGTGTTTGAAAGCATGTGAAACGAAAGAAAAAATCGACTCTTCACTCGATTTTCGAAAATTTCATTTGTGTTTGAAAGCATGTGAAACGAAAAAAAAATCGACTTTTTGTTCGATTTTCGAAAATTTCATTTGTGTTTGAAAGCATGTGAAACGAATAAAAAATCGACTTTTTGCTCGATTTTCGAAAATTTCATTTGTGTTTGAAAGCATGTAAAACGCGTAAAAAACCAAAAAAAATCGACTCTTCACTCGATTTTCGAAAATTTCATTTGTGTTTGAAAGCATGTGAAACGAAAAAAAAATCGACTTTTTGCTCGATTTTCGAAAATTTCATTTGTGTTTGAAAGCATGTGAAACGAAAAAAAAAATCGACTTTTTGCTCGATTTTCGAAAATTTCATTTGTGTTTGAAAGCATGTGAAACGAAAAAAAAATCGACTTTTTGCTCGATTTTCGAAAATTTCATTTGTGTTTGAAAGCATGTGAAACGCGTAAAAAATCGACTCTTCACTCGATTTTTGAAAATTTCATTTGTGTTTGAAAGCATGTTAGTCCGGGAGCTGGTAACAAAAAAGTGCAAGAGTTTAGGAAAGGCTGATATTTTGAGATCGGACTGTTTATTGGTCATAGAACGCCTCTGCAAAGTCAGCACCCCAGGTGTCGGGACACCTGGCGATGGCACGCTAAGAAAGGTGTAATTTTAACACCTTACTTAGCGTACCCAAAAATTGTTTTGGAAAAGCTGAAAATTCATCGGCAAATAGTCGATGCATTACAAAACCTTAATCATGCAGTCAGACAGTAATAACCAAACGCACGGCGTCAGCACAGTTGCGTACATGCTACAAGAACTAACTTAATGCAAATGATTAGAAAAAGCTGAAATTTGGAAATATGTCAAATCACGTAATTAAATTCATAAAACAAACAGTCAGACATAGTTTTTATAAGAACCCAATCAGTCACCCAAAAAACAGCCAACTCAACTGTCTGCAGTAGAAAACGGTTGGCTAGAAATCAATGGGCAATATGACTACGACTGGTATGAAGGAAGTCAACTGCCCAACTTTATCAGTGACGTTCTAATTCAACCAAATATTACTAATACAGGTAATTTTTTGTACAAACAACTATTGATTACAGTTAAATATTTTACACATAAACATATCATTTGACTGACTAAACATTGAATATTTTGTTATGTACAGAAAACAAATTGGGTGCAACAGACGTTGTGACGGAAAAAGCAAATGAAACAGAAGGAACCTTAGACGGCTTGGATAATGATTGCGACGAAGAAAACGACGAAATTAATAGCGATAATGATATAGAACCCTCAATAAAACATAAATAAATACTAAGTGTTTTTTGATTGGTCATAAACCTTTAATTACGACAAGCAGCGTGCGCGCATTATCACGACTTCAATTGGGTGCTGATTGATTGGGTTCTAATAAAAACTATGTCTGACTGTTTGCTTTATAAATTTAATTATGTAATTTGACATATTCCCAACTTTCAGCTTTTTCTAATCATTTGCATTAAGTTAGTTCTTGTAGCATGTACGCAACTGTGCTGACGCTGTGCGTTTGGTTATTACTGTCTGACTGCTTGATTAAGGTTTTGTAATGCATCGACTAATTGCCGATGAATTTTCAACTTTTCCAAAACAATTTTTGGGTACGCTAAGTAAGGTGTTAAAATTACACCTTTCTTAGCGTGCCATCGCCAGGTGTCCCGACACCTGGGGTGCTGACTTTGCAGAGGCGTTCTATGACCAATAAACAGTCCGATCTCAAAATATCAGCCTTTCCTAAACTCTTGCACTTTTTTGTTACCAGCTCCCGGACTATGTGAAACGAAAAAAAAAATCGACTTTTTGCTCAATTTTCGAAAATTTCATCTGTGTTTGAAAGCATGTGAAACGAAAAAAAAATCGACTTTTTGCTCGATTTTCGAAAATTTCATTTGTGTTTGAAAGCATGTGAACCGAAAAAAAAATCGATTTTTTGCTCGATTTTCGAAAATTTCATTTGTGTTTGAAAGCATGTGAAACGCGTAAAAAATCGACTCTTCACTCGATTTTCGAAAATTTCATTTGTGTTTGAAAGCATGTGAAACGAAAAAAAAAATCGACTTTTTGCTCAATTTTCGAAAATTTCATCTGTGTTTGAAAGCATGTGAAACGAAAAAAAAATCGACTTTTTGCTCGATTTTCGAAAATTTCATTTGTGTTTGAAAGCATGTGAAACGAAAAAAAAATCGACTTTTTGCTCGATTTTCGAAAATTTCATTTGTGTTTGAAAGCATGTGAAACGCGTAAAAAATCGACTCTTCACTCGATTTTCGAAAATTTCATTTGTGTTTGAAAGCATGTGAAACGAAAAAAAAAATCGACTTTTTGCTCGATTTTCGAAAATTTCATTTGTGTTTGAAAGCATGTGAAACGAAAAAAAAATCGACTTTATGCTCGATTTTTGAAAATTTCATTTGTGTTTAAAAGCATGTGAAACGAAAAAAAAATCGACTTTTTGCTCGATTTTCGAAAATTTCATTTGTGTTTGAAAGCATGTGAAACGAAAAAAAATCGACTTTTTGCTCGATTTTCGAAAATTTCATTTGTGTTTGAAAGCATGTGAAACGCGTAAAAAATCGACTCTTCACTCGATTTTCGAAAATTTTATTTGTGTTTGAAAGCATGTGAAACGAAAAAAAAAATCGACTTTTTGCTCGATTTTCGAAAATTTCATTTGTGTTTGAAAGCATGTGAAACGAAAAAAAAATCGACTTTTTGCTCGATTTTCGAAAATTTCATTTGTGTTTGAAAGCATGTGAAACGCGTAAAAGATCGACTCTTCACTCGATTTTCGAAAATTTCATTTGTGTTTGAAAGCATGTGAAACAAAAAAAAATCGACTTTTTGCTCGATTTTCGAAACTTTCATTTGTGTTTAAAAGCATGTGAAACGCGTAAAAAACGAAAAAAATCGAATCTTCACTCGATTTTCGAAAATTTCATTTGTGTTTGAAAGCATGTGAAACGAAAAAAAAATCGACTTTTTGCTCGATTTTCGAAAATTTCATTTGTGTTTGAAAGCATGTGAAACGCGTAAAAAACGAAAAAAAATCGACTCTTCACTCGATTTTCGAAAATTTCATTTGTGTTTGAAAGCATGTGAAACGAAAAAAAAATCGACTTTTTGCTCGATTTTCGAAAATTTCATTTGTGTTTGAAAGCATGTGAAACGAAAAAAAAAATCGACTTTTTGCTCGATTTTCGAAAATTTCATTTGTGTTTGAAAGCATGTGAAACGAAAAAAAAAATCGACTTTTTGCTCAATTTTCGAAAATTTCATCTGTGTTTGAAAGCATGTGAAACGAAAAAAAAATCGACTTTTTGCTCGATTTTCGAAAATTTCATTTGTGTTTGAAAGCATGTGAAACGAAAAAAAAATCGACTTTTTGCTCGATTTTCGAAAATTTCATTTGTGTTTGAAAGCATGTGAAACGCGTAAAAAATCGACTCTTCACTCGATTTTCGAAAATTTCATTTGTGTTTGAAAGCATGTGAAACGAAAAAAAAATCGACTTTTTTCTCGATTTTCGAAAATTTCATTTGTGTTTGAAAGCATGTGAAACGAAAAAAAAAAATCGACTTTTTGCTCGATTTTCGAAAATTTCATTTGTGTTTGAAAGCATGTGAAACGAAAAAAAAATCGACTTTTTGCTCGATTTTCGAAAATTTCATTTGTGTTTGAAAGCATGTGAAACGCGTAAAAGATCGACTCTTCACTCGATTTTCGAAAATTTCATTTGTGTTTGAAAGCATGTGAAACAAAAAAAAATCGACTTTTTGCTCGATTTTCGAAACTTTCATTTGTGTTTAAAAGCATGTGAAACGCGTAAAAAACGAAAAAAATCGAATCTTCACTCGATTTTCGAAAATTTCATTTGTGTTTGAAAGCATGTGAAACGAAAAAAAAATCGACTTTTTGCTCGATTTTCGAAAATTTCATTTGTGTTTGAAAGCATGTGAAACGCGTAAAAAACGAAAAAAAATCGACTCTTCACTCGATTTTCGAAAATTTCATTTGTGTTTGAAAGCATGTGAAACGAAAAAAAAATCGACTTTTTGCTCGATTTTCGAAAATTTCATTTGTGTTTGAAAGCATGTGAAACGAAAAAAAAAAATCGACTTTTTGCTCGATTTTCGAAAATTTCATTTGTGTTTGAAAGCATGTGAAACGAAAAAAAAATCGACTTTTTGCTCGATTTTCGAAAATTTCATTTGTGTTTGAAAGCATGTGAAACGCGTAAAAGATCGACTCTTCACTCGATTTTCGAAAATTTCATTTGTGTTTGAAAGCATGTGAAACAAAAAAAAATCGACTTTTTGCTCGATTTTCGAAACTTTCATTTGTGTTTAAAAGCATGTGAAACGCGTAAAAAACGAAAAAAATCGAATCTTCACTCGATTTTCGAAAATTTCATTTGTGTTTGAAAGCATGTGAAACGAAAAAAAAATCGACTTTTTGCTCGATTTTCGAAAATTTCATTTGTGTTTGAAAGCATGTGAAACGCGTAAAAAACGAAAAAAAATCGACTCTTCACTCGATTTTCGAAAATTTCATTTGTGTTTGAAAGCATGTGAAACGAAAAAAAAATCGACTTTTTGCTCGATTTTCGAAAATTTCATTTGTGTTTGAAAGCATGTGAAACGAAAAAAAAAAAATCGACTTTTTGCTCAATTTTCGAAAATTTCATTTGTGTTTGAAAGCATGTGAAACGAAAAAAAAATCGACTTTTTGCTCGATTTTCGAAAATTTCATTTGTGTTTGAAAGCATGTGAAACGAAAAAAAAAATCGACTCTTCACTCGATTTTCGAAAATTTCATTTGTGTTTGAAAGCATGTGAAACGAAAAAAAAATCGACTTTTTGCTCGATTTTCGAAAATTTCATTTGTGTTTGAAAGCATGTGAAACGAATAAAAAACCGACTTTTTGCTCGATTTTCGAAAATTTCATTTGTGTTTGAAAGCATGTGAAACGCGTAAAAAATCGACTCTTCACTCGATTTTCGAAAATTTCATTTGTGTTGAAAGCATGTGAAACGCGTAAAAAATCGACTCTTCACTCGATTTTCGAAAATTTTATTTGTGTTTGAAAGCATGTGAAACGCGTAAAAAATCGACTCTTCACTCGATTTTCGAAAATTTCATTTGTGTTTGAAAGCATGTGAAACGAAAAAAAAAAATCGACTTTTTGCTCAATTTTCGAAAATTTCATTTGTGTTTGAAAGCATGTGAAACGAAAAAAAAATCGACTTCTTGCTCGATTTTCGAAAATTTCATTTGTGTTTGAAAGCATGTGAAACGCGTAAAAAACCAAAAAAAATCTTTTTGCTCGATTTTCGAAAATTTCATTTGTGTTTGAAAGCATGTGAACCGAAAAAAAAATCGATTTTTTGCTCGATTTTCGAAAATTTCATTTGTGTTTGAAAGCATGTGAAACGAAAAAAAAATCGACTTTTTGCTCGATTTTCGAAAATTTCATTTGTGTTTGAAAGCATGTGAACCAAAAAAAAAATCGATTTTTTGCTCGATTTTCGAAAATTTCATTTGTGTTTGAAAGCATGTGAAACGCGTAAAAAATCGACTCTTCACTCGATTTTCGAAAATTTCATTTGTGTTTGTAAGCATGTGAAACGAAAAAAAAAATCGACTTTTTGCTCGATTTTCGAAAATTTCATTTGTGTTTGAAAGCATGTGAAACGAAAAAAAAATCGACTTTTTGCTCGATTTTCGAAAATTTCATTTGTGTTTGAAAGCATGTGAACCAAAAAAAAAATCGACTTTTTGCTCGATTTTCGAAAATTTCATTTGTGTTTGAAAGCATGTGAAACGCGTAAAAAATCGACTCTTCACTCGATTTTCGAAAATTTCATTTGTGTTTGAAAGCATGTGAAACGCGAAAAAAAATCGACTTTTTGCTCGATTTTCGAAAATTTCATTTGTGTTTGAAAGCATGTGAAACGAATAAAAAATCGACTTTTTGCTCGATTTTCGAAAATTTCATATAATTATTTAATTTCATTTGTGTTTGAAAGCATGTGAAACGCGTAAAAAATCGACTCTTCACTCGATTTTCGAAAATTTCATTTGTGTTTGAAAGCATGTGAAACGAAAAAAAAATCGACTTTTTGCTCGATTTTCGAAAATTTCATTTGTGTTTGAAAGCATGTGAAATGCGTAAAAAACGAAAAAAAATCGACTCTTCACTCGGTTTTCGAAAATTTCATTTGTGTTTGAAAGCATGTGAAACGAAAAAAAAATCGACTTTTTGCTCGATTTTCGAAAATTTCATTTGTGTTTGAGAGCATGTGAAACGAAAAAAAAATCGACTTTTTGCTCGATTTTCGAAAATTTCATTTGTTTGAAAGCATGTGAAACGAAAAAAAAATCGACTTTTTGCTCGATTTTCGAAAATTTCATTTGTGTTTGAAAGCATGTGAAACGAAAAAAAATCGACTTTTTGCTCGATTTTCGAAAATTTCATTTGTGTTTGAAAGCATGTGAAACGCGTAAAAAATCGACTCTTCACTCGATTTTCGAAAATTTCATTTGTGTTTGAAAGCATGTGAAACGCGAAAAAAAATCGACTTTTTGCTCGATTTTCGAAAATTTCATTTGTGTTTGAAAGCATGTGAAACGAAAAAAAAAATCGACTTTTTGCTCGATTTTCGAAAATTTCATTTGTGTTTGAAAGCATATGAAACGAAAAAAAAATCGACTTTTTGCTCGATTTTCGAAAATTTCATTTGTGTTTGAAAGCATGTGAAATGCGTAAAAAAACGAAAAAAAATCGACTCTTCACTCGATTTTCGAAAATTTCATTTGTGTTTGAAAGCATGTGAAACGAAAAAAAAATCGACTTTTTGCTCGATTTTCGAAAATTTCATTTGTGTTTAAAAGCATGTGAAACGAAAAAAAAATCGACTTTTTGCTCGATTTTCGAAAATTTCATTTGTGTTTGAAAGCATGTGAAACGCGTAAAAATCGACTCTTCACTCGATTTTCGAAAATTTCATTTGTGTTTGAAAGCATGTGAAACGCGTAAAATAATCGACTCTTCACTCGATTTTCGAAAATTTCATTTGTGTTTGAAAGCATGTGAAACGAAAAAAAAATCGACTTTTTGCTCGATTTTCGAAAATTTCATTTGTGTTTAAAAGCATGTGAAACGCGTAAAAAACGAAAAAAATCGAATCTTCACTCGATTTTCGAAAATTTTATTTGTGTTTGAAAGCATGTGAAACGAAAAAAAAATCGACTTTTTGCTCGATTTTCGAAAATTTCATTTGTGTTTGAAAGCATGTGAAACGAAAAAAAAATCGACTTTTTGCTCGATTTTCGAAAATTTCATTTGTGTTTGAAAGCATGTGAACCAAAAAAAAAATCGATTTTTTGCTCGATTTTCGAAAATTTCATTTGTGTTTGAAAGCATGTGAAACGCGTAAAAAATCGACTCTTCACTCGATTTTCGAAAATTTCATTTGTGTTTGTAAGCATGTGAAACGAAAAAAAAAATCGACTTTTTGCTCGATTTTCGAAAATTTCATTTGTGTTTGAAAGCATGTGAAACGAAAAAAAAATCGACTTCTTGCTCGATTTTCGAAAATTTCATTTGTGTTTGAAAGCATGTGAAACGCGTAAAAAATCGACTCTTCACTCGATTTTCGAAAATTTCATTTGTGTTTGAAAGCATGTGAAACGAAAAAAAAATCGACTTTTTGCTCGATTTTCGAAAATTTCATTTGTGTTTGAAAGCATGTGAAATGCGTAAAAAACGAAAAAAAATCGACTCTTCACTCGGTTTTCGAAAATTTCATTTGTGTTTGAAAGCATGTGAAACGAAAAAAAAATCGACTTTTTGCTCGATTTTCGAAAATTTCATTTGTGTTTGAGAGCATGTGAAACGAAAAAAAAATCGACTTTTTGCTCGATTTTCGAAAATTTCATTTGTTTGAAAGCATGTGAAACGAAAAAAAAATCGACTTTTTGCTCGATTTTCGAAAATTTCATTTGTGTTTGAAAGCATGTGAAACGAAAAAAAATCGACTTTTTGCTCGATTTTCGAAAATTTCATTTGTGTTTGAAAGCATGTGAAACGCGTAAAAAATCGACTCTTCACTCGATTTTCGAAAATTTCATCTGTGTTTGAAAGCATGTGAAACGCGAAAAAAAATCGACTTTTTGCTCGATTTTCGAAAATTTTATTTGTGTTTGAAAGCATGTGAAACGAATAAAAAATCGACTTTTTGCTCGATTTTCGAAAATTTCATTTGTGTTTGAAAGCATATGAAACGAAAAAAAAATCGACTTTTTGCTCGATTTTCGAAAATTTCATTTGTGTTTGAAAGCATGTGAAATGCGTAAAAAAACGAAAAAAAATCGACTCTTCACTCGATTTTCGAAAATTTCATTTGTGTTTGAAAGCATGTGAAACGAAAAAAAAATCGACTTTTTGCTCGATTTTCGAAAATTTCATTTGTGTTTAAAAGCATGTGAAACGAAAAAAAAATCGACTTTTTGCTCGATTTTCGAAAATTTCATTTGTGTTTGAAAGCATGTGAAACGCGTAAAAATCGACTCTTCACTCGATTTTCGAAAATTTCATTTGTGTTTGAAAGCATGTGAAACGCGTAAAAAAATCGACTCTTCACTCGATTTTCGAAAATTTCATTTGTGTTTGAAAGCATGTGAAACGAAAAAAAAATCGACTTTTTGCTCGATTTTCGAAAATTTCATTTGTGTTTAAAAGCATGTGAAACGCGTAAAAAACGAAAAAAATCGAATCTTCACTCGATTTTCGAAAATTTTATTTGTGTTTGAAAGCATGTGAAACGAAAAAAAAATCGACTTTTTGCTCGATTTTCGAAAATTTCATTTGTGTTTGAAAGCATGTGAAACGCGTAAAAAACGAAAAAAAATCGACTCTTCACTCGATTTTCGAAAATTTCATTTGTGTTTGAAAGCATGTGAAACGAAAAAAAAATCGACTTTTTGCTCGATTTTCGAAAATTTCATTTGTGTTTGAAAGCATGTGAAACGAAAAAAAAAATCGACTTTTTGCTCGATTTTCGAAAATTTCATTTGTGTTTGAAAGCATGTGAAACGAAAAAAAAATCGACTTTTTGCTCGATTTTCGAAAATTTCATTTGTGTTTGAAAGCATGTGAAACGAAAAAAAAAATCGACTCTTCGCTCGATTTTCGAAAATTTCATTTGTGTTTGAAAGCATGTGAAACGAAAAAAAAATCGACTTTTTGCTCGATTTTCGAAAATTTCATTTGTGTTTGAAAGCATGTGAAACGCGTAAAAAATCGACTCTTCACTCGATTCTCGAAAATTTCATTTGTGTTTGAAAGCATGTGAAACGAAAAAAAAAATCGACTTTTTGCTCGATTTTCGAAAATTTCATTTGTGTTGAAAGCATGTGAAACGCGTAAAAAATCGACTCTTCACTCGATTTTCGAAAATTTCATTTGTGTTTGAAAGCATGTGAAACGCGTAAAAAATCGACTCTTCACTCGATTTTCGAAAATTTTATTTGTGTTTGAAAGCATGTGAATCGAAAAAAAAATCGACTTTTGCTCAATTTTCGAAAATTTCATCTGTGTTTGAAAGCATGTGAAACGAAAAAAAAATCGACTTTTTGCTCGATTTTCGAAAATTTCATTTGTGTTTGAAAGCATGTGAATCGAAAAAAAAATCGACTTTTTGCTCGATTTTCGAAAATTTCATTTGTGTTTGAAAGCATGTGAAACGCGTAAAAAATCGACTCTTCACTCGATTTTCGAAAATTTCATTTGTGTTTGAAAGCATGTGAAACGAAAAAAAAATCGACTTTTTGTTTGATTTTCGAAAATTTCATTTGTGTTTGAAAGCATGTGAAACGCGTAAAAAATCGACTCTTCACTCGATTTTCGAAAATTTCATTTGTGTTTGAAAGCATGTGAAACGAAAAAAAAATCGACTTTTTGCTCGATTTTCGAAAATTTCATTTGTGTTTGAAAGCATGTGAAACGAAAAAAAAAATCGACTTTTTGCTCGATTTTCGAACATTTTATTTGTGTTTGAAAGCATGTGAAACGCGTAAAAAATCGATTCTTCACTCGATTTTTGAAAATTTCATTTGTGATTGAAAGCACGTGAAACGAAAAAAAAATCGACTTTTTGCTCGATTTTCGAAAATTTCATTTGTGTTTGAAAGCATGTGAAACGAAAAAAAAATCGACTTTTTGCTCGATTTTCGAAAATTTCATTTGTGTTTGAAAGCATGTGAAATGCGTAAAAAACGAAAAAAAATCGACTCTTCACTCGATTTTCGAAAATTTCATTTGTGTTTGAAAGCATGTGAAACGAAAAAAAAATCGACTTTTTGCTCGATTTTCGAAAATTTCATTTGTGTTTGAGAGCATGTGAAACGAAAAAAAAATCGACTTTTTGCTCGATTTTCGAAAATTTCATTTGTGTTTGAAAGCATGTGAAATGCGTAAAAAACGAAAAAAAATCGACTCTTCACTCGATTTTCGAAAATTTCATTTGTGTTTGAAAGCATGTGAAACGAAAAAAAAATCGACTTTTTGCTCGATTTTCGAAAATTTCATTTGTGTTTGAGAGCATGTGAAACGAAAAAAAAATCGACTTTTTGCTCGATTTTCGAAAATTTCATTTGTGTTTGAAAGCATGTGAAACAAAAAAAAAATCGACTTTTTGCTCGATTTTCGAAAATTTCATTTGTGTTTGAAAGCATGTGAAACGAAAAAAAAATCGACTTTTTGCTCGATTTTCGAAAATTTCATTTGTGTTTGAAAGCATGTGAAACGCGTAAAAAACGAAAAAAATCGACTCTTCACTCGATTTTCGAAAATTTCATTTGTGTTTAAAAGCATGTGAAACGAAAAAAAAATCGACTTTTTGCTCGATTTTCGAAAATTTCATTTGTGTTTAAAAGCATGTGAAACGAAAAAAAAATCGACTTTTTGCTCGATTTTCGAAAATTTCATTTGTGTTTGAAAGCATGTGAAACGCGTAAAAAATCGACTCTTCACTCGATTTTCGAAAATTTCATTTGTGTTTGAAAGCATGTGAAACGCGTAAAAAAATCGACTCTTCACTCGATTTTCGAAAATTTCATTTGTGTTTGAAAGCATGTGAAACGAAAAAAAAATCGACTTTTTGCTCGATTTTCGAAAATTTCATTTGTGTTTGAAAGCATGTGAAACAAAAAAAAAATCGACTTTTTGCTCGATTTTCGAAAATTTCATTTGTGTTTGAAAGCATGCGAAACGAAAAATAAATCGACTTTTTGCTCGATTTTCGAAAATTTCATTTGTGTTTGAAAGCATGTGAAACGAAAAAAAATCGACTTTTTGCTCGATTTTCGAAAATTTTATTTGTGTTTGAAAGCATGTGAAACGAAAAAAAAATCGACTTTTTGCTCGATTTTCGAAAATTTCATTTGTGTTTGAAAGCATGTGAAACGCGTAAAAAATCGACTCTTCACTCGATTTTCGAAAATTTCATTTGTGTTTGAAAGCATGTGAAACGAAAAAAAAATCGACTTTTTGCTCGATTTTCGAAAATTTCATTTGAGTTTGAAAGCATGTGAAACGAAAATAAAAGTCGACTTTTTGCTCGATTTTCGAAAATTTCATTTGTGTTTGAAAGCATGTGAAACGAAAAAAAAATCGACTTTTTGCTCGATTTTCGAAAATTTCATTTGTGTTTGAAAGCATGTGAAACGAAAAAAAAAATCGACTTTTTGCTCGATTTTCGAAAATTTCATTTGTGTTTGAAAGCATGTGAAACGCGTAAAAAATCGATTCTTCACTCGATTTTCGAAAATTTCATTTGTGTTTGAAAGCATGTGAAACGCGAAAAAAACGAAAAAAAATCGACTCCACTCGATTTTCGAAAATTTCATTTGTGTTTGAAAGCATGTGAAATGCGAAAAAAACGAAAAAAAATCGACTCTTCACTCGATTTTCGAAAATTTCATTTGTGTTTGAAAGCATGTGAAACGAAAAAAAAATCGACTTTTTGCTCGATTTTCGAAAATTTCATTTGTGTTTGAAAGCATGTGAAATGCGTAAAAAACGAAAAAAAATCGACTCTTCACTCGATTTTCGAAAATTTTATTTGTGTTTGAAAGCATGTGAAACGAAAAAAAAATCGACTTTTTGCTCGATTTTCGAAAATTTCATTTGTGTTTGAAAGCATGTGAAACGAAAAAAAAAATCGACTTTTTGCTCGATTTTCGAAATTTTCATTTGTGTTTGAAAGCATGTGAAACGAAAAAAAAAATCGACTTTTTGCTCGATTTTCGAAAATTTCATTTGTGTTTGAAAGCATGTGAAACGAAAAAAAATATCGACTTTTTGCTCGATTTTCGAAAATTTCATTTGTGTTTGAAAGCATGTGAAACGAAAAAAAAATCGACTTTTTGCTCGATTTTCGAAAATTTCATTTGTGTTTGAAAGCATGTGAAACGCGTAAAAAATCGACTCTTCACTCGATTTTCGAAAATTTCATTTGTGTTTGAAAGCATGTGAAACGCGAAAAAAAATCGACTCTTCACTCGATTTTCGAAAATTTCATTTGTGTTTGAAAGCATGTGAAACGAAAAAAAAATCGACTTTTTGCTCGATTTTCGAAAATTTCATTTGTGTTTGAAAGCATGTGAAACGCGTAAAAAACGAAAAAAGAATCGACTCTTCACTCGATTTTTGAAAATTTCATTTGTGTTTGAAAGCATGTGAAACGAAAAAAAAATCGACTTTTTGCTCGATTTTCGAAAATTTCATTTGTGTTTGAAAGCATGTGAAACGAAAAAAAAATAGACTTTTTGCTCGATATTCGAAAATTTCATTTGTGTTTGAAAGCATGTGAAACGCGTAAAAAATCGACTCTTCACTCGATTTTCGAAAATTTCATTTGTGTTTGAAAGCATGTGAAATGCGTAAAAAACGAAAAAAAATCGACTCTTCACTCGATTTTCGAAAATTTCATTTGTGTTTGAAAGCATGTGAAACGAATAAAAAATCGACTTTTTGCTCGATTTTCGAAAATTTCATTTGTGTTTGAAAGCATGTGAAACGAAAAAAAAATCGACTTTTTGCTCGATTTTCGAAAATTTCATTTGTGTTTGAAAGCATGTGAAACGAAAAAAAAAATCGACTTTTTGCTCGATTTTCGAAAATTTCATTTGTGTTTGAAAGCATGTGAAACGAAAAAAAAATCGACTTTTTGCTCGATTTTCGAAAATTTCATTTGTGTTTGAAAGCATGTGAAACGCGTAAAAAACGAAAAAAAATCGACTCTTCACTCGATTTTCGAAAATTTCATTTGTGTTTGAAAGCATGTAAAACGAATAAAAAATCGACTTTTTGCTCGATTTTCGAAAATTTCATTTGTGTTTGAAAGCATGTGAAACGCGTAAAAAATCGACTCTTCTCTCGATTTTCGAAAATTTCATTTGTGTTTGAAAGCATGTGAAACGCAAAAAAAACGAAAAAAAATCGACTCTTCACTCGATTTTCGAAAATTTCATTTGTGTTTGAAAGCATGTGAAACGAAAAAAAAATCGACTTTTTGCTCGATTTTCGAAAATTTCTTTTGTGTTTGAAAGCATGTGAAACGAAAAAAAAATCGACTTTTTGCTCGATTTTCGAAAATTTCATTTGTGTTTGAAAGCATGTGAAACGAAAAAAAAATCGACTTTTTGCTCGATTTTCGAAAATTTCATTTGTGTTTGAAAGCATGTGAAACGCGTAAAAAATCGACTCTTCACTCGATTTTCGAAAATTTCATTTGTGTTTGAAAGCATGTGAAACGAAAAAAAAATCGACATTTTGCTCGATTTTCGAAAATTTCATTTGTGTTTGAAAGCATGTGAAACGAAAAAAAAAAATCGACTTTTTGCTCAATTTTCGAAAATTTCATTTGTGTTTGAAAGCATGTGAAACGAAAAAAAAATTGACTTTTTGCTCGATTTTCGAAAATTTCATTTGTGTTTGAAAGCATGTGAAACGAAAAAAAAAATCGACTCTTCACTCGATTTTCGAAAATTTCATTTGTGTTTGAAAGCATGTGAAACGAAAAAAAAATCGACTTTTTGCTCGATTTTCGAAAATTTCATTTGTGTTTGAAAGCATGTGAAACGAATAAAAAATCGACTTTTTGCTCGATTTTCGAAAATATCATTTGTGTTGAAAGCATGTGAAACGCGTAAAAAATCGACTCTTCACTCGATTTTCGAAAATTTCATTTGTGTTTGAAAGCATGTGAAACGAAAAAAAAAATCGACTTTTTGCTCGATTTTCGAAAATTTCATTTGTGTTGAAAGCATGTGAAACGCGTAAAAAATCGACTCTTCACTCGATTTTCGAAAATTTCATTTGTGTTTGAAAGCATGTGAAACGCGTAAAAAATCGACTCTTCACTCGATTTTCGAAAATTTCATTTGTGTTTGAAAGCATGTGAAACGAAAAAAAAAATCGACTTTTTGCTCGATTTTCGAAAATTTCATTTGTGTTTGAAAGCATGTGAAACGAAAAAAAAATCGACTTCTTGCTTGATTTTCGAAAATTTCATTTGTGTTTGAAAGCATGTGAAACGCGTAAAAAACCAAAAAAAATCTTTTTGCTCGATTTTCGAAAATTTCATTTGTGTTTGAAAGCATGTGAACCGAAAAAAAAATCGATTTTTTGCTCGATTTTCGAAAATTTCATTTGTGTTTGAAAGCATGTGAAACTAAAAAAAATCGACTTTTTGCTCAATTTTCGAAAATTTCATTTGTGTTTGAAAGCATGTGAACCAAAAAAAAAATCGATTTTTTGCTCGATTTTCGAAAATTTCATTTGTGTTTGAAAGCATGTAAAACGAAAAAAAATCGACTTTTTGCTCGATTATCGAAAATTTCATTTGTGTTTGAAAGCATGTGAAACGCGTAAAAAATCGACTCTTCACTCGATTTTCGAAAATTTCATTTGTGTTTGAAAGCATGTGAAACGAAAAAAAAAATCGACTTTTTGCTCAATTTTCGAAAATTTCATTTGTGTTTGAAAGCATGTGAAACGAAAAAAAAATCGACTTTTTGCTCGATTTTCGAAAATTTCATTTGTGTTTGAAAGCATGTGAAACGAAAAAAAAATCGACTTTTTGCTCGATTTTCGAAAATTTCATTTGTGTTTGAAAGCATGTGAAACGCGTAAAAAATCGACTCCACTCGATTTTCGAAAATTTCATTTGTGTTTGAAAGCATGTGAAACGAAAAAAAAAATCGACTTTTTGCTCGATTTTCGAAAATTTCATTTGTGTTTGAAAGCATGTGAAACGCGTAAAAAACCAAAAAAAATCGACTCTTCACTCGATATTCGAAAATTTCATTTGTGTTTGAAAGCATGTGAAACGAAAAAAAAATCGACTTTTTGCTCGATTTTCGAAAATTTCATTTGTGTTTGAAAGCATGTGAAACGAAAAAAAAATCGACTTTTTGCTCGATTTTCGAAAATTTCATTTGTGTTTGAAAGCATGTGAAACGAATAAAAAATCGACTTTTTGCTCGATTTTCGAAAATTTCATTTGTGTTTGAAAGCATATGAAACGTAAAAAAAATCGACTTTTTGCTCGATTTTCGAAAATTTCATTTGTGTTTGAAAGCATGTGAAATGCGTAAAAAAACGAAAAAAAATCGACTCTTCACTCGATTTTCGAAAATTTCATTTGTGTTTGAAAGCATGTGAAACGAAAAAAAAATCGACTTTTTGCTCGATTTTCGAAAATTTCATTTGTGTTTAAAAGCATGTGAAACGAAAAAAAAAATCGACTTTTTGCTCGATTTTCGAAAATTTCATTTGTGTTTGAAAGCATGTGAAACGCGTAAAAAATCGACTCTTCACTCGATTTTCGAAAATTTCATTTGTGTTTGAAAGCATGTGAAACGCGTAAAAAAATCGACTCTTCACTCGATTTTCGAAAATTTCATTTGTGTTTGAAAGCATGTGAAACGAAAAAAAAATCGACTTTTTGCTCGATTTTCGAAAATTTCATTTGTGTTTGAAAGCATGTGAAACAAAAAAAAATCGACTTTTTGCTCGATTTTCGAAACTTTCATTTGTGTTTAAAAGCATGTGAAACGCGTAAAAAACGAATAAAATCGAATCTTCACTCGATTTTCGAAAATTTTATTTGTGTTTGAAAGCATGTGAAACGAAAAAAAAATCGACTTTTTGCTCGATTTTCGAAAATTTCATTTGTGTTTGAAAGCATGTGAAACGCGTAAAAAACGAAAAAAATCGACTCTTCACTCGATTTTCGAAAATTTCATTTGTGTTTGAAAGCATGTGAAACGAAAAAAAAATCGACTTTTTGCTCGATTTTCGAAAATTTCATTTGTGTTTGAAAGCATGTGAAACGAAAAAAAAAAATCGACTTTTTGCTCGATTTTCGAAAATTTCATTTGTGTTTGAAAGCATGTGAAACGAAAAAAAAATCGACTTTTTGCTCGATTTTCGAAAATTTCATTTGTGTTTGAAAGCATGTGAAACGAAAAAAAAAATCGACTCTTCACTCGATTTTCGAAAATTTCATTTGTGTTTGAAAGCATGTGAAACGAAAAAAAAATCGACTTTTTGCTCGATTTTCGAAAATTTCATTTGTGTTTGAAAGCATGTGAAACGCGTAAAAAATCGACTCTTCACTCGATTTTCGAAAATTTCATTTGTGTTTGAAAGCATGTGAAACGAAAAAAAAATCGACTTTTTGCTCGATTTTCGAAAATTTCATTTGTGTTTGAAAGCATGTGAAATGCGTAAAAAACGAAAAAAAATCGACTCTTCACTCGATTTTCGAAAATTTCATTTGTGTTTGAAAGCATGTGAAACGAAAAAAAAATCGACTTTTTGCTCGATTTTCGAAAATTTCATTTGTGTTTGAGAGCATGTGAAACGAAAAAAAAATCGACTTTTTGCTCGATTTTCGAAAATTTCATTTGTTTGAAAGCATGTGAAACGAAAAAAAAAACGACTTTTTGCTCGATTTTCGAAAATTTCATTTGTGTTTGAAAGCATGTGAAACGAAAAAAAATCGACTTTTTGCTCGATTTTCGAAAATTTCATTTGTGTTTGAAAGCATGTGAAACGCGTAAAAAATCGACTCTTCACTCGATTTTCGAAAATTTCATTTGTGTTTGAAAGCATGTGAAACGAATAAAAAATCGACTTTTTGCTCGATTTTCGAAAATTTCATTTGTGTTTGAAAGCATATGAAACGAAAAAAAAATCGACTTTTTGCTCGATTTTCGAAAATTTCATTTGTGTTTGAAAGCATGTGAAATGCGTAAAAAAACGAAAAAAAATCGACTCTTCACTCGATTTTCGAAAATTTCATTTGTGTTTGAAAGCATGTGAAACGAAAAAAAAATCGACTTTTTGCTCGATTTTCGAAAATTTCATTTGTGTTTAAAAGCATGTGAAACGAAAAAAAAAATCGACTTTTTGCTCGATTTTCGAAAATTTCATTTGTGTTTGAAAGCATGTGAAACGCGTAAAAAATCGACTCTTCCCTCGATTTTCGAAAATTTCATTTGTGTTTGAAAGCATGTGAAACGCGTAAAAAAATCGACTCTTCACTCGATTTTCGAAAATTTCATTTGTGTTTGAAAGCATGTGAAACGAAAAAAAAATCGACTTTTTGCTCGATTTTCGAAAATTTCATTTGTGTTTGAAAGCATGTGAAACAAAAAAAAATCGACTTTTTGCTCGATTTTCGAAACTTTCATTTGTGTTTAAAAGCATGTGAAACGCGTAAAAAACGAATAAAATCGAATCTTCACTCGATTTTCGAAAATTTTATTTGTGTTTGAAAGCATGTGAAACGAAAAAAAAATCGACTTTTTGCTCGATTTTCGAAAATTTCATTTGTGTTTGAAAGCATGTGAAACGCGTAAAAAACGAAAAAAATCGACTCTTCACTCGATTTTCGAAAATTTCATTTGTGTTTGAAAGCATGTGAAACGAAAAAAAAATCGACTTTTTGCTCGATTTTCGAAAATTTCATTTGTGTTTGAAAGCATGTGAAACGAAAAAAAAAATCGACTTTTTGCTCGATTTTCGAAAATTTCATTTGTGTTTGAAAGCATGTGAAACGAAAAAAAAATCGACTTTTTGCTCGATTTTCGAAAATTTCATTTGTGTTTGAAAGCATGTGAAACGAAAAAAAAAATCGACTCTTCACTCGATTTTCGAAAATTTCATTTGTGTTTGAAAGCATGTGAAACGAAAAAAAAATCGACTTTTTGCTCGATTTTCGAAAATTTCATTTGTGTTTGAAAGCATGTGAAACGCGTAAAAAATCGACTCTTCACTCGATTCTCGAAAATTTCATTTGTGTTTGAAAGCATGTGAAACGAAAAAAAAAATCGACTTTTTGCTCGATTTTCGAAAATTTCATTTGTGTTGAAAGCATGTGAAACGCGTAAAAAATCGACTCTTCACTCGATTTTCGAAAATTTCATTTGTGTTTGAAAGCATGTGAAACGCGTAAAAAATCGACTCTTCACTCGATTTTCGAAAATTTTATTTGTGTTTGAAAGCATGTGAAACGAAAAAAAAAATCGACTTTTGCTCAATTTTCGAAAATTTCATCTGTGTTTGAAAGCCTGTGAAACGAAAAAAAAATCGACTTTTTGCTCGATTTTCGAAAATTTCATTTGTGTTTGAAAGCATGTGAATCGAAAAAAAAATCGACTTTTTGCTCGATTTTCGAAA
The DNA here is from genome assembly GCA_963932245.1 of Tachinus rufipes. Classification (NCBI taxonomy): domain Eukaryota; kingdom Metazoa; phylum Arthropoda; class Insecta; order Coleoptera; family Staphylinidae; genus Tachinus; species Tachinus rufipes. Next base: position 105,364,385 of record OZ010742.1, read on the forward strand.
ATTTCATTTGTGTTTGAAAGCATGTGAAACGCGTAAAAAATCGACTCTTCACTCGATTTTCGAAAATTTCATTTGTGTTTGAAAGCATGTGAAACGAAAAAAAAAATCGACTTTTTGCTCGATTTTCGAAAATTTCATTTGTGTTTGAAAGCATGTGAAACGAAAAAAAAATCGACTTTTTGCTCGATTTTTGAAAATTTCATTTGTGTTTAAAAGCATGTGAAACGAAAAAAAAATCGACTTCTTGCTCGATTTTCGAAAATTTCATTTGTGTTTGAAAGCATGTGAAACGAAAAAAAAATCGACTTTTTGCTCGATTTTCGAAAATTTCATTTGTGTTTGAAAGCATGTGAAACGCGTAAAAAATCGACTCTTCACTCGATTTTCGAAAATTTTATTTGTGTTTGAAAGCATGTGAAACGAAAAAAAAAATCGACTTTTTGCTCGATTTTCGAAAATTTCATTTGTGTTTGAAAGCATGTGAAACGAAAAAAAAATCGACTTTTTGCTCGATTTTCGAAAATTTCATTTGTGTTTGAAAGCATGTGAAACAAAAAAAAATCGACTTTTTGCTCGATTTTCGAAACTTTCATTTGTGTTTAAAAGCATGTGAAACGCGTAAAAAACGAAAAAAATCGAATCTTCACTCGATTTTCGAAAATTTCATTTGTGTTTGAAAGCATGTGAAACGAAAAAAAAATCGACTTTTTGCTCGATTTTCGAAAATTTCATTTGTGTTTGAAAGCATGTGAAACGCGTAAAAAACGAAAAAAAATCGACTCTTCACTCGATTTTCGAAAATTTCATTTGTGTTTGAAAGCATGTGAAACGAAAAAAAAATCGACTTTTTGCTCGATTTTCGAAAATTTCATTTGTGTTTGAAACATGTGAAACGAAAAAAAAAATCGACTTTTTGCTCGATTTTCGAAAATTTCATTTGTGTTTGAAAGCATGTGAAACGAAAAAAAAATCGACTTTTTGCTCGATTTTCGAAAATTTCATTTGTGTTTGAAAGCATGTGAAACGAAAAAAAAAATCGACTCTTCACTCGATTTTCGAAAATTTCATTTGTGTTTGAAAGCATGTGAAACGAAAAAAAAAATCGACTTTTTGCTCAATTTTCGAAAATTTCATTTGTGTTTGAAAGCATGTGAAACGAAAAAAAAATCGACTTTTTGCTCGATTTTTGAAAATTTCATTTGTGTTTGAAAGCATGTGAAACGCGTAAAAAATCGACTCTTCACTCGATTTTCGAAAATTTCATTTGTGTTTGAAAGCATGTGAAACGAAAAAAAAAATCGACTTTTTGCTCGATTTTCGAAAATTTCATTTGTGTTTGAAAGCATGTGAAACGAAAAAAAAATCGACTTCTTGCTCGATTTTCGAAAATTTCATTTGTGTTTGAAAGCATGTGAAACGCGTAAAAAACCAAAAAAAATCTTTTTGCTCGATTTTCGAAAATTTCATTTGTGTTTGAAAGCATGTGAACCGAAAAAAAAATCGATTTTTTGCTCGATTTTCGAAAATTTCATTTGTGTTTGAAAGCATGTGAAAAGAAAAAAAAATCGACTTTTTGCTCGATTTTCGAAAATTTCATTTGTGTTTGAAAGCATGTGAACCGAAAAAAAAATCGATTTTTTGCTCGATTTTCGAAAATTTCATTTGTGTTTGAAAGCATGTGAAACGAAAAAAAATCGACTTTTTGCTCGATTTTCGAAAATTTCATTTGTGTTTGAAAGCATGTGAAACGAAAAAAAAATCGACTTTTTGCTCGATTTTCGAAAATTTCATTTGTGTTTGAAAGCATGTGAAACGCGTAAAAAATCGACTCCACTCGATTTTCGAAAATTTCATTTGTGTTTGAAAGCATGTGAAACGAAAAAAAAAAATCGACTTTTTGCTCGATTTTCGAAAATTTCATTTGTGTTTGAAAGCATGTGAAACGCGTAAAAAACCAAAAAAAATCGACTCTTCACTCGATTTTCGAAAATTTCATTTGTGTTTGAAAGCATGTGAAACGAAAAAAAAAATCGACTTTTTGCTCGATTTTCGAAAATTTCATTTGTGTTTGAAAGCATGTGAAACGAAAAAAAAATCGACTTTTTGCTCGATTTTCGAAAATTTCATTTGTGTTTGAAAGCATGTGAAACGCGTAAAAAATCGACTCTTCACTCGATTTTCGAAAATTTCATTTGTGTTTGAAAGCATGTGAAACAAAAAAAAAAATGGACTTTTTGCTCGATTTTCGAAAATTTCATTTGTGTTTGAATGCATGTGAAACGAAAAAAAAATCGACTTTTTGTTTGATTTTCGAAAATTTCATTTGTGTTTGAAAGCATGTGAAACGCGTAAAAAATCGACTCTTCACTCGATTTTCGAAAATTTCATTTGTGTTTGAAAGCATGTGAAACGAAAAAAAATGCGACTTTTTGCTCGATTTTCGAAAATTTCATTTGTGTTTGAAAGCATGTGAAACGAAAAAAAAAATCGACTTTTTGCTCGACTTTCGAACATTTTATTTGTGTTTGAAAGCATGTGAAACGCGTAAAAAATCGACTCTTCACTCGATTTTCGAAAATTTCATTTGTGTTTGAAAGCATGTGAAACGAAAAAAAAAATCGACTTTTTGCTCGATTTTCGAAAATTTCATTTGAGTTTGAAAGCATGTGAAACGAAAAAAAAAGTCGACTTTTTGCTCGATTTTCGAAAATTTCATTTGTGTTTGAAAGCATGTGAAACGAAAAAAAAAATCGACTTTTTGCTCGATTTTCGAAAATTTCATTTGTGTTTGAAAGCATGTGAAACGAAAAAAAAAATCGACTTTTTGCTCGATTTTCGAAAATTTCATTTGTGTTTGAAAGCATGTGAAACGCGTAAAAAATCGACTCTTCACTCGATTTTCGAAAATTTCATTTGTGTTTGAAAGCATGTGAAACGCGAAAAAAACGAAAAAAAATCGACTCCACTCGATTTTCGAAAATTTCATTTGTGTTTGAAAGCATGTGAAACGAAAAAAAAATCGACTTTTTGCTCGATTTTCGAAAATATCATTTGTGTTTGAAAGCATGTGAAATGAAAAAAAAATCGACATTTTGCTCGATTTTCGAAAATTTTATTTGTGTTTGAAAGCATGTGAAACGAAAAAAAAAATCGACTTTTTGCTCGATTTTCGAAAATTTCATTTGTGTTTGAAAGCATGTGAAATGCGAAAAAAACGAAAAAAAATCGACTCTTCACTCGATTTTCGAAAATTTCATTTGTGTTTGAAAGCATGTGAAACGAAAAAAAAATCGACTTTTTGCTCGATTTTCGAAAATTTCATTTGTGTTTGAAAGCATGTGAAATGCGTAAAAAACGAAAAAAAATCGACTCTTCACTCGATTTTCGAAAATTTCATTTGTGTTTGAAAGCATGTGAAACGAAAAAAAAATCGACTTTTTGCTCGATTTTCGAAAATTTCATTTGTGTTTGAAAGCATGTGAAACGAAAAAAAATATCGACTTTTTGCTCGATTTTCGAAAATTTCATTTGTGTTTGAAAGCATGTGAAACGAAAAAAAAATCGACTTTTTGCTCGATTTTCGAAAATTTCATTTGTGTTTGAAAGCATGTGAAACGCGTAAAAAATCGACTCTTCACTCGATTTTCGAAAATTTCATTTGTGTTTGAAAGCATGTGAAACGAAAAAAAAATCGACTTTTTGCTCGATTTTCGAAAATTTCATTTGTGTTTGAAAGCATGTGAAACGAAAAAAAAATCGACTTTTTGCTCGACTTTCGAAAATTTCATTTGTGTTTGAAAGCATGTGAAACGCGTAAAAAATCGACTCTTCACTCGATTTTCGAAAATTTCATTTGTGTTTGAAAGCATGTGAAACGCGAAAAAAAATCGACTCTTCACTCGATTTTCGAAAATTTCATTTGTGTTTGAAAGCATGTGAAACGAAAAAAAAATCGACTTTTTGCTCGATTTTCGAAAATTTCATTTGTGTTTGAAAGCATGTGAAACGCGTAAAAAACGAAAAAAAAATCGACTCTTCACTCGATTTTTGAAAATTTCATTTGTGTTTGAAAGCATGTGAAACGAAAAAAAAAATCGACTTTTTGCTCGATTTTCGAAAATTTCATTTGTGTTTGAAAGCATGTGAAACGAAAAAAAAAATAGACTTTTTGCTCGATATTCGAAAATTTCATTTGTGTTTGAAAGCATGTGAAACGCGTAAAAAATCGACTCTTCACTCGATTTTCGAAAATTTCATTTGTGTTTGAAAGCATGTGAAATGCGTAAAAAACGAAAAAAAATCGACTCTTCACTCGATTTTCGAAAATTTCATTTGTGTTTGAAAGCATGTGAAACGAATAAAAAATCGACTTTTTGCTCGATTTTCGAAAATTTCATTTGTGTTTGAAAGCATGTGAAACGAAAAAAAAATCGACTTTTTGCTCGATTTTCGAAAATTTCATTTGTGTTTGAAAGCATGTGAAATGCGTAAAAAACGAAAAAAAATCGACTCTTCACTCGATTTTCGAAAATTTCATTTGTGTTTGAAAGCATGTGAAACGAAAAAAAAATCGACTTTTTGCTCGATTTTCGAAAATTTCATTTGTGTTTGAAAGCATGTGAAACGAAAAAAAAATCGACTTTTTGCTCGATTTTCGAAAATTTCATTTGTGTTTGAAAGCATGTGAATCGAAAAAAAAAATCGACTTTTTGCTCGATTTTCGAAAATTTCATTTGTGTTTGAAAGCATGTGAAACGAAAAAAAAAATCGACTTTTTGCTCGATTTTCGAAAATTTCATTTGTGTTTGAAAGCATGTGAAACGAAAAAAAAATCGACTTTTTGCTCGATTTTCGAAAATTTCATTTGTGTTTGAAAGCATGTGAAACGCGTAAAAAATCGACTCTTCACACGATTTTCGAAAATTTCATTTGTGTTTGAAAGCATGTGAAACGCGAAAAAAACGAAAAAAAATCGACTCTTCACTCGATTTTCAAAAATTTCATTTGTGTTTGAAAGCATGTGAAACGAAAAAAAAATCGACTTTTTGCTCGATTTTCGAAAATTTCATTTGTGTTTGAAAGCATGTGAAACGCGTAAAAAATCGACTCTACTCGATTTTCGAAAATTTCATTTGTGTTTGAAAGCATGTGAAACGAAAAAAAAAATCGACTTTTTGCTCGATTTTCGAAAATTTCATTTGTGTTTGAAAGCATGTGAAACGAAAAAAAAATCGACTTTTTGCTCGATTTTCGAAAATTTCATTTGTGTTTGAAAGCATGTGAAACGCGTAAAAAACGAAAAAAAATCGACTCTTCACTCGATTTTCGAAAATTTCATTTGTGTTTGAAAGCATGTAAAACGAATAAAAAATCGACTCTTCACTCGATTTTCGAAAATTTCATTTGTGTTTGAAGGCATGTGAAACGCAAAAAAAACGAAAAAAAATCGACTCTTCACTCGATTTTCGAAAATTTCATTTGTGTTTGAAAGCATGTGAAACGAAAAAAAAATCGACTTTTTGCTCGATTTTCGAAAATTTCATTTGTTTTTGAAAGCATGTGAAACGAAAAAAAAATCGACTTTTTGCTCGATTTTCGAAAATTTCATTTGTGTTTGAAAGCATGTGAAATGCGTAAAAACGAAAAAAAATCGACTCTTCACTCGATTTGCGAAAATTTCATTTGTGTTTGAAAGCATGTGAAACGAAAAAAAAATCGACTTTTTGCTCGATTTTCGAAAATTTCATTTGTGTTTGAAAGCATGTGAAACGAAAAAAAAATCGACTTTTTGCTCGATTTTCAAAAATTTCATTTGTGTTTGAAAGCATGTGAAACGAAAAATAAAATCGACTTTTTGCTCGATTTTCGAAAATTTCATTTGTCTTTGAAAGCATGTGAAACGAAAAAAAAATCGACTTTTTGCTCGATTTTCGAAAATTTCATTTGTGTTTAAAAGCATGTGAAACGAAAAAAAAATCGACTTTTTGCTCGATTTTCGAAAATTTCATTTGTGTTTGAAAGCATGTGAAACGAAAAAAAAATCGACTTTTTGCTCGATTTTCGAAAATTTCATTTGTGTTTGAAAGCATGTGAAACGCGTAAAAAATCGACTCTTCACTCGATTTTCGAAAATTTCATTTGTGTTTGAAAGCATGTGAAACGCGAAAAAAACGAAAAAAAATCGACTCTTCACTCGATTTTCGAAAATTTCATTTGTGTTTGAAAGCATGTGAAACGCGTAAAAAATCGACTCTTCACTCGATTTTCGAAAATTTCATTTGTGTTTGAAAGCATGTGAAACGCGAAAAAAACGAAAAAAAATCGACTCTTCACTCGATTTTCGAAAATTTCATTTGTGTTTGAAAGCATGTGAAACAAAAAAAAAATCGACTTTTTGCTCGATTTTCGAAAATTTCATTTGTGTTTGAAAGCATGTGAAACGCGTAAAAAACGAAAAAAAAATCGACTCTTCACTCGATTTTCGAAAATATCATTTGAGTTTGAAAGCATGTGAAACGAAAAAAAAATCGACTTTTAGCTCGATTTTCGAAAATTTCATTTGTGTTAGAAAGCATGTGAAACGAAAAAAAAAATCGACTTTTTGCTCGATTTTCGAAAATTTCATTTGTGTTTGAAAGCATGTGAAACGAAAAAAAAATCGACTTTTTGCTCGATTTTCGAAAATTTCATTTGTGTTTGAAAGCATGTGAAACGAAAAAAAAATCGACTTTTTGCTCGATTTTCGAAAATTTCATTTGAGTTTGAAAGCATGTGAAACGAAAAAAAAATCGACTTTTTGCTCGATTTTCGAAAATTTCATTTGTGTTTGAAAGCATGTGAAACGAAAAAAAAATCGACTTTTTGCTCGATTTTCGAAAATTTCATTTGTGTTTGAAAGCATGTGAAATGCGTAAAAAACGAAAAAAAATCGACTCTTCACTCGATTTTCGAAAATTTCATTTGTGTTTGAAAGCATGTGAAACAAAAAAAAAATCGACTTTTTGCTCGATTTTCGAAAATTTCATTTGTGTTTGAAAGCATGTGAAACGAAAAAAATATCGACTTTTTGCTCGATTTTCGAAAATTTCATTTGTGTTTAAAAGCATGTGAAACGAAAAAAAAAATCGACTTTTTGCTCGATTTACGAAAATTTCATTTGTGTTTGAAAGCATGTGAAACGAAAAAAAAAATCGACTTTTTGCTCGATTTTCGAAAATTTCATTTGTGTTTGAAAGCATGTGAAACGAAAAAAAAATCGACTTTTTGCTCGATTTTCGAAAATTTCATTTGTGTTTGAAAGCATGTGAAACGCGTAAAAAATCGACTCTTCACTCGATTTTCGAAAATTTCATTTGTGTTTGAAAGCATGTGAAACGCGTAAAAAACGAAAAAAAATCGACTCTTCACTCGATTTTTGAAAATTTCATTTGAGTTTGAAAGCATGTGAAACGAAAAAAAAAATCGACTTTTTGCTCGATTTTCGAAAATTTCATTTGTGTTTGAAAGCATGTGAAACGAAAAAAAAATCGACTTTTTGCTCGATTTTCGAAAATTTCATTTGTGTTTGAAAACATGTGAAAATCGAGCAAAAATCGACTTTTTGCTCGATTTTCGAAAATTTCATTTGTGTTTGAAAGCATGTGAAACGCGTAAAAAATCGACTCTTCACTCGATTTTCGAAAATTTCATTTGTGTTTGAAAGCATGTGAAACGCGTTAAAAACGAAAAAAAATCGACTCTTCACTCGATTTTCGAAAATTTCATTTGTGTTTGAAAGCATGTGAAACGAAAAAAAAATCGACTTTTTGCTCGATTTTCGAAAATTTCATTTGTGTTTGAAAGCATGTGAAACGAAAAAAAAATCGACTTTTTGCTCGATTTTCGAAAATTTCATTTGTGTTTGAAAGCATGTGAAACGCGTAAAAAATCGACTCTTCACTCGATTTTCGAAAATTTCATTTGTGTTTGAAAGCATGTGAAACGCGTAAAAAACGAAAAAAAATCGACTCTTCACTCGATTTTCGAAAATTTCATTTGAGTTTGAAAGCATGTGAAACGAAAAAAAAATCGACTTTTTGCTCGATTTTCGAAAATTTCATTTGTGTTTGAAAGCATGTGAAACGAAAAAAAAATCGACTTTTTGCTCGATTTTCGAAAATTTCATTTGTGTTTGAAAGCATGTGAAACGAAAAAAAAATCGACATTTTGCTCGATTTTCGAAAATTTCATTTGTGTTTGAAAGCATGTGAAATGCGTAAAAAACGAAAAAAAATCGACTCTTCACTCGATTTTCGAAAATTTCATTTGTGTTTGAAAGCATGTGAAACGAATAAAAAATCGACTTTTTGCTCGATTTTCGAAAATTTCATTTGTGTTTGAAAGCATGTGAAACGAAAAAAAAATCGACTTTTTGCTCGATTTTCGAAAATTTCATTTGTGTTTGAAAGCATGTGAATTGCGTAAAAAACGAAAAAAAATCGACTCTTCACTCGATTTTTGAAAATTTCATTTGTGTTTGAAAGCATGTGAAACGAAAAAAAAATCGACTTTTTGCTCGATTTTCGAAAATTTTATTTGTGTTTGAAAGCATGTGAAACGAAAAAAAAATCGACTTTTTGCTCGATTTTCGAAAATTTCATTTGTGTTTGAAAGCATGTGAAACGAAAAAAAAAATCGACTTTTTGCTCGATTTTCGAAAATTTCATTTGTGTTTGAAAGCATGTGAAACGAAAAAAAAAATCGACTTTTTGCTCGATTTTCGAAAATTTCATTTGTGTTTGAAAGCATGTGAAACGAAAAAAAAATCGACTTTTTGCTCGATTTTCAAAAATTTCATTTGTGTTTGAAAGCATGTGAAACGCGTAAAAAATCGACTCTTCACTCGATTTTCGAAAATTTCATTTGTGTTTGAAAGCATGTGAAACGCGTAAAAAACGAAAAAAAATCGACTCTTCACTCGATTTTCGAATATTTCATTTGAGTTTGAAAGCATGTGAAACGAAAAAAAAATCGACTTTTTGCTCGATTTTCGAAAATTTCATTTGTGTTTGAAAGCATGTGAAATGCGTAAAAAACGAAAAAAAATCGACTCTTCTCTCGATTTTCGAAAATTTCATTTGTGTTTGAAAGCATGTGAAACGAAAAAAAAATCGACTTTTTGCTCGATTTTCGAAAATTTCATTTGTGTTTGAAGGCATGTGAAACGAAAAAAAAATCGACTTTTTGCTCGATTTTCGAAAATTTCATTTGTGTTTGAAAGCATGTGAAACGAAAAAAAAATCGACATTTTGCTCGATTTTCGAAAATTTCATTTGTGTTTGAAAGCATGTGAAATGCGTAAAAAACGAAATAAAATCGACTCTTCTCTCGATTTTCGAAAATTTCATTTGTGTTTGAAAGCATGTGAAACGAATAAAAAATCGACTCTTCACTCGATTTTCGAAAATTTCATTTGTGTTTGAAAGCATGTGAAACGAATAAAAAATCGACTTTTTGCTCGATTTTCGAAAATTTCATTTGTGTTTGAAAGCATGTGAAACGAAAAAAAAAATCGACTTTTTGCTCGATTTTCGAAAATTTCATTTGTGTTTGAAAGCATGTGAATCGAAAAAAAAAATCGACTTTTTGCTCGATTTTCGAAAATTTCATTTGTGTTTGAAAGCATGTGAAACAAAAAAAAAATCGACTTTTTGCTCGATTTTCAAAAATTTCATTTGTGTTTGAAAGCATGTGAAACGAAAAAAAAATCGACTTTTTGCTCGATTTTCGAAAATTTCATTTGTGTTTGAAAGCATGTGAAACGAAAAAAAAATCGACTTTTTGCTCGATTTTCGAAAATTTCATTTGTGTTTGAAAGCATGTGAAACGAAAAAAAAAATCGACTTTTTGCTCGATTTTCGAAAATTTCATTTGTGTTTGAAAGCATGTGAAACGAAAAAAAAAATCGACTTTTTGCTCGATTTTCGAAAATTTCATTTGTGTTTGAAAGCATGTGAAACAAAAAAAAAATCGACTTTTTGCTCGATTTTCGAAAATTTCATTTGTGTTTGAAAGCATGTGAATCGAAAAAAAAAATCGACTTTTTGCTCGATTTTCGAAAATTTCATTTGTGTTTGAAAGCATGTGAAACAAAAAAAAAATCGACTTTTTGCTCGATTTTCAAAAATTTCATTTGTGTTTGAAAGCATGTGAAACGAAAAAAAAATCGACTTTTTGCTCGATTTTCGAAAATTTCATTTGTGTTTGAAAGCATGTGAAACGAAAAAAAAATCGACTTTTTGCTCGATTTTCGAAAATTTCATTTGTGTTTGAAAGCATGTGAAACGAAAAAAAAAATCGACTTTTTGCTCGATTTTCGAAAATTTCATTTGTGTTTGAAAGCATGTGAAACGAAAAAAAAAATCGACTTTTTGCTCGATTTTCGAAAATTTCATTTGTGTTTGAAAGCATGTGAAACAAAAAAAAAATCGACTTTTTGCTCGATTTTCGAAAATTTCATTTGTGTTTGAAAGCATGTGAAACGAAAAAAAAATCGACTTTTTGCTCGATTTTCGAAAATTTCATTTGTGTTTGAAAGCATGTGAAACGAAAAAAAAATCGACTTTTTGCTCGATTTTCGAAAATTTCATTTGTGTTTGAAAGCATGTGAAACGAAAAAAAAAATCGACTTTTTGCTCGATTTTCGAAAATTTCATTTGTGTTTGAAAGCATGTGAAACGAAAAAAAAATCGACTTTTTACTCGATTTTCGAAAATTTCATTTGTGTTTGAAAGCATGTGAAACGCGTAAAAAACGAAAAAAAATCGACTCTTCACTCGATTTTCGAAAATTTCATTTGAGTTTGAAAGCATGTGAAACGAAAAAAAAATCGACTTTTTGCTCGATTTTCGAAAATTTCATTTGTGTTTGAAAGCATGTGAAACGAAAAAAAAATCGACTTTTTGCTCGATTTTCGAAAATTTCATTTGTGTTTGAAAGCATGTGAAACGAAAAAAAAATCGACTTTTTGCTCGATTTTCGAAAATTTCATTTGTGTTTGAAAGCATGTGAAATGCGTAAAAAACGAAAAAAAATCGACTCTTCTCTCGATTTTCGAAAATTTCATTTGTGTTTGAAAGCATGTGAAACGAAAAAAAAATCGACTTTTTGCTCGATTTTCGAAAATTTCATTTGTGTTTGAAGGCATGTGAAACGAAAAAAAAATCGACTTTTTGCTCGATTTTCGAAAATTTCATTTGTGTTTGAAAGCATGTGAAACAAAAAAAAAATCGACATTTTGCTCGATTTTCGAAAATTTCATTTGTGTTTGAAAGCATGTGAAATGCGTAAAAAACGAAATAAAATCGACTCTTCTCTCGATTTTCGAAAATTTCATTTGTGTTTGAAAGCATGTGAAACGAATAAAAAATCGACTCTTCACTCGATTTTCGAAAATTTCATTTGTGTTTGAAAGCATGTGAAACGAATAAAAAATCGACTTTTTGCTCGATTTTCGAAAATTTCATTTGTGTTTGAAAGCATGTGAAACGAAAAAAAAAATCGACTTTTTGCTCGATTTTCGAAAATTTCATTTGTGTTTGAAAGCATGTGAATCGAAAAAAAAAATCGACTTTTTGCTCGATTTTCGAAAATTTCATTTGTGTTTGAAAGCATGTGAAACAAAAAAAAAATCGACTTTTTGCTCGATTTTCAAAAATTTCATTTGTGTTTGAAAGCATGTGAAACGAAAAAAAAATCGACTTTTTGCTCGATTTTCGAAAATTTCATTTGTGTTTGAAAGCATGTGAAACGAAAAAAAAATCGACTTTTTGCTCGATTTTCGAAAATTTCATTTGTGTTTGAAAGCATGTGAAACGAAAAAAAAAATCGACTTTTTGCTCGATTTTCGAAAATTTCATTTGTGTTTGAAAGCATGTGAAACGAAAAAAAAAATCGACTTTTTGCTCGATTTTCGAAAATTTCATTTGTGTTTGAAAGCATGTGAAACAAAAAAAAAATCGACTTTTTGCTCGATTTTCGAAAATTTCATTTGTGTTTGAAAGCATGTGAATCGAAAAAAAAAATCGACTTTTTGCTCGATTTTCGAAAATTTCATTTGTGTTTGAAAGCATGTGAAACAAAAAAAAAATCGACTTTTTGCTCGATTTTCAAAAATTTCATTTGTGTTTGAAAGCATGTGAAACGAAAAAAAAATCGACTTTTTGCTCGATTTTCGAAAATTTCATTTGTGTTTGAAAGCATGTGAAACGAAAAAAAAATCGACTTTTTGCTCGATTTTCGAAAATTTCATTTGTGTTTGAAAGCATGTGAAACGAAAAAAAAAATCGACTTTTTGCTCGATTTTCGAAAATTTCATTTGTGTTTGAAAGCATGTGAAACGAAAAAAAAAATCGACTTTTTGCTCGATTTTCGAAAATTTCATTTGTGTTTGAAAGCATGTGAAACAAAAAAAAAATCGACTTTTTGCTCGATTTTCGAAAATTTCATTTGTGTTTGAAAGCATGTGAAACGAAAAAAAAATCGACTTTTTGCTCGATTTTCGAAAATTTCATTTGTGTTTGAAAGCATGTGAAACGAAAAAAAAATCGACTTTTTGCTCGATTTTCGAAAATTTCATTTGTGTTTGAAAGCATGTGAAACGAAAAAAAAAATCGACTTTTTGCTCGATTTTCGAAAATTTCATTTGTGTTTGAAAGCATGTGAAACGAAAAAAAAATCGACTTTTTACTCGATTTTCGAAAATTTCATTTGTGTTTGAAAGCATGTGAAACGCGTAAAAAACGAAAAAAAATCGACTCTTCACTCGATTTTCGAAAATTTCATTTGAGTTTGAAAGCATGTGAAACGAAAAAAAAATCGACTTTTTGCTCGATTTTCGAAAATTTCATTTGTGTTTGAAAGCATGTGAAACGAAAAAAAAATCGACTTTTTGCTCGATTTTCGAAAATTTCATTTGTGTTTGAAAGCATGTGAAACGAAAAAAAAATCGACTTTTTGCTCGATTTTCGAAAATTTCATTTGTGTTTGAAAGCATGTGAAACGCGAAAAAAACGAAAAAAAATCGACTTTTCACTCGATTTTCGAAAATTTCATTTGTGTTTGAAAGCATGTGAAACGAAAAAAAAATCGACTTTTTGCTCGATTTTCGAAAATTTCATTTGTGTTTGAAAGCATGTGAAACGCGTAAAAAACGAAAAAAAATCGACTCTTCACTCGATTTTCGAAAATTTCATTTGTGTTTGAAAGCATGCGAAACGAAAAAAAAATCGACTTTTTGCTCGATTTTCGAAAATTTCATTTGTGTTTGAAAGCATGTGAAACGAAAAAAAAATCGACTTTTTGCTCGATTTTCGAAAATTTCATTTGTGTTTGAAAGCATGTGAAACGCGTAAAAAATCGACTCTTCACTCGATTTTCGAAAATTTCATTTGTGTTTGAAAGCATGTGAAACGAATAAAAAATCGACTTTTTGCTCGATTTTCGAAAATTTCATTTGTGTTTGAAAGCATGTGAAACGCGTAAAAAACGAAAAAAAATCGACTCTTCACTCGATTTTCGAAAATTTCATTTGAGTTTGAAAGCATGTGAAACGAAAAAAAAATCGACTTTTTGCTCGATTTTCCAAAATTTCATTTGTGTTTGAAAGCATGTGAAACGAAAAAAAAATCGACTTTTTGCTCGATTTTCGAAAATTTCATTTGTGTTTGAAAGCATGTGAAACGAAAAAAAAAATCGACATTTTGCTCGATTTTCGAAAATTTCATTTGTGTTTGAAAGCATGTGAAATGCGTAAAAAACGAAAAAAAATCGACTCTTCACTCGATTTTCGAAAATTTCATTTGTGTTTGAAAGCATGTGAAACGAATAAAAAATCGACTTTTTGCTCAATTTTCGAAAATTTCATTTGTGTTTGAAAGCATGTGAAACGAAAAAAAAATCGACTTTTTGCTCGATTTTCGAAAATTTCATTTGTGTTTGAAAGCATGTGAAACGAAAAAAAAATCGACTTTTTGCTCGATTTTCGAAAATTTCATTTGTGTTTGAAAGCATGTGAAACGAAAAAAAAAAATCGACTTTTTGCTCGATTTTCGAAAATTTCATTTGTGTTTGAAAGCATGTGAAACGAAAAAAAAATCGACTTTTTGCTCGATTTTCGAAAATTTCATTTGTGTTTGAAAGCATGAGAAACGAAAAAAAAATCGACTTTTTGCTCGATTTTCAAAAATTTCATTTGTGTTTGAAAGCATGTAAAACGAAAAAAAAATCGACTTTTTGCTCGATTTTCGAAAATTTCATTTGTGTTTGAAAGCATGTGAAACGAAAAAAAAAATCGACTTTTTGCTCGATTTTCGAAAATTTCAATTGTGTTTGAAAGCATGTGAAACGAAAAAAAAATCGACTTTTTGCTCGATTTTCGAAAATTTCAATTGTGTTTGAAAGCATGTGAAACGAATAAAAAATCGACTTTTTGCTCGATTTTCGAAAATTTCATTTGTGTTTGAAAGCATGTGAAACGAAAAAAAAAATCGACTCTTCACTCGATTTTCGAAAATTTCATTTGTGTTTGAAAGCATGTGAAACGAAAAAAAAATCGACTTTTTGCTCGATTTTCGAAAATTTCATTTGTGTTTGAAAGCATGTGAAACGAAAAAAAAATCGACATTTTGCTCGATTTTCGAAAATTTCATTTGTGTTTGAAAGCATGTAAAACGAAAAAAAAAATCGACTTTTTGCTCGATTTTCGAAAATTTCATTTGTGTTTGAAAGCATGTGAAACGAAAAAAAAATCGACTCTACTCGATTTTCGAAAATTTCATTTGTGTTTGAAAGCATGTGAAACGAAAAAAAAAATCGACTTTTTGCTCGATTTTCGAAAATTTCATTTGTGTTTGAAAGCATGTGAAACGAAAAAAAAAAAACGACTTTTGCTCGATTTTCGAAAATTTCATTTGTGTTTGAAAGCATGTGAAACGAAAAATAAATCGACTTTTTGCTCGATTTTCGAAAATTTCATTTGTGTTTGAAAGCATGTGAAACGCGTAAAAAATCGACTCTTCACTCGATTTTCGAAAATTTCATTTGTGTTTGAAAGCATGTGAAACGAAAAAAAAATCGACTTTGCTCGATTTTCGAAAATTTCATTTGTGTTTGAAAGCATGTGAAACGAAAAAAAAATCGACTTTTTGCTCGATTTTCAAAAATTTCATTTGTGTTTGAAAGCATGTGAAACGAAAAAAAAATCGACTTTTTCCTCGATTTTCGAAAATTTCATTTCTGTTTCAAAGCAAGTGAAACGCGTAAAAAATCGACTCTTCACTCGATTTTCGAAAATTTTATTTGTGTTTGAAAGCATGTGAAACGCGTAAAAAATCGACTCTTCACTCGATTTTCGAAAATTTCATTTGTGTTTGAAAGCTTGTGAAACGAAAAAAAAAATCGACTTTTTGCTCAATTTTCGAAAATTTCATCTGTGTTTGAAAGCATGTGAAATGAAAAAAAAATCGACTTTTTGCTCGATTTTCGAAAATTTCATTTGTGTTTGAAAGCATGTGAAACGAAAAAAAAATCGACTTTGCTCGATTTTCGAAAATTTCATTTGTGTTTGAAAGCATGTGAAACGAAAAAAAAATCGACTTTTTGCTCGATTTTCAAAAATTTCATTTGTCTTTGAAAGCATGTGAAACGAAAAAAAAAAAACGACTTTTGCTCGATTTTCGAAAATTTCATTTGTGTTTGAAAGCATGTGAAACGAAAAATAAATCGACTTTTTGCTCGATTTTCGAAAATTTCAATTGTGTTTGAAAGCATGTGAAACGAAAAAAAAATCGACTTTTTGCTCGATTTTCGAAAATTTCAATTGTGTTTGAAAGCATGTGAAACGAATAAAAAATCGACTTTTTGCTCGATTTTCGAAAATTTCATTTGTGTTTGAAAGCATGTGAAACGAAAAAAAAAATCGACTCTTCACTCGATTTTCGAAAATTTCATTTGTGTTTGAAAGCATGTGAAACGAAAAAAAAATCGACTTTTTGCTCGATTTTCGAAAATTTCATTTGTGTTTGAAAGCATGTGAAACGAAAAAAAAATCGACATTTTGCTCGATTTTCGAAAATTTCATTTGTGTTTGAAAGCATGTAAAACGAAAAAAAAAATCGACTTTTTGCTCGATTTTCGAAAATTTCATTTGTGTTTGAAAGCATGTGAAACGAAAAAAAAATCGACTCTACTCGATTTTCGAAAATTTCATTTGTGTTTGAAAGCATGTGAAACGAAAAAAAAAATCGACTTTTTGCTCGATTTTCGAAAATTTCATTTGTGTTTGAAAGCATGTGAAACGAAAAAAAAAAAACGACTTTTGCTCGATTTTCGAAAATTTCATTTGTGTTTGAAAGCATGTGAAACGAAAAATAAATCGACTTTTTGCTCGATTTTCGAAAATTTCATTTGTGTTTGAAAGCATGTGAAACGCGTAAAAAATCGACTCTTCACTCGATTTTCGAAAATTTCATTTGTGTTTGAAAGCATGTGAAACGAAAAAAAAATCGACTTTGCTCGATTTTCGAAAATTTCATTTGTGTTTGAAAGCATGTGAAACGAAAAAAAAATCGACTTTTTGCTCGATTTTCAAAAATTTCATTTGTGTTTGAAAGCATGTGAAACGAAAAAAAAATCGACTTTTTCCTCGATTTTCGAAAATTTCATTTCTGTTTCAAAGCAAGTGAAACGCGTAAAAAATCGACTCTTCACTCGATTTTCGAAAATTTTATTTGTGTTTGAAAGCATGTGAAACGCGTAAAAAATCGACTCTTCACTCGATTTTCGAAAATTTCATTTGTGTTTGAAAGCTTGTGAAACGAAAAAAAAAATCGACTTTTTGCTCAATTTTCGAAAATTTCATCTGTGTTTGAAAGCATGTGAAATGAAAAAAAAATCGACTTTTTGCTCGATTTTCGAAAATTTCATTTGTGTTTGAAAGCATGTGAAACGAAAAAAAAATCGACTTTGCTCGATTTTCGAAAATTTCATTTGTGTTTGAAAGCATGTGAAACGAAAAAAAAATCGACTTTTTGCTCGATTTTCAAAAATTTCATTTGTCTTTGAAAGCATGTGAAACGAAAAAAAAAAAACGACTTTTGCTCGATTTTCGAAAATTTCATTTGTGTTTGAAAGCATGTGAAACGAAAAATAAATCGACTTTTTGCTCGATTTTCGAAAATTTCATTTGTGTTTGAAAGCATGTGAAACGCGTAAAAAATCGACTCTTCACTCGATTTTCGAAAATTTCATTTGTGTTTGAAAGCATGTGAAACGAAAAAAAAATCGACTTTTTGCTCGATTTTCGAAAATTTCATTTGTGTTTGAAAGCATGTGAAACGAAAAAAAAATCGACTTTGCTCGATTTTCGAAAATTTCATTTGTGTTTGAAAGCATGTGAAACGAAAAAAAAATCGACTTTTTGCTCGATTTTCAAAAATTTCATTTGTGTTTGAAAGCATGTGAAACGAAAAAAAAATCGACTTTTTCCTCGATTTTCGAAAATTTCATTTCTGTTTCAAAGCATGTGAAACGCGTAAAAAATCGACTCTTCACTCGATTTTCGAAAATTTTATTTGTGTTTGAAAGCATGTGAAACGCGTAAAAAATCGACTCTTCACTCGATTTTTGAAAATTTTATTTGTGTTTGAAAGCATGTGAAACGCGTAAAAAATCGACTCTTCACTCGATTTTCGAAAATTTCATTTGTGTTTGAAAGCTTGTGAAACGAAAAAAAAAATCGACTTTTTGCTCAATTTTCGAAAATTTCATCTGTGTTTGAAAGCATGTGAAACGAAAAAAAAATCGACTTTTTGCTCGATTTTCGAAAATTTCATTTGTGTTTGAAAGCATGTGAAACGAAAAAAAAATCGACTTTTTGCTCGATTTTCGAAAATTTCATTTGTGTTTGAAAGCATGTGAAACGAAAAAAAAATCGACATTTTGCTCGATTTTCGAAAATTTCATTTGTGTTTGAAAGCATGTAAAACGAAAAAAAAAATCGACTTTTTGCATGTGAAACGAAAAAAAAAAACGACTTTTGCTCGATTTTCGAAAATTTCATTTGTGTTTGAAAGCATGTGAAACGAAAAAAAAATCGACTTTTTGCTCGATTTTCGAAAATTTCATTTGTGTTTGAAAGCATGTGAAACGCGTAAAAAATCGACTCTTCACTCGATTTTTGAAAATTTCATTTGTGTTTGAAAGCATGTGAAACGCGTAAAAAATCGACTCTTCACTCGATTTTTTAAAATTTCATTTGTGTTTGAAAGCATGTGAAACGAAAAAAAAATCGACTTTTTGCTCAATTTTCGAAAATTTCATCTGTGTTTGAAAGCATGTGAAACGAAAAAAAAATCGACTTTTTGCTCGATTTTCGAAAATTTCATTTGTGTTTGAAAGCATGTGAAACAAAAAAAAATCGACTTTTTGCTCGATTTTCGAAAATTTCATTTGTGTTTAAAAGCATGTGAAACGCGTAAAAAACGAAAAAAATCGACTCTTCACTCGATTTTCGAAAATTTCATTTGTGTTTGAAAGCATGTGAAACGAAAAAAAAATCGACTTTTTGCTCGATTTTCGAAAATTTCATTTGTGTTTGAAAGCATGTGAAACGCGTAAAAAACGAAAAAAAATCTACTCTTCACTCGATTTTCGAAAATTTCATTTGTGTTTGAAAGCATGTGAAACGAAAAAAAAATCGACATTTTGCTCGATTTTCGAAAATTTCATTTGTGTTTGAAAGCATGTAAAACGAAAAAAAAAATCGACTTTTTGCTCGATTTTCGAAAATTTCATTTGTGTTTGAAAGCATGTGAAACGAAAAAAAAATCGACTCTACTCGATTTTCGAAAATTTCATTTGTGTTTGAAAGCATGTGAAACGAAAAAAAAAATCGACTTTTTGCTCGATTTTCGAAAATTTCATTTGTGTTTGAAAGCTTGTGAAACGAAAAAAAAAATCGACTTTTTGCTCAATTTTCGAAAATTTCATCT
Source organism: Tachinus rufipes (assembly GCA_963932245.1). Classification (NCBI taxonomy): domain Eukaryota; kingdom Metazoa; phylum Arthropoda; class Insecta; order Coleoptera; family Staphylinidae; genus Tachinus; species Tachinus rufipes. Next base: position 105,383,413 of record OZ010742.1, read on the forward strand.
GTGTTTGAAAGCATGTGAAACGAAAAAAAAATCGACTTTTTGCTCGATTTTCGAAAATTTCATTTGTGTTTGAAAGCATGTGAAACGAAAAAAAAATCGACTTTTTGCTCGATTTTCGAAAATTTCATTTGTGTTTGAAAGCATGTAAAACGAAAAAAAAAATCGACTTTTTGCTCGATTTTCGAAAATTTCATTTGTGTTTGAAAGCATGTGAAACGAAAAAAAAATCGACTACTCGATTTTCGAAAATTTCATTTGTGTTTGAAAGCATGTGAAACGAAAAAAAAAAACGACTTTTGCTCGATTTTCGAAAATTTCATTTGTGTTTGAAAGCATGTGAAACGAAAAAAAAATCGACTTTTTGCTCGATTTTCGAAAATTTCATTTGTGTTTGAAAGCATGTGAAACGCGTAAAAAATCGACTCTTCACTCGATTTTTGAAAATTTCATTTGTGTTTGAAAGCATGTGAAACGCGTAAAAAATCGACTCTTCACTCGATTTTTTAAAATTTCATTTGTGTTTGAAAGCATGTGAAACGAAAAAAAAATCGACTTTTTGCTCAATTTTCGAAAATTTCATCTGTGTTTGAAAGCATGTGAAACGAAAAAAAAATCGACTTTTTGCTCGATTTTCGAAAATTTCATTTGTGTTTGAAAGCATGTGAAACAAAAAAAAATCGACTTTTTGCTCGATTTTCGAAAATTTCATTTGTGTTTAAAAGCATGTGAAACGCGTAAAAAACGAAAAAAATCGACTCTTCACTCGATTTTCGAAAATTTCATTTGTGTTTGAAAGCATGTGAAACGAAAAAAAAATCGACTTTTTGCTCGATTTTCGAAAATTTCATTTGTGTTTGAAAGCATGTGAAACGAAAAAAAAATCGACTTTTTGCTCGATTTTCGAAAATTTCATTTGTGTTTGAAAGCATGTGAAACAAAAAAAAATCGACTTTTTGCTCGATTTTCGAAAATTTCATTTGTGTTTAAAAGCATGTGAAAAAAAAATCGACTCTACTCGATTTTCGAAAATTTCATTTGTGTTTGAAAGCATGTGAAACGAAAAAAAAAAACGACTTTTGCTCGATTTTCGAAAATTTCATTTGTGTTTGAAAGCATGTGAAACGAAAAAAAAATCGACTTTTTGCTCGATTTTCGAAAATTTCATTTGTGTTTGAAAGCATGTGAAACGCGTAAAAAATCGACTCTTCACTCGATTTTTGAAAATTTCATTTGTGTTTGAAAGCATGTGAAACGCGTAAAAAATCGACTCTTCACTCGATTTTTTAAAATTTCATTTGTGTTTGAAAGCATGTGAAACGAAAAAAAAATCGACTTTTTGCTCAATTTTCGAAAATTTCATCTGTGTTTGAAAGCATGTGAAACGAAAAAAAAATCGACTTTTTGCTCGATTTTCGAAAATTTCATTTGTGTTTGAAAGCATGTGAAACAAAAAAAAATCGACTTTTTGCTCGATTTTCGAAAATTTCATTTGTGTTTAAAAGCATGTGAAACGCGTAAAAAACGAAAAAAATCGACTCTTCACTCGATTTTCGAAAATTTCATTTGTGTTTGAAAGCATGTGAAACGAAAAAAAAATCGACTTTTTGCTCGATTTTCGAAAATTTCATTTGTGTTTGAAAGCATGTGAAACGAAAAAAAAATCGACTTTTTGCTCGATTTTCGAAAATTTCATTTGTGTTTGAAAGCATGTGAAACAAAAAAAAATCGACTTTTTGCTCGATTTTCGAAAATTTCATTTGTGTTTAAAAGCATGTGAAACGCGTAAAAAACGAAAAAAATCGACTCTTCACTCGATTTTCGAAAATTTCATTTGTGTTTGAAAGCATGTAAAACGAAAAAAAAAATCGACTTTTTGCTCGATTTTCGAAAATTTCATTTGTGTTTGAAAGCATGTGAAACGAAAAAAAAATCGACTCTACTCGATTTTCGAAAATTTCATTTGTGTTTGAAAGCATGTGAAACGAAAAAAAAAATCGACTTTTTGCTCGATTTTCGAAAATTTCATTTGTGTTTGAAAGCATGTGAAACGAATAAAAAATCGACTTTTTGCTCGATTTTCGAAAATTTCATTTGTGTTTGAAAGCATGTGAAACGAAAAAAAAATCGACTTTTTGCTCGATTTTCGAAAATTTCATTTGTGTTTGAAAGCATGTGAAACGCGTAAAAACGAAAAAAAATCTACTCTTCACTCGATTTTCGAAAATTTCATTTGTGTTTGAAAGCATGTGAAACGAAAAAAAAATCGACTTTTTGCTCGATTTTCGAAAATTTCATTTGTGTTTAAAAGCATGTGAAACGAAAAAAAAATCGACTTTTTGCTCGATTTTCGAAAATTTTATTTGTGTTTGAAAGCATGTGAAACGCGTAAAAAATCGACTCTTCACTCGATTTTCGAAAATTTTATTTGTGTTTGAAAGCATGTGAAACGAAAAAAAAAATCGACTTTTTGCTCGATTTTCGAAAATTTCATTTGTGTTTGAAAGCATGTGAAACGAAAAAAAAATCGACTTTTTGCTCGATTTTCGAAAATTTCATTAGTGTTTGAAAGCATGTGAAACGAAAAAAAAATCGACTTTTTGCTCGATTTTCGAAAATTTCATTTGTGTTTGAAAGCATGTGAAACGAAAGAAAAAATCGACTCTTCACTCGATTTTCGAAAATTTCATTTGTGTTTGAAAGCATGTGAAACGAAAAAAAAATCGACTTTTTGCTCGATTTTCGAAAATTTCATTTGTGTTTGAAAGCATGTGAAACGAATAAAAAATCGACTTTTTGCTCGATTTTCGAAAATTTCATTTGTGTTTGAAAGCATGTAAAACGCGTAAAAAACCAAAAAAAATCGACTCTTCACTCGATTTTCGAAAATTTCATTTGTGTTTGAAAGCATGTGAAACGAAAAAAAAATCGACTTTTTGCTCGATTTTCGAAAATTTCATTTGTGTTTGAAAGCATGTGAAACGAAAAAAAAAATCGACTTTTTGCTCGATTTTCGAAAATTTCATTTGTGTTTGAAAGCATGTGAAACGAAAAAAAAATCGACTTTTTGCTCGATTTTCGAAAATTTCATTTGTGTTTGAAAGCATGTGAAACGCGTAAAAAATCGACTCTTCACTCGATTTTTGAAAATTTCATTTGTGTTTGAAAGCATGTGAAACGAAAAAAAAAATCGACTTTTTGCTCAATTTTCGAAAATTTCATCTGTGTTTGAAAGCATGTGAAACGAAAAAAAAATCGACTTTTTGCTCGATTTTCGAAAATTTCATTTGTGTTTGAAAGCATGTGAACCGAAAAAAAAATCGATTTTTTGCTCGATTTTCGAAAATTTCATTTGTGTTTGAAAGCATGTGAAACGCGTAAAAAATCGACTCTTCACTCGATTTTCGAAAATTTCATTTGTGTTTGAAAGCATGTGAAACGAAAAAAAAAATCGACTTTTTGCTCAATTTTCGAAAATTTCATCTGTGTTTGAAAGCATGTGAAACGAAAAAAAAATCGACTTTTTGCTCGATTTTCGAAAATTTCATTTGTGTTTGAAAGCATGTGAAACGAAAAAAAAATCGACTTTTTGCTCGATTTTCGAAAATTTCATTTGTGTTTGAAAGCATGTGAAACGCGTAAAAAATCGACTCTTCACTCGATTTTCGAAAATTTCATTTGTGTTTGAAAGCATGTGAAACGAAAAAAAAAATCGACTTTTTGCTCGATTTTCGAAAATTTCATTTGTGTTTGAAAGCATGTGAAACGAAAAAAAAATCGACTTTATGCTCGATTTTTGAAAATTTCATTTGTGTTTAAAAGCATGTGAAACGAAAAAAAAATCGACTTTTTGCTCGATTTTCGAAAATTTCATTTGTGTTTGAAAGCATGTGAAACGAAAAAAAATCGACTTTTTGCTCGATTTTCGAAAATTTCATTTGTGTTTGAAAGCATGTGAAACGCGTAAAAAATCGACTCTTCACTCGATTTTCGAAAATTTTATTTGTGTTTGAAAGCATGTGAAACGAAAAAAAAAATCGACTTTTTGCTCGATTTTCGAAAATTTCATTTGTGTTTGAAAGCATGTGAAACGAAAAAAAAATCGACTTTTTGCTCGATTTTCGAAAATTTCATTTGTGTTTGAAAGCATGTGAAACGCGTAAAAGATCGACTCTTCACTCGATTTTCGAAAATTTCATTTGTGTTTGAAAGCATGTGAAACAAAAAAAAATCGACTTTTTGCTCGATTTTCGAAACTTTCATTTGTGTTTAAAAGCATGTGAAACGCGTAAAAAACGAAAAAAATCGAATCTTCACTCGATTTTCGAAAATTTAATTTGTGTTTGAAAGCATGTGAAACGCGTAAAAAACGAAAAAAAATCGACTCTTCACTCGATTTTCGAAAATTTCATTTGTGTTTGAAAGCATGTGAAACGAAAAAAAAATCGACTTTTTGCTCGATTTTCGAAAATTTCATTTGTGTTTGAAAGCATGTGAAACGAAAAAAAAAATCGACTTTTTGCTCGATTTTCGAAAATTTCATTTGTGTTTGAAAGCATGTGAAACGAAAAAAAAAATCGACTTTTTGCTCAATTTTCGAAAATTTCATCTGTGTTTGAAAGCATGTGAAACGAAAAAAAAATCGACTTTTTGCTCGATTTTCGAAAATTTCATTTGTGTTTGAAAGCATGTGAAACGAAAAAAAAATCGACTTTTTGCTCGATTTTCGAAAATTTCATTTGTGTTTGAAAGCATGTGAAACGCGTAAAAAATCGACTCTTCACTCGATTTTCGAAAATTTCATTTGTGTTTGAAAGCATGTGAAACGAAAAAAAAATCGACTTTTTTCTCGATTTTCGAAAATTTCATTTGTGTTTGAAAGCATGTGAAACGAAAAAAAAAAATCGACTTTTTGCTCGATTTTCGAAAATTTCATTTGTGTTTGAAAGCATGTGAAACGAAAAAAAAATCGACTTTTTGCTCGATTTTCGAAAATTTCATTTGTGTTTGAAAGCATGTGAAACGCGTAAAAGATCGACTCTTCACTCGATTTTCGAAAATTTCAATTGTGTTTGAAAGCATGTGAAACAAAAAAAAATCGACTTTTTGCTCGATTTTCGAAACTTTCATTTGTGTTTAAAAGCATGTGAAACGCGTAAAAAACGAAAAAAATCGAATCTTCACTCGATTTTCGAAAATTTCATTTGTGTTTGAAAGCATGTGAAACGAAAAAAAAATCGACTTTTTGCTCGATTTTCGAAAATTTCATTTGTGTTTGAAAGCATGTGAAACGCGTAAAAAACGAAAAAAAATCGACTCTTCACTCGATTTTCGAAAATTTCATTTGTGTTTGAAAGCATGTGAAACGAAAAAAAAATCGACTTTTTGCTCGATTTTCGAAAATTTCATTTGTGTTTGAAAGCATGTGAAACGAAAAAAAAAAATCGACTTTTTGCTCGATTTTCGAAAATTTCATTTGTGTTTGAAAGCATGTGAAACGAAAAAAAAATCGACTTTTTGCTCGATTTTCGAAAATTTCATTTGTGTTTGAAAGCATGTGAAACGCGTAAAAGATCGACTCTTCACTCGATTTTCGAAAATTTCATTTGTGTTTGAAAGCATGTGAAACAAAAAAAAATCGACTTTTTGCTCGATTTTCGAAACTTTCATTTGTGTTTAAAAGCATGTGAAACGCGTAAAAAACGAAAAAAATCGAATCTTCACTCGATTTTCGAAAATTTCATTTGTGTTTGAAAGCATGTGAAACGAAACAAAAATCGACTTTTTGCTCGATTTTCGAAAATTTCATTTGTGTTTGAAAGCATGTGAAACGCGTAAAAAACGAAAAAAAATCGACTCTTCACTCGATTTTCGAAAATTTCATTTGTGTTTGAAAGCATGTGAAACGAAAAAAAAATCGACTTTTTGCTCGATTTTCGAAAATTTCATTTGTGTTTGAAAGCATGTGAAACGAAAAAAAAAAAATCGACTTTTTGCTCAATTTTCGAAAATTTCATTTGTGTTTGAAAGCATGTGAAACGAAAAAAAAATCGACTTTTTGCTCGATTTTCGAAAATTTCATTTGTGTTTGAAAGCATGTGAAACGAAAAAAAAAATCGACTCTTCACTCGATTTTCGAAAATTTCATTTGTGTTTGAAAGCATGTGAAACGAAAAAAAAATCGACTTTTTGCTCGATTTTCGAAAATTTCATTTGTGTTTGAAAGCATGTGAAACGAATAAAAAACCGACTTTTTGCTCGATTTTCGAAAATTTCATTTGTGTTTGAAAGCATGTGAAACGCGTAAAAAATCGACTCTTCACTCGATTTTCGAAAATTTCATTTGTGTTTGAAAGCATGTGAAACGAAAAAAAAAATCGACTTTTTGCTCGATTTTCGAAAATTTCATTTGTGTTGAAAGCATGTGAAACGCGTAAAAAATCGACTCTTCACTCGATTTTCGAAAATTTCATTTGTGTTTGAAAGCATGTGAAACGCGTAAAAAATCGACTCTTCACTCGATTTTCGAAAATTTCATTTGTGTTTGAAAGCATGTGAAACGAAAAAAAAAATCGACTTTTTGCTCAATTTTCGAAAATTTCATTTGTGTTTGAAAGCATGTGAAACGAAAAAAAAATCGACTTCTTGCTCGATTTTCGAAAATTTCATTTGTGTTGAAAGCATGTGAAACGCGTAAAAAACCAAAAAAAATCTTTTTGCTCGATTTTCGAAAATTTCATTTGTGTTTGAAAGCATGTGAACCGAAAAAAAAATCGATTTTTTGCTCGATTTTCGAAAATTTCATTTGTGTTTGAAAGCATGTGAAACGAAAAAAAAATCGACTTTTTGCTCGATTTTCGAAAATTTCATTTGTGTTTGAAAGCATGTGAACCAAAAAAAAAATCGATTTTTTGCTCGATTTTCGAAAATTTCATTTGTGTTTGAAAGCATGTGAAACGCGTAAAAAATCGACTCTTCACTCGATTTTCGAAAATTTCATTTGTGTTTGAAAGCATGTGAAACGAAAAAAAAAATCGACTTTTTGCTCAATTTTCGAAAATTTCATTTGTGTTTGAAAGCATGTGAAACGAAAAAAAAATCGACTTTTTGCTCGATTTTCGAAAATTTCATTTGTGTTTGAAAGCATGTGAAACGAAAAAAAAATCGACTTTTTGCTCGATTTTCGAAAATTTCATTTGTGTTTGAAAGCATGTGAAACGCGTAAAAAATCGACCCCACTCGATTTTCGAAAATTTCATTTGTGTTTGAAAGCATGTGAAACAAAAAAAAAATCGACTTTTTGCTCGATTTTCGAAAATTTCATTTGTGTTTGAAAGCATGTGAAACGAAAAAAAAATCGACTTCTTGCTCGATTTTCGAAATTTTCATTTGTGTTTGAAAGCATGTGAAACGCGTAAAAAACCAAAAAAAATCGACTCTTCACTCGATTTTCGAAAATTTCATTTGTGTTTGAAAGCATGTGAAACGAAAAAAAAATCGACTTTTTGCTCGATTTTCGAAAATTTCATTTGTGTTTGAAAGCATGTGAAACGAAAAAAAAATCGACTTTTTGCTCGATTTTCGAAAATTTCATTTGTGTTTGAAAGCATGTGAAACGAAAAAAAAATCGACTTTTTGCTCGATTTTCGAAAATTTCATTTGTGTTTGTAAGCATGTGAAACGAAAAAAAAAATCGACTTTTTGCTCGATTTTCGAAAATTTCATTTGTGTTTGAAAGCATGTGAAACGAAAAAAAAATCGACTTTTTGCTCGATTTTCGAAAATTTCATTTGTGTTTGAAAGCATGTGAAACGCGTAAAAAATCGACTTTTTGCTCGATTTTCGAAAATTTCATTTGTGTTTGAATGCATGTGAAACGAAAAAAAAAATCGACTTTTTGTTTGATTTTCGAAAATTTCATTTGTGTTTGAAAGCATGTGAAACGCGTAAAAAATCGACTCTTCACTCGATTTTCGAAAATTTCATTTGTGTTTGAAAGCATGTGAAACGAAAAAAAAATCGACTTTTTGCTCGATTTTCGAAAATTTCATTTGTGTTTGAAAGCATGTGAAATGCGTAAAAAACGAAAAAAAATCGATTCTTCACTCGGTTTTCGAAAATTTCATTTGTGTTTGAAAGCATGTGAAACGAAAAAAAAATCGACTTTTTGCTCGATTTTCGAAAATTTCATTTGTGTTTGAGAGCATGTGAAACGAAAAAAAAATCGACTTTTTGCTCGATTTTCGAAAATTTCATTTGTTTGAAAGCATGTGAAACGAAAAAAAAATCGACTTTTTGCTCGATTTTCGAAAATTTCATTTGTGTTTGAAAGCATGTGAAACGAAAAAAAATCGACTTTTTGCTCGATTTTCGAAAATTTCATTTGTGTTTGAAAGCATGTGAAACGCGTAAAAAATCGACTCTTCACTCGATTTTCGAAAATTTCATTTGTGTTTGAAAGCATGTGAAACTCGAAAAAAAATCGACTTTTTGCTCGATTTTCGAAAATTTCATTTGTGTTTGAAAGCATGTGAAACGAATAAAAAATCGACTTTTTGCTCGATTTTCGAAAATTTCATTTGTGTTTGAAAGCATATGAAACGAAAAAAAAATCGACTTTTTGCTCGATTTTCGAAAATTTCATTTGTGTTTGAAAGCATGTGAAATGCGTAAAAAAACGAAAAAAAATCGACTCTTCACTCGATTTTCGAAAATTTCATTTGTGTTTGAAAGCATGTGAAACGAAAAAAAAATCGACTTTTTGCTCGATTTTCGAAAATTTCATTTGTGTTTAAAAGCATGTGAAACGAAAAAAAAATCGACTTTTTGCTCGATTTTCGAAAATTTCATTTGTGTTTGAAAGCATGTGAAACGCGTAAAAATCGACTCTTCACTCGATTTTCGAAAATTTCATTTGTGTTTGAAAGCATGTGAAACGCGTAAAAAAATCGACTCTTCACTCGATTTTCGAAAATTTCATTTGTGTTTGAAAGCATGTGAAACGAAAAAAAAATCGACTTTTTGCTCGATTTTCGAAAATTTCATTTGTGTTTAAAAGCATGTGAAACGCGTAAAAAACGAAAAAAATCGAATCTTCACTCGATTTTCGAAAATTTTATTTGTGTTTGAAAGCATGTGAAACGAAAAAAAAATCGACTTTTTGCTCGATTTTCGAAAATTTCATTTGTGTTTGAAAGCATGTGAAACGCGTAAAAAACGAAAAAAAATCGACTCTTCACTCGATTTTCGAAAATTTCATTTGTGTTTGAAAGCATGTGAAACGAAAAAAAAATCGACTTTTTGCTCGATTTTCGAAAATTTCATTTGTGTTTGAAAGCATGTGAAACGAAAAAAAAAATCGACTTTTTGCTCGATTTTCGAAAATTTCATTTGTGTTTGAAAGCATGTGAAACGAAAAAAAAATCGACTTTTTGCTCGATTTTCGAAAATTTCATTTGTGTTTGAAAGCATGTGAAACGAAAAAAAAAATCGACTCTTCGCTCGATTTTCGAAAATTTCATTTGTGTTTGAAAGCATGTGAAACGAAAAAAAAATCGACTTTTTGCTCGATTTTCGAAAATTTCATTTGTGTTTGAAAGCATGTGAAACGCGTAAAAAATCGACTCTTCACTCGATTCTCGAAAATTTCATTTGTGTTTGAAAGCATGTGAAACGAAAAAAAAAATCGACTTTTTGCTCGATTTTCGAAAATTTCATTTGTGTTGAAAGCATGTGAAACGCGTAAAAAATCGACTCTTCACTCGATTTTCGAAAATTTCATTTGTGTTTGAAAGCATGTGAAACGAAAAAAAAAATCGACTTTTTGCTCGATTTTCGAAAATTTCATTTGTGTTTGAAAGCATGTGAAACGCGTAAAAAATCGACTCTTCACTCGATTTTCGAAAATTTCATTTGTGTTTGAAAGCATGTGAAACGCGAAAAAAACGAAAAAAAATCGACTCCACTCGATTTTCGAAAATTTCATTTGTGTTTGAAAGCATGTGAAATGCGAAAAAAACGAAAAAAAATCGACTCTTCACTCGATTTTCGAAAATTTCATTTGTGTTTGAAAGCATGTGAAACGAAAAAAAAATCGACTTTTTGCTCGATTTTCGAAAATTTCATTTGTGTTTGAAAGCATGTGTAAATGCGTAAAAAACGAAAAAAAATCGACTCTTCACTCGATTTTCGAAAATTTCATTTGTGTTTGAAAGCATGTGAAACGAAAAAAAAATCGACTTTTTGCTCGATTTTCGAAAATTTCATTTGTGTTTGAAAGCATGTGAAACGAAAAAAAAAATCGACTTTTTGCTCGATTTTCGAAATTTTCATTTGTGTTTGAAAGCATGTGAAACGAAAAAAAAAATCGACTTTTTGCTCGATTTTCGAAAATTTCATTTGTGTTTGAAAGCATGTGAAACGAAAAAAAATATCGACTTTTTGCTCGATTTTCGAAAATTTCATTTGTGTTTGAAAGCATGTGAAACGAAAAAAAAATCGACTTTTTGCTCGATTTTCGAAAATTTCATTTGTGTTTGAAAGCATGTGAAACGCGTAAAAAATCGACTCTTCACTCGATTTTCGAAAATTTCATTTGTGTTTGAAAGCATGTGAAACGCGAAAAAAAATCGACTCTTCACTCGATTTTCGAAAATTTCATTTGTGTTTGAAAGCATGTGAAACGAAAAAAAAATCGACTTTTTGCTCGATTTTCGAAAATTTCATTTGTGTTTGAAAGCATGTGAAACGCGTAAAAAACGAAAAAAGAATCGACTCTTCACTCGATTTTTGAAAATTTCATTTGTGTTTGAAAGCATGTGAAACGAAAAAAAAATCGACTTTTTGCTCGATTTTCGAAAATTTCATTTGTGTTTGAAAGCATGTGAAACGAAAAAAAAATAGACTTTTTGCTCGATATTCGAAAATTTCATTTGTGTTTGAAAGCATGTGAAACGCGTAAAAAATCGACTCTTCACTCGATTTTCGAAAATTTCATTTGTGTTTGAAAGCATGTGAAATGCGTAAAAAACGAAAAAAAATCGACTCTTCACTCGATTTTCGAAAATTTCATTTGTGTTTGAAAGCATGTGAAACGAATAAAAAATCGACTTTTTGCTCGATTTTCGAAAATTTCATTTGTGTTTGAAAGCATGTGAAACGAAAAAAAAATCGACTTTTTGCTCGATTTTCGAAAATTTCATTTGTGTTTGAAAGCATGTGAAATGCGTAAAAAACGAAAAAAAATCGACTCTTCACTCGATTTTCGAAAATTTCATTTGTGTTTGAAAGCATGTGAAACGAAAAAAAAATCGACTTTTTGCTCGATTTTCGAAAATTTCATTTGTGTTTGAAAGCATGTGAAACGAAAAAAAAATCGACTTTTTGCTCGATTTTCGAAAATTTCATTTGTGTTTGAAAGCATGTGAAACGAAAAAAAAAATCGACTTTTTGCTCGATTTTCGAAAATTTCATTTGTGTTTGAAAGCATGTGAAACGAAAAAAAAAATCGACTTTTTGCTCGATTTTCGAAAATTTCATTTGTGTTTGAAAGCATGTGAAACGAAAAAAAAATCGACTTTTTGCTCGATTTTCGAAAATTTCATTTGTGTTTGAAAGCATGTGAAACGAAAAAAAAATCGACTTTTTGCTCGATTTTCGAACATTTCATTTGTGTTTGAAAGCATGTGAAACGCGTAAAAAATCGACTCTTCACACGATTTTCGAAAATTTCATTTGTGTTTGAAACCATGTGAAACGCGAAAAAAACGAAAAAAAATCGACTCTTCACTCGATTTTTGAAAATTTCATTTGTGTTTGAAAGCATGTGAAACGAAAAAAAAATCGACTTTTTGCTCGATTTTCGAAAATTTCATTTGTGTTTGAAAGCATGTGAAACGCGTAAAAAATCGACTCTTTACTCGATTTTCGAAAATTTCATTTGTGTTTGAAAGCATGTGAAACGAAAAAAAAAATCGACTTTTTGCTCGATTTTCGAAAATTTCATTTGTGTTTGAAAGCATGTGAAACGAAAAAAAAATCGACTTTTTGCTCGATTTTCGAAAATTTCATTTGTGTTTGAAAGCATGTGAAACGAAAAAAAAAATCGACTTTTTGCTCGATTTTCGAAAATTTCATTTGTGTTTGAAAGCATGTGAAACGCGTAAAAAACGAAAAAAAATCGACTCTTCACTCGATTTTCGAAAATTTCATTTGTGTTTGAAAGCATGTAAAACGAATAAAAAATCGACTTTTTGCTCGATTTTCGAAAATTTCATTTGTGTTTGAAAGCATGTGAAACGCGTAAAAAATCGACTCTTCTCTCGATTTTCGAAAATTTCATTTGTGTTTGAAAGCATGTGAAACGCAAAAAAAACGAAAAAAAATCGACTCTTCACTCGATTTTCGAAAATTTCATTTGTGTTTGAAAGCATGTGAAACGAAAAAAAAATCGACTTTTTGCTCGATTTTCGAAAATTTCATTTGTGTTTGAAAGCATGTGAAACGAAAAAAAAATCGACTTTTTGCTCGATTTTCGAAAATTTCATTTGTGTTTGAAAGCATGTGAAACGCGTAAAAAATCGACTCTTCACTCGATTTTCGAAAATTTCATTTGTGTTTGAAAGCATGTGAAACGAAAAAAAAATCGACATTTTGCTCGATTTTCGAAAATTTCATTTGTGTTTGAAAGCATGTGAAACGAAAAAAAAAAATCGACTTTTTGCTCAATTTTCGAAAATTTCATTTGTGTTTGAAAGCATGTGAAACGAAAAAAAAATTGACTTTTTGCTCGATTTTCGAAAATTTCATTTGTGTTTGAAAGCATGTGAAACGAAAAAAAAAATCGACTCTTCACTCGATTTTCGAAAATTTCATTTGTGTTTGAAAGCATGTGAAACGAAAAAAAAATCGACTTTTTGCTCGATTTTCGAAAATTTCATTTGTGTTTGAAAGCATGTGAAACGAATAAAAAATCGACTTTTACCTCGATTTTCGAAAATATCATTTGTGTTGAAAGCATGTGAAACGCGTAAAAAATCGACTCTTCACTCGATTTTCGAAAATTTCATTTGTGTTTGAAAGCATGTGAAACGAAAAAAAAAAATCGACTTTTTGCTCGATTTTCGAAAATTTCATTTGTGTTTGAAAGCATGTGAAACGAAAAAAAAATCGACTTCTTGCTTGATTTTCGAAAATTTCATTTGTGTTTGAAAGCATGTGAAACGCGTAAAAAACCAAAAAAAATCTTTTTGCTCGATTTTCGAAAATTTCATTTGTGTTTGAAAGCATGTGAACCGAAAAAAAAATCGATTTTTTGCTCGATTTTCGAAAATTTCATTTGTGTTTGAAAGCATGTGAAACTAAAAAAAAATCGACTTTTTGCTCAATTTTCGAAAATTTCATTTGTGTTTGAAAGCATGTGAACCAAAAAAAAAATCGATTTTTTGCTCGATTTTCGAAAATTTCATTTGTGTTTGAAAGCATGTAAAACGAAAAAAAATCGACTTTTTGCTCGATTATCGAAAATTTCATTTGTGTTTGAAAGCATGTGAAACGCGTAAAAAATCGACTCTTCACTCGATTTTCGAAAATTTCATTTGTGTTTGAAAGCATGTGAAACGAAAAAAAAAATCGACTTTTTGCTCAATTTTCGAAAATTTCATTTGTGTTTGAAAGCATGTGAAACGAAAAAAAAATCGACTTTTTGCTCGATTTTCGAAAATTTCATTTGTGTTTGAAAGCATGTGAAACGAAAAAAAAATCGACTTTTTGCTCGATTTTCGAAAATTTCATTTGTGTTTGAAAGCATGTGAAACGCGTAAAAAATCGACTCCACTCGATTTTCGAAAATTTCATTTGTGTTTGAAAGCATGTGAAACGAAAAAAAAATCGACTTTTTGCTCGATTTTCGAAAATTTCATTAGTGTTTGAAAGCATGTGAAACGAAAAAAAAATCGACTTTTTGCTCGATTTTCGAAAATTTCATTAGTGTTTGAAAGCATGTGAAACGAAAAAAAAATCGACTTTTTGCTCGATTTTCGAAAATTTCATTTGTGTTTGAAAGCATGTGAAACGAAAGAAAAAATCGACTCTTCACTCGATTTTCGAAAATTTCATTTGTGTTTGAAAGCATGTGAAACGAAAAAAAAATCGACTTTTTGCTCGATTTTCGAAAATTTCATTTGTGTTTGAAAGCATGTGAAACGAATAAAAAATCGACTTTTTGCTCGATTTTCGAAAATTTCATTTGTGTTTGAAAGCATGTAAAACGCGTAAAAAACCAAAAAAAATCGACTCTTCACTCGATTTTCGAAAATTTCATTTGTGTTTGAAAGCATGTGAAACGAAAAAAAAATCGACTTTTTGCTCGATTTTCGAAAATTTCATTTGTGTTTGAAAGCATGTGAAACGCGTAAAAAATCGACTCTTCACTCGATTTTCGAAAATTTCATTTGTGTTTGAAAGCATGTGAAACGAAAAAAAAATCGACATTTTGCTCGATTTTCGAAAATTTCATTTGTGTTTGAAAGCATGTGAAACGAAAAAAAAAAATCGACTTTTTGCTCAATTTTCGAAAATTTCATTTGTGTTTGAAAGCATGTGAAACGAAAAAAAAATTGACTTTTTGCTCGATTTTCGAAAATTTCATTTGTGTTTGAAAGCATGTGAAACGAAAAAAAAAATCGACTCTTCACTCGATTTTCGAAAATTTCATTTGTGTTTGAAAGCATGTGAAACGAAAAAAAAATCGACTTTTTGCTCGATTTTCGAAAATTTCATTTGTGTTTGAAAGCATGTGAAACGAATAAAAAATCGACTTTTACCTCGATTTTCGAAAATATCATTTGTGTTGAAAGCATGTGAAACGCGTAAAAAATCGACTCTTCACTCGATTTTCGAAAATTTCATTTGTGTTTGAAAGCATGTGAAACGAAAAAAAAAATCGACTTTTTGCTCGATTTTCGAAAATTTCATTTGTGTTGAAAGCATGTGAAACGCGTAAAAAATCGACTCTTCACTCGATTTTTGAAAATTTCATTTGTGTTTGAAAGCATGTGAAACGCGTAAAAAATCGACTCTTCACTCGATTTTCGAAAATTTCATTTGTGTTTGAAAGCATGTGAAACGAAAAAAAAAAATCGACTTTTTGCTCGATTTTCGAAAATTTCATTTGTGTTTGAAAGCATGTGAAACGAAAAAAAAATCGACTTCTTGCTTGATTTTCGAAAATTTCATTTGTGTTTGAAAGCATGTGAAACGCGTAAAAAACCAAAAAAAATCTTTTTGCTCGATTTTCGAAAATTTCATTTGTGTTTGAAAGCATGTGAACCGAAAAAAAAATCGATTTTTTGCTCGATTTTCGAAAATTTCATTTGTGTTTGAAAGCATGTGAAACTAAAAAAAAATCGACTTTTTGCTCAATTTTCGAAAATTTCATTTGTGTTTGAAAGCATGTGAACCAAAAAAAAAATCGATTTTTTGCTCGATTTTCGAAAATTTCATTTGTGTTTGAAAGCATGTAAAACGAAAAAAAATCGACTTTTTGCTCGATTATCGAAAATTTCATTTGTGTTTGAAAGCATGTGAAACGCGTAAAAAATCGACTCTTCACTCGATTTTCGAAAATTTCATTTGTGTTTGAAAGCATGTGAAACGAAAAAAAAAATCGACTTTTTGCTCAATTTTCGAAAATTTCATTTGTGTTTGAAAGCATGTGAAACGAAAAAAAAATCGACTTTTTGCTCGATTTTCGAAAATTTCATTTGTGTTTGAAAGCATGTGAAACGAAAAAAAAATCGACTTTTTGCTCGATTTTCGAAAATTTCATTTGTGTTTGAAAGCATGTGAAACGCGTAAAAAATCGACTCCACTCGATTTTCGAAAATTTCATTTGTGTTTGAAAGCATGTGAAACGAAAAAAAAATCGACTTTTTGCTCGATTTTCGAAAATTTCATTAGTGTTTGAAAGCATGTGAAACGAAAAAAAAATCGACTTTTTGCTCGATTTTCGAAAATTTCATTAGTGTTTGAAAGCATGTGAAACGAAAAAAAAATCGACTTTTTGCTCGATTTTCGAAAATTTCATTTGTGTTTGAAAGCATGTGAAACGAAAGAAAAAATCGACTCTTCACTCGATTTTCGAAAATTTCATTTGTGTTTGAAAGCATGTGAAACGAAAAAAAAATCGACTTTTTGCTCGATTTTCGAAAATTTCATTTGTGTTTGAAAGCATGTGAAACGAATAAAAAATCGACTTTTTGCTCGATTTTCGAAAATTTCATTTGTGTTTGAAAGCATGTAAAACGCGTAAAAAACCAAAAAAAATCGACTCTTCACTCGATTTTCGAAAATTTCATTTGTGTTTGAAAGCATGTGAAACGAAAAAAAAATCGACTTTTTGCTCGATTTTCGAAAATTTCATTTGTGTTTGAAAGCATGTGAAACGAAAAAAAAAATCGACTTTTTGCTCGATTTTCGAAAATTTCATTTGTGTTTGAAAGCATGTGAAACGAAAAAAAAATCGACTTTTTGCTCGATTTTCGAAAATTTCATTTGTGTTTGAAAGCATGTGAAACGCGTAAAAAATCGACTCTTCACTCGATTTTTGAAAATTTCATTTGTGTTTGAAAGCATGTGAAACGAAAAAAAAAATCGACTTTTTGCTCAATTTTCGAAAATTTCATCTGTGTTTGAAAGCATGTGAAACGAAAAAAAAATCGACTTTTTGCTCGATTTTCGAAAATTTCATTTGTGTTTGAAAGCATGTGAACCGAAAAAAAAATCGATTTTTTGCTCGATTTTCGAAAATTTCATTTGTGTTTGAAAGCATGTGAAACGCGTAAAAAATCGACTCTTCACTCAATTTTCGAAAATTTCATTTGTGTTTGAAAGCATGTGAAACGAAAAAAAAAATCGACTTTTTGCTCAATTTTCGAAAATTTCATCTGTGTTTGAAAGCATGTGAAACGAAAAAAAAATCGACTTTTTGCTCGATTTTCGAAAATTTCATTTGTGTTTGAAAGCATGTGAAACGAAAAAAAAATCGACTTTTTGCTCGATTTTCGAAAATTTCATTTGTGTTTGAAAGCATGTGAAACGCGTAAAAAATCGACTCTTCACTCGATTTTCGAAAATTTCATTTGTGTTTGAAAGCATGTGAAACGAAAAAAAAAAATCGACTTTTTGCTCGATTTTCGAAAATTTCATTTGTGTTTGAAAGCATGTGAAACGAAAAAAAAAATCGACTTTATGCTCGATTTTTGAAAATTTCATTTGTGTTTAAAAGCATGTGAAACGAAAAAAAAATCGACTTTTTGCTCGATTTTCGAAAATTTCATTTGTGTTTGAAAGCATGTGAAACGAAAAAAAATCGACTTTTTGCTCGATTTTCGAAAATTTCATTTGTGTTTGAAAGCATGTGAAACGCGTAAAAAATCGACTCTTCACTCGATTTTCGAAAATTTTATTTGTGTTTGAAAGCATGTGAAACGAAAAAAAAAATCGACTTTTTGCTCGATTTTCGAAAATTTCATTTGTGTTTGAAAGCATGTGAAACGAAAAAAAAATCGACTTTTTGCTCGATTTTCGAAAATTTCATTTGTGTTTGAAAGCATGTGAAACGCGTAAAAGATCGACTCTTCACTCGATTTTCGAAAATTTCATTTGTGTTTGAAAGCATGTGAAACAAAAAAAAATCGACTTTTTGCTCGATTTTCGAAACTTTCATTTGTGTTTAAAAGCATGTGAAACGCGTAAAAAACGAAAAAAATCGAATCTTCACTCGATTTTCGAAAATTTAATTTGTGTTTGAAAGCATGTGAAACGAAAAAAAAATCGACTTTTTGCTCGATTTTCGAAAATTTCATTTGTGTTTGAAAGCATGTGAAACGCGTAAAAAACGAAAAAAAATCGACTCTTCACTCGATTTTCGAAAATTTCATTTGTGTTTGAAAGCATGTGAAACGAAAAAAAAATCGACTTTTTGCTCGATTTTCGAAAATTTCATTTGTGTTTGAAAGCATGTGAAACGAAAAAAAAAATCGACTTTTTGCTCGATTTTCGAAAATTTCATTTGTGTTTGAAAGCATGTGAAACGAAAAAAAAAATCGACTTTTTGCTCAATTTTCGAAAATTTCATCTGTGTTTGAAAGCATGTGAAACGAAAAAAAAATCGACTTTTTGCTCGATTTTCGAAAATTTCATTTGTGTTTGAAAGCATGTGAAACGAAAAAAAAATCGACTTTTTGCTCGATTTTCGAAAATTTCATTTGTTTGAAAGCATGTGAAACGCGTAAAAAATCGACTCTTCACTCGATTTTCGAAAATTTCATTTGTGTTTGAAAGCATGTGAAACGAAAAAAAAATCGACTTTTTTCTCGATTTTCGAAAATTTCATTTGTGTTTGAAAGCATGTGAAACGAAAAAAAAAAATCGACTTTTTGCTCTATTTTCGAAAATTTCATTTGTGTTTGAAAGCATGTGAAACGAAAAAAAAATCGACTTTTTGCTCGATTTTCGAAAATTTCATTTGTGTTTGAAAGCATGTGAAACGCGTAAAAGATCGACTCTTCACTCGATTTTCGAAAATTTCAATTGTGTTTGAAAGCATGTGAAACAAAAAAAAATCGACTTTTTGCTCGATTTTCGAAACTTTCATTTGTGTTTAAAAGCATGTGAAACGCGTAAAAAACGAAAAAAATCGAATCTTCACTCGATTTTCGAAAATTTCATTTGTGTTTGAAAGCATGTGAAACGAAAAAAAAATCGACTTTTTGCTCGATTTTCGAAAATTTCATTTGTGTTTGAAAGCATGTGAAACGCGTAAAAAACGAAAAAAAATCGACTCTTCACTCGATTTTCGAAAATTTCATTTGTGTTTGAAAGCATGTGAAACGAAAAAAAAATCGACTTTTTGCTCGATTTTCGAAAATTTCATTTGTGTTTGAATGCATGTGAAACGAAAAAAAAAAATCGACTTTTTGCTCAATTTTCGAAAATTTCATTTGTGTTTGAAAGCATGTGAAACGAAAAAAAAATCGACTTTTTGCTCGATTTTCGAAAATTTCATTTGTGTTTGAAAGCATGTGAAACGAAAAAAAAATCGACTCTTCACTCGATTTTCGAAAATTTCATTTGTGTTTGAAAGCATGTGAAACGAAAAAAAAATCGACTTTTTGCTCGATTTTCGAAAATTTCATTTGTGTTTGAAAGCATGTGAAACGAATAAAAAACCGACTTTTTGCTCGATTTTCGAAAATTTCATTTGTGTTTGAAAGCATGTGAAACGCGTAAAAAATCGACTCTTCACTCGATTTTCGAAAATTTCATTTGTGTTTGAAAGCATGTGAAACGAAAAAAAAAATCGACTTTTTGCTCGATTTTCGAAAATGTCATTTGTGTTGAAAGCATGTGAAACGCGTAAAAAATCGACTCTTCACTCGATTTTCGAAAATTTCATTTGTGTTTGAAAGCATGTGAAACGCGTAAAAAATCGACTCTTCACTCGATTTTCGAAAATTTCATTTGTGTTTGAAAGCATGTGAAACGAAAAAAAAAATCGACTTTTTGCTCAATTTTCGAAAATTTCATTTGTGTTTGAAAGCATGTGAAACGAAAAAAAAATCGACTTCTTGCTCAATTTTCGAAAATTTCATTTGTGTTGAAAGCATGTGAAACGCGTAAAAAACCAAAAAAAATCTTTTTGCTCGATTTTCGAAAATTTCATTTGTGTTTGAAAGCATGTGAACCGAAAAAAAAATCGATTTTTTGCTCGATTTTCGAAAATTTCATTTGTGTTTGAAAGCATGTGAAACGAAAAAAAAATCGACTTTTTGCTCGATTTTCGAAAATTTCATTTGTGTTTGAAAGCATGTGAACCAAAAAAAAAATCGATTTTTTGCTCGATTTTCGAAAATTTCATTTGTGTTTGAAAGCATGTGAAACGCGTAAAAAATCGACTCTTCACTCGATTATCGAAAATTTCATTTGTGTTTGAAAGCATGTGAAACGAAAAAAAAATCGACTTTTTGCTCGATTTTCGAAAATTTCATTTGTGTTTGAAAGCATGTGAAACGAAAAAAAAATCGACTTTTTGCTCGATTTTCGAAAATTTCATTTGTGTTTGAAAGCATGTGAAACGCGTAAAAAATCGACCCCACTCGATTTTCGAAAATTTCATTTGTGTTTGAAAGCATGTGAAACAAAAAAAAAATCGACTTTTTGCTCGATTTTCGAAAATTTCATTTGTGTTTGAAAGCATGTGAAACGAAAAAAAAATCGACTTCTTGCTCGATTTTCGAAATTTTCATTTGTGTTTGAAAGCATGTGAAACGCGTAAAAAACCAAAAAAAATCGACTCTTCACTCGATTTTCGAAAATTTCATTTGTGTTTGAAAGCATGTGAAACGAAAAAAAAATCGACTTTTTGCTCGATTTTCGAAAATTTCATTTGTGTTTGAAAGCATGTGAAACGAAAAAAAAATCGACTTTTTGCTCGATTTTCGAAAATTTCATTTGTGTTTGAAAGCATGTGAAACGAAAAAAAAATCGACTTTTTGCTCGATTTTCGAAAATTTCATTTGTGTTTGTAAGCATGTGAAACGAAAAAAAAAATCGACTTTTTGCTCGATTTTCGAAAATTTCATTTGTGTTTGAAAGCATGTGAAACGAAAAAAAAATCGACTTTTTGCTCGATTTTCGAAAATTTCATTTGTGTTTGAAAGCATGTGAAACGCGTAAAAAATCGACTCTTCACTCGATTTTCGAAAATTTCATTTGTGTTTGAAAGCATGTGAAACGAAAAAAAAATCGACTTTTTGCTCGATTTTCGAAAATTTCATTTGTGTTTGAATGCATGTGAAACGAAAAAAAAAATCGACTTTTTGTTTGATTTTCGAAAATTTCATTTGTGTTTGAAAGCATGTGAAACGCGTAAAAAATCGACTCTTCACTCGATTTTCGAAAATTTCATTTGTGTTTGAAAGCATGTGAAACGAAAAAAAAATCGACTTTTTGCTCGATTTTCGAAAATTTCATTTGTGTTTGAAAGCATGTGAAATGCGTAAAAAACGAAAAAAAATCGACTCTTCACTCGGTTTTCGAAAATTTCATTTGTGTTTGAAAGCATGTGAAACGAAAAAAAAATCGACTTTTTGCTCGATTTTCGAAAATTTCATTTGTGTTTGAGAGCATGTGAAACGAAAAAAAAATCGACTTTTTGCTCGATTTTCGAAAATTTCATTTGTTTGAAAGCATGTGAAACGAAAAAAAAATCGACTTTTTGCTCGATTTTCGAAAATTTCATTTGTGTTTGAAAGCATGTGAAACGAAAAAAAATCGACTTTTTGCTCGATTTTCGAAAATTTCATTTGTGTTTGAAAGCATGTGAAACGCGTAAAAAATCGACTCTTCACTCGATTTTCGAAAATTTCATTTGTGTTTGAAAGCATGTGAAACGCGAAAAAAAATCGACTTTTTGCTCGATTTTCGAAAATTTCATTTGTGTTTGAAAGCATGTGAAACGAATAAAAAATCGACTTTTTGCTCGATTTTCGAAAATTTCATTTGTGTTTGAAAGCATATGAAACGAAAAAAAAATCGACTTTTTGCTCGATTTTCGAAAATTTCATTTGTGTTTGAAAGCATGTGAAATGCGTAAAAAAACGAAAAAAAATCGACTCTTCACTCGATTTTCGAAAATTTCATTTGTGTTTGAAAGCATGTGAAACGAAAAAAAAATCGACTTTTTGCTCGATTTTCGAAAATTTCATTTGTGTTTAAAAGCATGTGAAACGAAAAAAAAATCGACTTTTTGCTCGATTTTCGAAAATTTCATTTGTGTTTGAAAGCATGTGAAACGCGTAAAAATCGACTCTTCACTCGATTTTCGAAAATTTCATTTGTGTTTGAAAGCATGTGAAACGCGTAAAAAAATCGACTCTTCACTCGATTTTCGAAAATTTCATTTGTGTTTGAAAGCATGTGAAACGAAAAAAAAATCGACTTTTTGCTCGATTTTCGAAAATTTCATTTGTGTTTAAAAGCATGTGAAACGCGTAAAAAACGAAAAAAATCGAATCTTCACTCGATTTTCGAAAATTTTATTTGTGTTTGAAAGCATGTGAAACGAAAAAAAAATCGACTTTTTGCTCGATTTTCGAAAATTTCATTTGTGTTTGAAAGCATGTGAAACGCGTAAAAAACGAAAAAAAATCGACTCTTCACTCGATTTTCGAAAATTTCATTTGTGTTTGAAAGCATGTGAAACGAAAAAAAAATCGACTTTTTGCTCGATTTTCGAAAATTTCATTTGTGTTTGAAAGCATGTGAAACGAAAAAAAAAATCGACTTTTTGCTCGATTTTCGAAAATTTCATTTGTGTTTGAAAGCATGTGAAACGAAAAAAAAATCGACTTTTTGCTCGATTTTCGAAAATTTCATTTGTGTTTGAAAGCATGTGAAACGAAAAAAAAAATCGACTCTTCGCTCGATTTTCGAAAATTTCATTTGTGTTTGAAAGCATGTGAAACGAAAAAAAAATCGACTTTTTGCTCGATTTTCGAAAATTTCATTTGTGTTTGAAAGCATGTGAAACGCGTAAAAAATCGACTCTTCACTCGATTCTCGAAAATTTCATTTGTGTTTGAAAGCATGTGAAACGAAAAAAAAAATCGACTTTTTGCTCGATTTTCGAAAATTTCATTTGTGTTGAAAGCATGTGAAACGCGTAAAAAATCGACTCTTCACTCGATTTTCGAAAATTTCATTTGTGTTTGAAAGCATGTGAAACGAAAAAAAAAATCGACTTTTTGCTCGATTTTCGAAAATTTCATTTGTGTTTGAAAGCATGTGAAACGCGTAAAAAATCGACTCTTCACTCGATTTTCGAAAATTTCATTTGTGTTTGAAAGCATGTGAAACGCGAAAAAAACGAAAAAAAATCGACTCCACTCGATTTTCGAAAATTTCATTTGTGTTTGAAAGCATGTGAAATGCGAAAAAAACGAAAAAAAATCGACTCTTCACTCGATTTTCGAAAATTTCATTTGTGTTTGAAAGCATGTGAAACGAAAAAAAAATCGACTTTTTGCTCGATTTTCGAAAATTTCATTTGTGTTTGAAAGCATGTGAAACGAAAAAAAAAATCGACTTTTTGCTCGATTTTCGAAATTTTCATTTGTGTTTGAAAGCATGTGAAACGAAAAAAAAAATCGACTTTTTGCTCGATTTTCGAAAATTTCATTTGTGTTTGAAAGCATGTGAAACGAAAAAAAATATCGACTTTTTGCTCGATTTTCGAAAATTTCATTTGTGTTTGAAAGCATGTGAAACGAAAAAAAAATCGACTTTTTGCTCGATTTTCGAAAATTTCATTTGTGTTTGAAAGCATGTGAAACGCGTAAAAAATCGACTCTTCACTCGATTTTCGAAAATTTCATTTGTGTTTGAAAGCATGTGAAACGCGAAAAAAAATCGACTCTTCACTCGATTTTCGAAAATTTCATTTGTGTTTGAAAGCATGTGAAACGAAAAAAAAATCGACTTTTTGCTCGATTTTCGAAAATTTCATTTGTGTTTGAAAGCATGTGAAACGCGTAAAAAACGAAAAAAGAATCGACTCTTCACTCGATTTTTGAAAATTTCATTTGTGTTTGAAACCATGTGAAACGCGAAAAAAACGAAAAAAAATCGACTCTTCACTCGATTTTTGAAAATTTCATTTGTGTTTGAAAGCATGTGAAACGCGTAAAAAATCGACTCTTCACTCGATTTTCGAAAATTTCATTTGTGTTTGAAAGCATGTGAAACGCGAAAAAAAATCGACTTTTTGCTCGATTTTCGAAAATTTCATTTGTGTTTGAAAGCATGTGAAACGAATAAAAAATCGACTTTTTGCTCGATTTTCGAAAATTTCATTTGTGTTTGAAAGCATATGAAACGAAAAAAAAATCGACTTTTTGCTCGATTTTCGAAAATTTCATTTGTGTTTGAAAGCATGTGAAATGCGTAAAAAAACGAAAAAAAATCGACTCTTCACTCGATTTTCGAAAATTTCATTTGTGTTTGAAAGCATGTGAAACGAAAAAAAAATCGACTTTTTGCTCGATTTTCGAAAATTTCATTTGTGTTTAAAAGCATGTGAAACGAAAAAAAAATCGACTTTTTGCTCGATTTTCGAAAATTTCATTTGTGTTTGAAAGCATGTGAAACGCGTAAAAATCGACTCTTCACTCGATTTTCGAAAATTTCATTTGTGTTTGAAAGCATGTGAAACGCGTAAAAAAATCGACTCTTCACTCGATTTTCGAAAATTTCATTTGTGTTTGAAAGCATGTGAAACGAAAAAAAAATCGACTTTTTGCTCGATTTTCGAAAATTTCATTTGTGTTTAAAAGCATGTGAAACGCGTAAAAAACGAAAAAAATCGAATCTTCACTCGATTTTCGAAAATTTTATTTGTGTTTGAAAGCATGTGAAACGAAAAAAAAATCGACTTTTTGCTCGATTTTCGAAAATTTCATTTGTGTTTGAAAGCATGTGAAACGCGTAAAAAACGAAAAAAAATCGACTCTTCACTCGATTTTCGAAAATTTCATTTGTGTTTGAAAGCATGTGAAACGAAAAAAAAATCGACTTTTTGCTCGATTTTCGAAAATTTCATTTGTGTTTGAAAGCATGTGAAACGAAAAAAAAAATCGACTTTTTGCTCGATTTTCGAAAATTTCATTTGTGTTTGAAAGCATGTGAAACGAAAAAAAAATCGACTTTTTGCTCGATTTTCGAAAATTTCATTTGTGTTTGAAAGCATGTGAAACGAAAAAAAAAATCGACTCTTCGCTCGATTTTCGAAAATTTCATTTGTGTTTGAAAGCATGTGAAACGAAAAAAAAATCGACTTTTTGCTCGATTTTCGAAAATTTCATTTGTGTTTGAAAGCATGTGAAACGCGTAAAAAATCGACTCTTCACTCGATTCTCGAAAATTTCATTTGTGTTTGAAAGCATGTGAAACGAAAAAAAAAATCGACTTTTTGCTCGATTTTCGAAAATTTCATTTGTGTTGAAAGCATGTGAAACGCGTAAAAAATCGACTCTTCACTCGATTTTCGAAAATTTCATTTGTGTTTGAAAGCATGTGAAACGAAAAAAAAAATCGACTTTTTGCTCGATTTTCGAAAATTTCATTTGTGTTTGAAAGCATGTGAAACGCGTAAAAAATCGACTCTTCACTCGATTTTCGAAAATTTCATTTGTGTTTGAAAGCATGTGAAACGCGAAAAAAACGAAAAAAAATCGACTCCACTCGATTTTCGAAAATTTCATTTGTGTTTGAAAGCATGTGAAATGCGAAAAAAACGAAAAAAAATCGACTCTTCACTCGATTTTCGAAAATTTCATTTGTGTTTGAAAGCATGTGAAACGAAAAAAAAATCGACTTTTTGCTCGATTTTCGAAAATTTCATTTGTGTTTGAAAGCATGTGAAACGAAAAAAAAAATCGACTTTTTGCTCGATTTTCGAAATTTTCATTTGTGTTTGAAAGCATGTGAAACGAAAAAAAAAATCGACTTTTTGCTCGATTTTCGAAAATTTCATTTGTGTTTGAAAGCATGTGAAACGAAAAAAAATATCGACTTTTTGCTCGATTTTCGAAAATTTCATTTGTGTTTGAAAGCATGTGAAACGAAAAAAAAATCGACTTTTTGCTCGATTTTCGAAAATTTCATTTGTGTTTGAAAGCATGTGAAACGCGTAAAAAATCGACTCTTCACTCGATTTTCGAAAATTTCATTTGTGTTTGAAAGCATGTGAAACGCGAAAAAAAATCGACTCTTCACTCGATTTTCGAAAATTTCATTTGTGTTTGAAAGCATGTGAAACGAAAAAAAAATCGACTTTTTGCTCGATTTTCGAAAATTTCATTTGTGTTTGAAAGCATGTGAAACGCGTAAAAAACGAAAAAAGAATCGACTCTTCACTCGATTTTTGAAAATTTCATTTGTGTTTGAAAGCATGTGAAACGAAAAAAAAATCGACTTTTTGCTCGATTTTCGAAAATTTCATTTGTGTTTGAAAGCATGTGAAACGAAAAAAAAATAGACTTTTTGCTCGATATTCGAAAATTTCATTTGTGTTTGAAAGCATGTGAAACGCGTAAAAAATCGACTCTTCACTCGATTTTCGAAAATTTCATTTGTGTTTGAAAGCATGTGAAATGCGTAAAAAACGAAAAAAAATCGACTCTTCACTCGATTTTCGAAAATTTCATTTGTGTTTGAAAGCATGTG
The DNA here is from genome assembly GCA_963932245.1 of Tachinus rufipes. Taxonomy (NCBI): domain Eukaryota; kingdom Metazoa; phylum Arthropoda; class Insecta; order Coleoptera; family Staphylinidae; genus Tachinus; species Tachinus rufipes. Next base: position 105,409,693 of record OZ010742.1, read on the forward strand.
AAACGAATAAAAAATCGACTTTTTGCTCGATTTTCGAAAATTTCATTTGTGTTTGAAAGCATGTGAAACGAAAAAAAAATCGACTTTTTGCTCGATTTTCGAAAATTTCATTTGTGTTTGAAAGCATGTGAAACGCAAAAAAAACGAAAAAAAATCGACTCTTCACTCGATTTTCGAAAATTTCATTTGTGTTTGAAAGCATGTGAAACGAAAAAAAAATCGACTTTTTGCTCGATTTTCAAAAATTTCATTTGTGTTTGAAAGCATGTGAAACGAAAAAAAAAATCGACTTTTTGCTCGATTTTCGAAAATTTCATTTGTGTTTGAAAGCATGTGAAACGAAAAAAAAAATCGACTTTTTGCTCGATTTTCGAAAATTTCATTTGTGTTTGAAAGCATGTGAAACGAAAAAAAAATCGACTTTTTGCTCGATTTTCGAAAATTTCATTTGTGTTTGAAAGCATGTGAAACGAAAAAAAAATCGACTTTTTGCTCGATTTTCGAAAATTTCATTTGTGTTTGAAAGCATGTGAAACGAAAAAAAAATCGACTTTTTGCTCGATTTTCGAACATTTCATTTGTGTTTGAAAGCATGTGAAACGCGTAAAAAATCGACTCTTCACACGATTTTCGAAAATTTCATTTGTGTTTGAAACCATGTGAAACGCGAAAAAAACGAAAAAAAATCGACTCTTCACTCGATTTTTGAAAATTTCATTTGTGTTTGAAAGCATGTGAAACGAAAAAAAAATCGACTTTTTGCTCGATTTTCGAAAATTTCATTTGTGTTTGAAAGCATGTGAAACGAAAAAAAAAATCGACTTTTTGCTCGATTTTCGAAAATTTCATTTGTGTTTGAAAGCATGTGAAACGAAAAAAAAATCGACTTTTTGCTCGATTTTCGAAAATTTCATTTGTGTTTGAAAGCATGTGAAACGAAAAAAAAAATCGACTTTTTGCTCGATTTTCGAAAATTTCATTTGTGTTTGAAAGCATGTGAAACGCGTAAAAAACGAAAAAAAATCGACTCTACACTCGATTTTCGAAAATTTCATTTGTGTTTGAAAGCATGTAAAACGAATAAAAAATCGACTTTTTGCTCGATTTTCGAAAATTTCATTTGTGTTTGAAAGCATGTGAAACGCGTAAAAAATCGACTCTTCTCTCGATTTTCGAAAATTTCATTTGTGTTTGAAAGCATGTGAAACGCAAAAAAAACGAAAAAAAATCGACTCTTCACTCGATTTTCGAAAATTTCATTTGTGTTTGAAAGCATGTGAAACGAAAAAAAAATCGACTTTTTGCTCGATTTTCGAAAATTTTATTTGTGTTTGAAAGCATGTGAAACGAAAAAAAAATCGACTTTTTGCTCGATTTTCGAAAATTTCATTTGTGTTTGAAAGCATGTGAAACGAAAAAAAAATCGACTTTTTGCTCGATTTTCGAAAATTTCATTTGTGTTTGAAAGCATGTGAAACGCGTAAAAAATCGACTCTTCACTCGATTTTCGAAAATTTCATTTGTGTTTGAAAGCATGTGAAACGAAAAAAAAATCGACATTTTGCTCGATTTTCGAAAATTTCATTTGTGTTTGAAAGCATGTGAAACGAAAAAAAAAAATCGACTTTTTGCTCAATTTTCGAAAATTTCATTTGTGTTTGAAAGCATGTGAAACGAAAAAAAAAAATCGACTTTTTGCTCAATTTTCGAAAATTTCATTTGTGTTTGAAAGCATGTGAAACGAAAAAAAAATTGACTTTTTGCTCGATTTTCGAAAATTTCATTTGTGTTTGAAAGCATGTGAAACGAAAAAAAAAATCGACTCTTCACTCGATTTTCGAAAATTTCATTTGTGTTTGAAAGCATGTGAAACGAAAAAAAAATCGACTTTTTGCTCGATTTTCGAAAATTTCATTTGTGTTTGAAAGCATGTGAAACGAATAAAAAATCGACTTTTTGCTCGATTTTCGAAAATATCATTTGTGTTGAAAGCATGTGAAACGCGTAAAAAATCGACTCTTCACTCGATTTTCGAAAATTTCATTTGTGTTTGAAAGCATGTGAAACGAAAAAAAAAATCGACTTTTTGCTCGATTTTCGAAAATTTCATTTGTGTTGAAAGCATGTGAAACGCGTAAAAAATCGACTCTTCACTCGATTTTCGAAAATTTCATTTGTGTTTGAAAGCATGTGAAACGCGTAAAAAATCGACTCTTCACTCGATTTTCGAAAATTTCATTTGTGTTTGAAAGCATGTGAAACGAAAAAAAAAAATCGACTTTTTGCTCGATTTTCGAAAATTTCATTTGTGTTTGAAAGCATGTGAAACGAAAAAAAAATCGACTTCTTGCTTGATTTTCGAAAATTTCATTTGTGTTTGAAAGCATGTGAAACGCGTAAAAAACCAAAAAAAATCTTTTTGCTCGATTTTCGAAAATTTCATTTGTGTTTGAAAGCATGTGAACCGAAAAAAAAATCGATTTTTTGCTCGATTTTCGAAAATTTCATTTGTGTTTGAAAGCATGTGAAACTAAAAAAAAATCGACTTTTTGCTCAATTTTCGAAAATTTCATTTGTGTTTGAAAGCATGTGAACCAAAAAAAAAATCGATTTTTTGCTCGATTTTCGAAAATTTCATTTGTGTATGAAAGCATGTAAAACGAAAAAAAATCGACTTTTTGCTCGATTATCGAAAATTTCATTTGTGTTTGAAAGCATGTGAAACGCGTAAAAAATCGACTCTTCACTCGATTTTCGAAAATTTCATTTGTGTTTGAAAGCATGTGAAACGAAAAAAAAAATCGACTTTTTGCTCAATTTTCGAAAATTTCATTTGTGTTTGAAAGCATGTGAAACGAAAAAAAAATCGACTTTTTGCTCGATTTTCGAAAATTTCATTTGTGTTTGAAAGCATGTGAAACGCGTAAAAAATCGACTCTTCACTCGATTTTCGAAAATTTCATTTGTGTTTGAAAGCATGTGAAACGCGAAAAAAAATCGACTCTTCACTCGATTTTCGAAAATTTCATTTGTGTTTGAAAGCATGTGAAACGAAAAAAAAATCGACTTTTTGCTCGATTTTCGAAAATTTCATTTGTGTTTGAAAGCATGTGAAACGCGTAAAAAACGAAAAAAGAATCGACTCTTCACTCGATTTTTGAAAATTTCATTTGTGTTTGAAAGCATGTGAAACGAAAAAAAAATCGACTTTTTGCTCGATTTTCGAAAATTTCATTTGTGTTTGAAAGCATGTGAAACGAAAAAAAAATAGACTTTTTGCTCGATATTCGAAAATTTCATTTGTGTTTGAAAGCATGTGAAACGCGTAAAAAATCGACTCTTCACTCGATTTTCGAAAATTTCATTTGTGTTTGAAAGCATGTGAAATGCGTAAAAAACGAAAAAAAATCGACTCTTCACTCGATTTTCGAAAATTTCATTTGTGTTTGAAAGCATGTGAAACGAATAAAAAATCGACTTTTTGCTCGATTTTCGAAAATTTCATTTGTGTTTGAAAGCATGTGAAACGAAAAAAAAATCGACTTTTTGCTCGATTTTCGAAAATTTCATTTGTGTTTGAAAGCATGTGAAATGCGTAAAAAACGAAAAAAAATCGACTCTTCACTCGATTTTCGAAAATTTCATTTGTGTTTGAAAGCATGTGAAACGAAAAAAAAATCGACTTTTTGCTCGATTTTCGAAAATTTCATTTGTGTTTGAAAGCATGTGAAACGAAAAAAAAATCGACTTTTTGCTCGATTTTCGAAAATTTCATTTGTGTTTGAAAGCATGTGAAACGAAAAAAAAAAATCGACTTTTTGCTCGATTTTCGAAAATTTCATTTGTGTTTGAAAGCATGTGAAACGAAAAAAAAAATCGACTTTTTGCTCGATTTTCGAAAATTTCATTTGTGTTTGAAAGCATGTGAAACGAAAAAAAAAATCGACTTTTTGCTCGATTTTCGAAAATTTCATTTGTGTTTGAAAGCATGTGAAACGAAAAAAAAATCGACTTTTTGCTCGATTTTCGAACATTTCATTTGTGTTTGAAAGCATGTGAAACGCGTAAAAAATCGACTCTTCACACGATTTTCGAAAATTTCATTTGTGTTTGAAACCATGTGAAACGCGAAAAAAACGAAAAAAAATCGACTCTTCACTCGATTTTTGAAAATTTCATTTGTGTTTGAAAGCATGTGAAACGAAAAAAAAATCGACTTTTTGCTCGATTTTCGAAAATTTCATTTGTGTTTGAAAGCATGTGAAACGAAAAAAAAAATCGACTTTTTGCTCGATTTTCGAAAATTTCATTTGTGTTTGAAAGCATGTGAAACGCGTAAAAAACGAAAAAAAATCGACTCTACACTCGATTTTCAAAAATTTCATTTGTGTTTGAAAGCATGTAAAACGAATAAAAAATCGACTTTTTGCTCGATTTTCGAAAATTTCATTTGTGTTTGAAAGCATGTGAAACGCGTAAAAAATCGACTCTTCTCTCGATTTTCGAAAATTTCATTTGTGTTTGAAAGCATGTGAAACGCAAAAAAAACGAAAAAAAATCGACTCTTCACTCGATTTTCGAAAATTTCATTTGTGTTTGAAAGCATGTGAAACGAAAAAAAAATCGACTTTTTGCTCGATTTTCGAAAATTTTATTTGTGTTTGAAAGCATGTGAAACGAAAAAAAAATCGACTTTTTGCTCGATTTTCGAAAATTTCATTTGTGTTTGAAAGCATGTGAAACGAAAAAAAAATCGACTTTTTGCTCGATTTTCGAAAATTTCATTTGTGTTTGAAAGCATGTGAAACGCGTAAAAAATCGACTCTTCACTCGATTTTCGAAAATTTCATTTGTGTTTGAAAGCATGTGAAACGAAAAAAAAATCGACATTTTGCTCGATTTTCGAAAATTTCATTTGTGTTTGAAAGCATGTGAAACGAAAAAAAAAAATCGACTTTTTGCTCAATTTTCGAAAATTTCATTTGTGTTTGAAAGCATGTGAAACGAAAAAAAAAAATCGACTTTTTGCTCAATTTTCGAAAATTTCATTTGTGTTTGAAAGCATGTGAAACGAAAAAAAAATTGACTTTTTGCTCGATTTTCGAAAATTTCATTTGTGTTTGAAAGCATGTGAAACGAAAAAAAAAATCGACTCTTCACTCGATTTTCGAAAATTTCATTTGTGTTTGAAAGCATGTGAAACGAAAAAAAAATCGACTTTTTGCTCGATTTTCGAAAATTTCATTTGTGTTTGAAAGCATGTGAAACGAATAAAAAATCGACTTTTTGCTCGATTTTCGAAAATATCATTTGTGTTGAAAGCATGTGAAACGCGTAAAAAATCGACTCTTCACTCGATTTTCGAAAATTTCATTTGTGTTTGAAAGCATGTGAAACGAAAAAAAAAATCGACTTTTTGCTCGATTTTCGAAAATTTCATTTGTGTTGAAAGCATGTGAAACGCGTAAAAAATCGACTCTTCACTCGATTTTCGAAAATTTCATTTGTGTTTGAAAGCATGTGAAACGCGTAAAAAATCGACTCTTCACTCGATTTTCGAAAATTTCATTTGTGTTTGAAAGCATGTGAAACGAAAAAAAAAAATCGACTTTTTGCTCAATTTTCGAAAATTTCATTTGTGTTTGAAAGCATGTGAAACGAAAAAAAAAATCGACTTTTTGCTCAATTTTCGAAAATTTCATTTGTGTTTGAAAGCATGTGAAACGAAAAAAAAATTGACTTTTTGCTCGATTTTCGAAAATTTCATTTGTGTTTGAAAGCATGTGAAACGAAAAAAAAAATCGACTCTTCACTCGATTTTCGAAAATTTCATTTGTGTTTGAAAGCATGTGAAACGAAAAAAAAATCGACTTCTTGCTTGATTTTCGAAAATTTCATTTGTGTTTGAAAGCATGTGAAACGCGTAAAAAACCAAAAAAAATCTTTTTGCTCGATTTTCGAAAATTTCATTTGTGTTTGAAAGCATGTGAACCGAAAAAAAAATCGATTTTTTGCTCGATTTTCGAAAATTTCATTTGTGTTTGAAAGCATGTGAAACTAAAAAAAAATCGACTTTTTGCTCAATTTTCGAAAATTTCATTTGTGTTTGAAAGCATGTGAACCAAAAAAAAAATCGATTTTTTGCTCGATTTTCGAAAATTTCATTTGTGTATGAAAGCATGTGAAACGAAAAAAAAATCGACTTTTTGCTCGATTTTCGAAAATTTCATTTGTGTTTGAAAGCATGTGAAACGAAAAAAAAATCGACTTTTTGCTCGATTTTCGAAAATTTCATTTGTGTTTGAAAGCATGTGAAACGAAAAAAAAAATCGACTTTTTGCTCGATTTTCGAAAATTTCATTTGTGTTTGAAAGCATGTGAAACGAAAAAAAAAATCGACTTTTTGCTCGATTTTCGAAAATTTCATTTGTGTTTGAAAGCATGTGAAACGAAAAAAAAATCGACTTTTTGCTCGATTTTCGAAAATTTCATTTGTGTTTGAAAGCATGTGAAACGAAAAAAAAATCGACTTTTTGCTCGATTTTCGAACATTTCATTTGTGTTTGAAAGCATGTGAAACGCGTAAAAAATCGACTCTTCACACGATTTTCGAAAATTTCATTTGTGTTTGAAACCATGTGAAACGCGAAAAAAACGAAAAAAAATCGACTCTTCACTCGATTTTTGAAAATTTCATTTGTGTTTGAAAGCATGTGAAACGAAAAAAAAATCGACTTTTTGCTCGATTTTCGAAAATTTCATTTGTGTTTGAAAGCATGTGAAACGAAAAAAAAAATCGACTTTTTGCTCGATTTTCGAAAATTTCATTTGTGTTTGAAAGCATGTGAAACGCGTAAAAAACGAAAAAAAATCGACTCTACACTCGATTTTCGAAAATTTCATTTGTGTTTGAAAGCATGTAAAACGAATAAAAAATCGACTTTTTGCTCGATTTTCGAAAATTTCATTTGTGTTTGAAAGCATGTGAAACGCGTAAAAAATCGACTCTTCTCTCGATTTTCGAAAATTTCATTTGTGTTTGAAAGCATGTGAAACGCAAAAAAAACGAAAAAAAATCGACTCTTCACTCGATTTTCGAAAATTTCATTTGTGTTTGAAAGCATGTGAAACGAAAAAAAAATCGACTTTTTGCTCGATTTTCGAAAATTTTATTTGTGTTTGAAAGCATGTGAAACGAAAAAAAAATCGACTTTTTGCTCGATTTTCGAAAATTTCATTTGTGTTTGAAAGCATGTGAAACGAAAAAAAAATCGACTTTTTGCTCGATTTTCGAAAATTTCATTTGTGTTTGAAAGCATGTGAAACGCGTAAAAAATCGACTCTTCACTCGATTTTCGAAAATTTCATTTGTGTTTGAAAGCATGTGAAACGAAAAAAAAATCGACATTTTGCTCGATTTTCGAAAATTTCATTTGTGTTTGAAAGCATGTGAAACGAAAAAAAAAAATCGACTTTTTGCTCAATTTTCGAAAATTTCATTTGTGTTTGAAAGCATGTGAAACGAAAAAAAAAAATCGACTTTTTGCTCAATTTTCGAAAATTTCATTTGTGTTTGAAAGCATGTGAAACGAAAAAAAAATTGACTTTTTGCTCGATTTTCGAAAATTTCATTTGTGTTTGAAAGCATGTGAAACGAAAAAAAAAATCGACTCTTCACTCGATTTTCGAAAATTTCATTTGTGTTTGAAAGCATGTGAAACGAAAAAAAAATCGACTTTTTGCTCGATTTTCGAAAATTTCATTTGTGTTTGAAAGCATGTGAAACGAATAAAAAATCGACTTTTTGCTCGATTTTCGAAAATATCATTTGTGTTGAAAGCATGTGAAACGCGTAAAAAATCGACTCTTCACTCGATTTTCGAAAATTTCATTTGTGTTTGAAAGCATGTGAAACGAAAAAAAAAATCGACTTTTTGCTCGATTTTCGAAAATTTCATTTGTGTTGAAAGCATGTGAAACGCGTAAAAAATCGACTCTTCACTCGATTTTCGAAAATTTCATTTGTGTTTGAAAGCATGTGAAACGCGTAAAAAATCGACTCTTCACTCGATTTTCGAAAATTTCATTTGTGTTTGAAAGCATGTGAAACGAAAAAAAAAAATCGACTTTTTGCTCAATTTTCGAAAATTTCATTTGTGTTTGAAAGCATGTGAAACGAAAAAAAAAAATCGACTTTTTGCTCAATTTTCGAAAATTTCATTTGTGTTTGAAAGCATGTGAAACGAAAAAAAAATTGACTTTTTGCTCGATTTTCGAAAATTTCATTTGTGTTTGAAAGCATGTGAAACGAAAAAAAAAATCGACTCTTCACTCGATTTTCGAAAATTTCATTTGTGTTTGAAAGCATGTGAAACGAAAAAAAAATCGACTTCTTGCTTGATTTTCGAAAATTTCATTTGTGTTTGAAAGCATGTGAAACGCGTAAAAAACCAAAAAAAATCTTTTTGCTCGATTTTCGAAAATTTCATTTGTGTTTGAAAGCATGTGAACCGAAAAAAAAATCGATTTTTTGCTCGATTTTCGAAAATTTCATTTGTGTTTGAAAGCATGTGAAACTAAAAAAAAATCGACTTTTTGCTCAATTTTCGAAAATTTCATTTGTGTTTGAAAGCATGTGAACCAAAAAAAAAATCGATTTTTTGCTCGATTTTCGAAAATTTCATTTGTGTATGAAAGCATGTAAAACGAAAAAAAATCGACTTTTTGCTCGATTATCGAAAATTTCATTTGTGTTTGAAAGCATGTGAAACGCGTAAAAAATCGACTCTTCACTCGGTTTTCGAAAATTTCATTTGTGTTTGAAAGCATGTGAAACGAAAAAAAAAATCGACTTTTTGCTCAATTTTCGAAAATTTCATTTGTGTTTGAAAGCATGTGAAACGAAAAAAAAATCGACTTTTTGCTCGATTTTCGAAAATTTCATTTGTGTTTGAAAGCATGTGAAACGAAAAAAAAATCGACTTTTTGCTCGATTTTCGAAAATTTCATTTGTGTTTGAAAGCATGTGAAACGCGTAAAAAATCGACTCCACTCGATTTTCGAAAATTTCATTTGTGTTTGAAAGCATGTGAAACGAAAAAAAAAATCGACTTTTTGCTCGATTTTCGAAAATTTCATTTGTGTTTGAAAGCATGTGAAACGCGTAAAAAACCAAAAAAAATCGACTCTTCACTCGATATTCGAAAATTTCATTTGTGTTTGAAAGCATGTGAAACGAAAAAAAAATCGACTTTTTGCTCGATTTTCGAAAATTTCATTTGTGTTTGAAAGCATGTGAAACGAAAAAAAAATCGACTTTTTGCTCGATTTTCGAAAATTTCATTTGTGTTTGAAAGCATGTGAAACGAAAAAAAAAATCGACTTTTTGCTCGATTTTCGAAAATTTCATTTGTGTTTGAAAGCATGTGAAACGAAAAAAAAATCGACTTTTTGCTCGATTTTCGAAAATTTCATTTGTGTTTGAAAGCATGTGAAACGCGTAAAAAATCGACTCTTCACTCGATTTTCGAAAATTTCATTTGTGTTTGAAAGCATGTGAAACGAAAAAAAAATCGACTTTTTGCTCGATTTTCGAAAATTTCATTTGTGTTTGAATGCATGTGAAACGAAAAAAAAATCGACTTTTTGTTTGATTTTCGAAAATTTCATTTGTGTTTGAAAGCATGTGAAACGCGTAAAAAATCGACTCTTCACTCGATTTTCGAAAATTTCATTTGTGTTTGAAAGCATGTGAAACGAAAAAAAAATCGACTTTTTGCTCGATTTTCGAAAATTTCATTTGTGTTTGAAAGCATGTGAAATGCGTAAAAAACGAAAAAAAATCGACTCTTCACTCGATTTTCGAAAATTTCATTTGTGTTTGAAAGCATGTGAAACGAAAAAAAAATCGACTTTTTGCTCGATTTTCGAAAATTTCATTTGTGTTTGAGAGCATGTGAAACGAAAAAAAAATCGACTTTTTGCTCGATTTTCGAAAATTTCATTTGTTTGAAAGCATGTGAAACGAAAAAAAAAACGACTTTTTGCTCGATTTTCGAAAATTTCATTTGTGTTTGAAAGCATGTGAAACGAAAAAAAATCGACTTTTTGCTCGATTTTCGAAAATTTCATTTGTGTTTGAAAGCATGTGAAACGCGTAAAAAATCGACTCTTCACTCGATTTTCGAAAAATTCATTTGTGTTTGAAAGCATGTGAAACGCGAAAAAAAATCGACTTTTTGCTCGATTTTCGAAAATTTCATTTGTGTTTGAAAGCATGTGAAACGAATAAAAAATCGACTTTTTGCTCGATTTTCGAAAATTTCATTTGTGTTTGAAAGCATATGAAACGAAAAAAAAATCGACTTTTTGCTCGATTTTCGAAAATTTCATTTGTGTTTGAAAGCATGTGAAATGCGTAAAAAAACGAAAAAAAATCGACTCTTCACTCGATTTTCGAAAATTTCATTTGTGTTTGAAAGCATGTGAAACGAAAAAAAAATCGACTTTTTGCTCGATTTTCGAAAATTTCATTTGTGTTTAAAAGCATGTGAAACGAAAAAAAAATCGACTTTTTGCTCGATTTTCGAAAATTTCATTTGTGTTTGAAAGCATGTGAAACGCGTAAAAAATCGACTCTTCACTCGATTTTCGAAAATTTCATTTGTGTTTGAAAGCATGTGAAACGCGTAAAAAAATCGACTCTTCACTCGATTTTCGAAAATTTCATTTGTGTTTGAAAGCATGTGAAACGAAAAAAAAATCGACTTTTTGCTCGATTTTCGAAAATTTCATTTGTGTTTGAAAGCATGTGAAACAAAAAAAAATCGACTTTTTGCTCGATTTTCGAAACTTTCATTTGTGTTTAAAAGCATGTGAAACGCGTAAAAAACGAATAAAATCGAATCTTCACTCGATTTTCGAAAATTTTATTTGTGTTTGAAAGCATGTGAAACGAAAAAAAAATCGACTTTTTGCTCGATTTTCGAAAATTTCATTTGTGTTTGAAAGCATGTGAAACGCGTAAAAAACGAAAAAAATCGACTCTTCACTCGATTTTCGAAAATTTCATTTGTGTTTGAAAGCATGTGAAACGAAAAAAAAATCGACTTTTTGCTCGATTTTCGAAAATTTCATTTGTGTTTGAAAGCATGTGAAACGAAAAAAAAAATCGACTTTTTGCTCGATTTTCGAAAATTTCATTTGTGTTTGAAAGCATGTGAAACGAAAAAAAAATCGACTTTTTGCTCGATTTTCGAAAATTTCATTTGTGTTTGAAAGCATGTGAAACGAAAAAAAAAATCGACTCTTCACTCGATTTTCGAAAATTTCATTTGTGTTTGAAAGCATGTGAAACGAAAAAAAAATCGACTTTTTGCTCGATTTTCGAAAATTTCATTTGTGTTTGAAAGCATGTGAAACGCGTAAAAAATCGACTCTTCACTCGATTCTCGAAAATTTCATTTGTGTTTGAAAGCATGTGAAACGAAAAAAAAAATCGACTTTTTGCTCGATTTTCGAAAATTTCATTTGTGTTGAAAGCATGTGAAACGCGTAAAAAATCGACTCTTCACTCGATTTTCGAAAATTTCATTTGTGTTTGAAAGCATGTGAAACGCGTAAAAAATCGACTCTTCACTCGATTTTCGAAAATTTTATTTGTGTTTGAAAGCATGTGAAACGAAAAAAAAAATCGACTTTTGCTCAATTTTCGAAAATTTCATCTGTGTTTGAAAGCCTGTGAAACGAAAAAAAAATCGACTTTTTGCTCGATTTTCGAAAATTTCATTTGTGTTTGAAAGCATGTGAATCGAAAAAAAAATCGACTTTTTGCTCGATTTTCGAAAATTTCATTTGTGTTTGAAAGCATGTGAAACGCGTAAAAAATCGACTCTTCACTCGATTTTCGAAAATTTCATTTGTGTTTGAAAGCATGTGAAACGAAAAAAAAAATCGACTTTTTGCTCGATTTTCGAAAATTTCATTTGTGTTTGAAAGCATGTGAAACGAAAAAAAAATCGACTTTTTGCTCGATTTTTGAAAATTTCATTTGTGTTTAAAAGCATGTGAAACGAAAAAAAAATCGACTTTTTGCTCGATTTTCGAAAATTTCATTTGTGTTTGAAAGCATGTGAAACGAAAAAAAAATCGACTTTTTGCTCGATTTTCGAAAATTTCATTTGTGTTTGAAAGCATGTGAAACGCGTAAAAAATCGACTCTTCACTCGATTTTCGAAAATTTTATTTGTGTTTGAAAGCATGTGAAACGAAAAAAAAAATCGACTTTTTGCTCGATTTTCGAAAATTTCATTTGTGTTTGAAAGCATGTGAAACGAAAAAAAAATCGACTTTTTGCTCGATTTTCGAAAATTTCATTTGTGTTTGAAAGCATGTGAAACAAAAAAAAATCGACTTTTTGCTCGATTTTCGAAACTTTCATTTGTGTTTAAAAGCATGTGAAACGCGTAAAAAACGAAAAAAATCGAATCTTCACTCGATTTTCGAAAATTTCATTTGTGTTTGAAAGCATGTGAAACGAAAAAAAAAATCGACTTTTTGCTCGATTTTCGAAAATTTCATTTGTGTTGAAAGCATGTGAAACGCGTAAAAAATCGACTCTTCACTCGATTTTCGAAAATTTCATTTGTGTTTGAAAGCATGTGAAACGCGTAAAAAATCGACTCTTCACTCGATTTTCGAAAATTTTATTTGTGTTTGAAAGCATGTGAAACGAAAAAAAAAATCGACTTTTGCTCAATTTTCGAAAATTTCATCTGTGTTTGAAAGCCTGTGAAACGAAAAAAAATCGACTTTTTGCTCGATTTTCGAAAATTTCATTTGTGTTTGAAAGCATGTGAATCGAAAAAAAAATCGACTTTTTGCTCGATTTTCGAAAATTTCATTTGTGTTTGAAAGCATGTGAAACGCGTAAAAAATCGACTCTTCACTCGATTTTCGAAAATTTCATTTGTGTTTGAAAGCATGTGAAACGAAAAAAAAAATCGACTTTTTGCTCGATTTTCGAAAATTTCATTTGTGTTTGAAAGCATGTGAAACGAAAAAAAAATCGACTTTTTGCTCGATTTTTGAAAATTTCATTTGTGTTTAAAAGCATGTGAAACGAAAAAAAAATCGACTTTTTGCTCGATTTTCGAAAATTTCATTTGTGTTTGAAAGCATGTGAAACGAAAAAAAAATCGACTTTTTGCTCGATTTTCGAAAATTTCATTTGTGTTTGAAAGCATGTGAAACGCGTAAAAAATCGACTCTTCACTCGATTTTCGAAAATTTTATTTGTGTTTGAAAGCATGTGAAACGAAAAAAAAAATCGACTTTTTGCTCGATTTTCGAAAATTTCATTTGTGTTTGAAAGCATGTGAAACGAAAAAAAAATCGACTTTTTGCTCGATTTTCGAAAATTTCATTTGTGTTTGAAAGCATGTGAAACAAAAAAAAATCGACTTTTTGCTCGATTTTCGAAACTTTCATTTGTGTTTAAAAGCATGTGAAACGCGTAAAAAACGAAAAAAATCGAATCTTCACTCGATTTTCGAAAATTTCATTTGTGTTTGAAAGCATGTGAAACGAAAAAAAAATCGACTTTTTGCTCGATTTTCGAAAATTTCATTTGTGTTTGAAAGCATGTGAAACGCGTAAAAAACGAAAAAAAATCGACTCTTCACTCGATTTTCGAAAATTTCATTTGTGTTTGAAAGCATGTGAAACGAAAAAAAAATCGACTTTTTGCTCGATTTTCGAAAATTTCATTTGTGTTTGAAACATGTGAAACGAAAAAAAAAATCGACTTTTTGCTCGATTTTCGAAAATTTCATTTGTGTTTGAAAGCATGTGAAACGAAAAAAAAATCGACTTTTTGCTCGATTTTCGAAAATTTCATTTGTGTTTGAAAGCATGTGAAACGAAAAAAAAAATCGACTCTTCACTCGATTTTCGAAAATTTCATTTGTGTTTGAAAGCATGTGAAACGAAAAAAAAAATCGACTTTTTGCTCAATTTTCGAAAATTTCATTTGTGTTTGAAAGCATGTGAAACGAAAAAAAAATCGACTTTTTGCTCGATTTTTGAAAATTTCATTTGTGTTTGAAAGCATGTGAAACGCGTAAAAAATCGACTCTTCACTCGATTTTCGAAAATTTCATTTGTGTTTGAAAGCATGTGAAACGAAAAAAAAAATCGACTTTTTGCTCGATTTTCGAAAATTTCATTTGTGTTTGAAAGCATGTGAAACGAAAAAAAAATCGACTTCTTGCTCGATTTTCGAAAATTTCATTTGTGTTTGAAAGCATGTGAAACGCGTAAAAAACCAAAAAAAATCTTTTTGCTCGATTTTCGAAAATTTCATTTGTGTTTGAAAGCATGTGAACCGAAAAAAAAATCGATTTTTTGCTCGATTTTCGAAAATTTCATTTGTGTTTGAAAGCATGTGAAAAGAAAAAAAAATCGACTTTTTGCTCGATTTTCGAAAATTTCATTTGTGTTTGAAAGCATGTGAACCGAAAAAAAAATCGATTTTTTGCTCGATTTTCGAAAATTTCATTTGTGTTTGAAAGCATGTGAAACGAAAAAAAATCGACTTTTTGCTCGATTTTCGAAAATTTCATTTGTGTTTGAAAGCATGTGAAACGAAAAAAAAATCGACTTTTTGCTCGATTTTCGAAAATTTCATTTGTGTTTGAAAGCATGTGAAACGCGTAAAAAATCGACTCCACTCGATTTTCGAAAATTTCATTTGTGTTTGAAAGCATGTGAAACGAAAAAAAAAAATCGACTTTTTGCTCGATTTTCGAAAATTTCATTTGTGTTTGAATGCATGTGAAACGAAAAAAAAATCGACTTTTTGTTTGATTTTCGAAAATTTCATTTGTGTTTGAAAGCATGTGAAACGCGTAAAAAATCGACTCTTCACTCGATTTTCGAAAATTTCATTTGTGTTTGAAAGCATGTGAAACGAAAAAAAAATCGACTTTTTGCTCGATTTTCGAAAATTTCATTTGTGTTTGAAAGCATGTGAAACGAAAAAAAAAATCGACTTTTTGCTCGACTTTCGAACATTTTATTTGTGTTTGAAAGCATGTGAAACGCGTAAAAAATCGACTCTTCACTCGATTTTCGAAAATTTCATTTGTGTTTGAAAGCATGTGAAACGAAAAAAAAAATCGACTTTTTGCTCGATTTTCGAAAATTTCATTTGAGTTTGAAAGCATGTGAAACGAAAAAAAAAGTCGACTTTTTGCTCGATTTTCGAAAATTTCATTTGTGTTTGAAAGCATGTGAAACGAAAAAAAAAATCGACTTTTTGCTCGATTTTCGAAAATTTCATTTGTGTTTGAAAGCATGTGAAACGAAAAAAAAAAAATCGACTTTTTGCTCGATTTTCGAAAATTTCATTTGTGTTTGAAAGCATGTGAAACGCGTAAAAAATCGACTCTTCACTCGATTTTCGAAAATTTCATTTGTGTTTGAAAGCATGTGAAACGCGAAAAAAACGAAAAAAAAATCGACTCCACTCGATTTTCGAAAATTTCATTTGTGTTTGAAAGCATGTGAAACGAAAAAAAAATCGACTTTTTGCTCGATTTTCGAAAATATCATTTGTGTTTGAAAGCATGTGAAATGAAAAAAAAAATCGACTTTTTGCTCGATTTTCGAAAATTTTATTTGTGTTTGAAAGCATGTGAAACGAAAAAAAAATCGACTTTTTGCTCGATTTTCGAAAATTTCATTTGTGTTTGAAAGCATGTGAAATGCGAAAAAAACGAAAAAAAATCGACTCTTCACTCGATTTTCGAAAATTTCATTTGTGTTTGAAAGCATGTGAAACGAAAAAAAAATCGACTTTTTGCTCGATTTTCGAAAATTTCATTTGTGTTTGAAAGCATGTGAAATGCGTAAAAAACGAAAAAAAATCGACTCTTCACTCGATTTTCGAAAATTTCATTTGTGTTTGAAAGCATGTGAAACGAAAAAAAAATCGAATTTTTGCTCGATTTTCGAAAATTTCATTTGTGTTTGAAAGCATGTGAAACGAAAAAAAATATCGACTTTTTGCTCGATTTTCGAAAATTTCATTTGTGTTTGAAAGCATGTGAAACGAAAAAAAAATCGACTTTTTGCTCGATTTTCGAAAATTTCATTTGTGTTTGAAAGCATGTGAAACGCGTAAAAAATCGACTCTTCACTCGATTTTCGAAAATTTCATTTGTGTTTGAAAGCATGTGAAACGAAAAAAAAATCGACTTTTTGCTCGATTTTCGAAAATTTCATTTGTGTTTGAAAGCATGTGAAACGAAAAAAAAATCGACTTTTTGCTCGACTTTCGAAAATTTCATTTGTGTTTGAAAGCATGTGAAACGCGTAAAAAATCGACTCTTCACTCGATTTTCGAAAATTTCATTTGTGTTTGAAAGCATGTGAAACGCGAAAAAAAATCGACTCTTCACTCGATTTTCGAAAATTTCATTTGTGTTTGAAAGCATGTGAAACGAAAAAAAAATCGACTTTTTGCTCGATTTTCGAAAATTTCATTTGTGTTTGAAAGCATGTGAAACGCGTAAAAAACGAAAAAAAAATCGACTCTTCACTCGATTTTTGAAAATTTCATTTGTGTTTGAAAGCATGTGAAACGAAAAAAAAAATCGACTTTTTGCTCGATTTTCGAAAATTTCATTTGTGTTTGAAAGCATGTGAAACGAAAAAAAAATAGACTTTTTGCTCGATATTCGAAAATTTCATTTGTGTTTGAAAGCATGTGAAACGCGTAAAAAATCGACTCTTCACTCGATTTTCGAAAATTTCATTTGTGTTTGAAAGCATGTGAAATGCGTAAAAAACGAAAAAAAATCGACTCTTCACTCGATTTTCGAAAATTTCATTTGTGTTTGAAAGCATGTGAAACGAATAAAAAATCGACTTTTTGCTCGATTTTCGAAAATTTCATTTGTGTTTGAAAGCATGTGAAACGAAAAAAAAATCGACTTTTTGCTCGATTTTCGAAAATTTCATTTGTGTTTGAAAGCATGTGAAATGCGTAAAAAACGAAAAAAAATCGACTCTTCACTCGATTTTCGAAAATTTCATTTGTGTTTGAAAGCATGTGAAACGAAAAAAAAATCGACTTTTTGCTCGATTTTCGAAAATTTCATTTGTGTTTGAAAGCATGTGAAACGAAAAAAAAATCGACTTTTTGCTCGATTTTCGAAAATTTCATTTGTGTTTGAAAGCATGTGAAACGAAAAAAAAAATCGACTTTTTGCTCGATTTTCGAAAATTTCATTTGTGTTTGAAAGCATGTGAAACGAAAAAAAAAATCGACTTTTTGCTCGATTTTCGAAAATTTCATTTGTGTTTGAAAGCATGTGAAACGAAAAAAAAATCGACTTTTTGCTCGATTTTCGAAAATTTCATTTGTGTTTGAAAGCATGTGAAACGCGTAAAAAATCGACTCTTCACACGATTTTCGAAAATTTCATTTGTGTTTGAAAGCATGTGAAACGCGAAAAAAACGAAAAAAAATCGACACTTCACTCGATTTTCAAAAATTTCATTTGTGTTTGAAAGCATGTGAAACGAAAAAAAAATCGACTTTTTGCTCGATTTTCGAAAATTTCATTTGTGTTTGAAAGCATGTGAAACGCGTAAAAAATCGACTCTACTCGATTTTCGAAAATTTCATTTGTGTTTGAAAGCATGTGAAACGAAAAAAAAAATCGACTTTTTGCTCGATTTTCGAAAATTTCATTTGTGTTTGAAAGCATGTGAAACGAAAAAAAAATCGACTTTTTGCTCGATTTTCGAAAATTTCATTTGTGTTTGAAAGCATGTGAAACGCGTAAAAAACGAAAAAAAATCGACTCTTCACTCGATTTTCGAAAATTTCATTTGTGTTTGAAAGCATGTAAAACGAATAAAAAATCGACTCTTCACTCGATTTTCGAAAATTTCATTTGTGTTTGAAGGCATGTGAAACGCAAAAAAAACGAAAAAAAATCGACTCTTCACTCGATTTTCGAAAATTTCATTTGTGTTTGAAAGCATGTGAAACGAAAAAAAAATCGACTTTTTGCTCGATTTTCGAAAATTTCATTTGTTTTTGAAAGCATGTGAAACGAAAAAAAAATCGACTTTTTGCTCGATTTTCGAAAATTTCATTTGTGTTTGAAAGCATGTGAAATGCGTAAAAAACGAAAAAAAATCGACTCTTCACTCGATTTTCGAAAATTTCATTTGTGTTTGAAAGCATGTGAAACGAAAAAAAAATCGACTTTTTGCTCGATTTTCGAAAATTTCATTTGTGTTTGAAAGCATGTGAAACGAAAAAAAAATCGACTTTTTGCTCGATTTTCAAAAATTTCATTTGTGTTTGAAAGCATGTGAAACGAAAAATAAAATCGACTTTTTGCTCGATTTTCGAAATTTTCATTTGTCTTTGAAAGCATGTGAAACGAAAAAAAAATCGACTTTTTGCTCGATTTTCGAAAATTTCATTTGTGTTTGAAAGCATGTGAAACGAAAAAAAAATCGACTTTTTGCTCGATTTTCGAAAATTTCATTTGTGTTTGAAAGCATGTGAAACGAAAAAAAAATCGACTTTTTGCTCGATTTTCGAAAATTTCATTTGTGTTTGAAAGCATGTGAAACGCGTAAAAAATCGACTCTTCACTCGATTTTCGAAAATTTCATTTGTGTTTGAAAGCATGTGAAACGCGAAAAAAACGAAAAAAAATCGACTCTTCACTCGATTTTCGAAAATTTCATTTGTGTTTGAAAGCATGTGAAACGCGTAAAAAATCGACTCTTCACTCGATTTTCGAAAATTTCATTTGTGTTTGAAAGCATGTGAAACGCGAAATAAACGAAAAAAAATCGACTCTTCACTCGATTTTCGAAAATTTCATTTGTGTTTGAAAGCATGTGAAACAAAAAAAAAATCGACTTTTTGCTCGATTTTCGAAAATTTCATTTGTGTTTGAAAGCATGTGAAACGCGTAAAAAACGAAAAAAAAATCGACTCTTCACTCGATTTTCGAAAATTTCATTTGAGTTTGAAAGCATGTGAAACGAAAAAAAAATCGACTTTTTGCTCGATTTTCGAAAATTTCATTTGTGTTTGAAAGCATGTGAAACGAAAAAAAAAATCGACTTTTTGCTCGATTTTCGAAAATTTCATTTGTGTTTGAAAGCATGTGAAACGAAAAAAAAATCGACTTTTTGCTCGATTTTCGAAAATTTCATTTGTGTTTGAAAGCATGTGAAACGAAAAAAAAAATCGACTTTTTGCTCGATTTTCGAAAATTTCATTTGTGTTTGAAAGCATGTGAAACGAAAAAAAAATCGACTTTGTGCTCGATTTTCGAAAATTTCATTTGTGTTTGAAAGCATGTGAAACGCGTAAAAAATCGACTCTTCACTCGATTTTCGAAAATTTCATTTGTGTTTGAAAGCATGTGAAACGCGTAAAAAACGAAAAAAAATCGACTCTTCACTCGATTTTCGAAAATTTCATTTGAGTTTGAAAGCATGTGAAACGAAAAAAAAAATCGACTTTTTGCTCGATTTTCGAAAATTTCATTTGTGTTTGAAAGCATGTGAAACGAAAAAAAAATCGACTTTTTGCTCGATTTTCGAAAATTTCATTTGTGTTTGAAAACATGTGAAAATCGAGCAAAAATCGACTTTTTGCTCGATTTTCGAAAATTTCATTTGTGTTTGAAAGCATGTGAAACGCGTAAAAAATCGACTCTTCACTCGATTTTCGAAAATTTCATTTGTGTTTGAAAGCATGTGAAACGCGTTAAAAACGAAAAAAAATCGACTCTTCACTCGATTTTCGAAAATTTCATTTGTGTTTGAAAGCATGTGAAACGAAAAAAAAATCGACTTTTTGCTCGATTTTCGAAAATTTCATTTGTGTTTGAAAGCATGTGAAACGAAAAAAAAATCGACTTTTTGCTCGATTTTCGAAAATTTCATTTGTGTTTGAAAGCATGTGAAACGCGTAAAAAATCGACTCTTCACTCGATTTTCGAAAATTTCATTTGTGTTTGAAAGCATGTGAAACGCGTAAAAAACGAAAAAAAATCGACTCTTCACTCGATTTTCGAAAATTTCATTTGAGTTTGAAAGCATGTGAAACGAAAAAAAAATCGACTTTTTGCTCGATTTTCGAAAATTTCATTTGTGTTTGAAAGCATGTGAAACGAAAAAAAAATCGACTTTTTGCTCGATTTTCGAAAATTTCATTTGTGTTTGAAAGCATGTGAAACGAAAATAAAATCGACTTTTTGCTCGATTTTCGAAAATTTCATTTGTGTTTGAAAGCATGTGAAATGCGTAAAAAACGAAAAAAAATCGACTCTTCACTCGATTTTCGAAAATTTCATTTGTGTTTGAAAGCATGTGAAACGAATAAAAAATCGACTTTTTGCTCGATTTTCGAAAATTTCATTTGTGTTTGAAAGCATGTGAAACGAAAAAAAAATCGACTTTTTGCTCGATTTTCGAAAATTTCATTTGTGTTTGAAAGCATGTGAATTGCGTAAAAAACGAAAAAAAATCGACTCTTCACTCGATTTTTGAAAATTTCATTTGTGTTTGAAAGCATGTGAAACGAAAAAAAAATCGACTTTTTGCTCGATTTTCAAAAATTTCATTTGTGTTTGAAAGCATGTGAAACGAAAAATAAAATCGACTTTTTGCTCGATTTTCGAAATTTTCATTTGTCTTTGAAAGCATGTGAAACGAAAAAAAAATCGACTTTTTGCTCGATTTTCGAAAATTTCATTTGTGTTTGAAAGCATGTGAAACGAAAAAAAAATCGACTTTTTGCTCGATTTTCGAAAATTTCATTTGTGTTTGAAAGCATGTGAAACGAAAAAAAAATCGACTTTTTGCTCGATTTTCGAAAATTTCATTTGTGTTTGAAAGCATGTGAAACGCGTAAAAAATCGACTCTTCACTCGATTTTCGAAAATTTCATTTGTGTTTGAAAGCATGTGAAACGCGAAAAAAACGAAAAAAAATCGACTCTTCACTCGATTTTCGAAAATTTCATTTGTGTTTGAAAGCATGTGAAACGCGTAAAAAATCGACTCTTCACTCGATTTTCGAAAATTTCATTTGTGTTTGAAAGCATGTGAAACGCGAAATAAACGAAAAAAAATCGACTCTTCACTCGATTTTCGAAAATTTCATTTGTGTTTGAAAGCATGTGAAACAAAAAAAAAATCGACTTTTTGCTCGATTTTCGAAAATTTCATTTGTGTTTGAAAGCATGTGAAACGCGTAAAAAACGAAAAAAAAATCGACTCTTCACTCGATTTTCGAAAATTTCATTTGAGTTTGAAAGCATGTGAAACGAAAAAAAAATCGACTTTTTGCTCGATTTTCGAAAATTTCATTTGTGTTTGAAAGCATGTGAAACGAAAAAAAAAATCGACTTTTTGCTCGATTTTCGAAAATTTCATTTGTGTTTGAAAGCATGTGAAACGAAAAAAAAATCGACTTTTTGCTCGATTTTCGAAAATTTCATTTGTGTTTGAAAGCATGTGAAACAAAAAAAAAATCGACTTTTTGCTCGATTTTCGAAAATTTCATTTGAGTTTGAAAGCATGTGAAACGAAAAAAAAATCGACTTTTTGCTCGATTTTCGAAAATTTCATTTGTGTTTGAAAGCATGTGAAACGAAAAAAAAATCGACTTTTTGCTCGATTTTCGAAAATTTCATTTGTGTTTGAAAGCATGTGAAATGCGTAAAAAACGAAAAAAAATCGACTCTTCACTCGATTTTCGAAAATTTCATTTGTGTTTGAAAGCATGTGAAACGAAAAAAAAATCGACTTTTTGCTCGATTTTCGAAAATTTCATTTGTGTTTGAAAGCATGTGAAACGAAAAAAATATCGACTTTTTGCTCGATTTTCGAAAATTTCATTTGTGTTTAAAAGCATGTGAAACGAAAAAAAAAATCGACTTTTTGCTCGATTTACGAAAATTTCATTTGTGTTTGAAAGCATGTGAAACGAAAAAAAAAATCGACTTTTTGCTCGATTTTCGAAAATTTCATTTGTGTTTGAAAGCATGTGAAACGAAAAAAAAATCGACTTTTTGCTCGATTTTCGAAAATTTCATTTGTGTTTGAAAGCATGTGAAACGCGTAAAAAATCGACTCTTCACTCGATTTTCGAAAATTTCATTTGTGTTTGAAAGCATGTGAAACGCGTAAAAAACGAAAAAAAATCGACTCTTCACTCGATTTTCGAAAATTTCATTTGAGTTTGAAAGCATGTGAAACGAAAAAAAAAATCGACTTTTTGCTCGATTTTCGAAAATTTCATTTGTGTTTGAAAGCATGTGAAACGAAAAAAAAATCGACTTTTTGCTCGATTTTCGAAAATTTCATTTGTGTTTGAAAACATGTGAAAATCGAGCAAAAATCGACTTTTTGCTCGATTTTCGAAAATTTCATTTGTGTTTGAAAGCATGTGAAACGCGTAAAAAATCGACTCTTCACTCGATTTTCGAAAATTTCATTTGTGTTTGAAAGCATGTGAAACGCGTTAAAAACGAAAAAAAATCGACTCTTCACTCGATTTTCGAAAATTTCATTTGTGTTTGAAAGCATGTGAAACGAAAAAAAAATCGACTTTTTGCTCGATTTTCGAAAATTTCATTTGTGTTTGAAAGCATGTGAAACGAAAAAAAAATCGACTTTTTGCTCGATTTTCGAAAATTTCATTTGTGTTTGAAAGCATGTGAAACGCGTAAAAAATCGACTCTTCACTCGATTTTCGAAAATTTCATTTGTGTTTGAAAGCATGTGAAACGCGTAAAAAACGAAAAAAAATCGACTCTTCACTCGATTTTCGAAAATTTCATTTGAGTTTGAAAGCATGTGAAACGAAAAAAAAATCGACTTTTTGCTCGATTTTCGAAAATTTCATTTGTGTTTGAAAGCATGTGAAACGAAAAAAAAATCGACTTTTTGCTCGATTTTCGAAAATTTCATTTGTGTTTGAAAGCATGTGAAACGAAAATAAAATCGACTTTTTGCTCGATTTTCGAAAATTTCATTTGTGTTTGAAAGCATGTGAAATGCGTAAAAAACGAAAAAAAATCGACTCTTCACTCGATTTTCGAAAATTTCATTTGTGTTTGAAAGCATGTGAAACGAATAAAAAATCGACTTTTTGCTCGATTTTCGAAAATTTCATTTGTGTTTGAAAGCATGTGAAACGAAAAAAAAATCGACTTTTTGCTCGATTTTCGAAAATTTCATTTGTGTTTGAAAGCATGTGAATTGCGTAAAAAACGAAAAAAAATCGACTCTTCACTCGATTTTTGAAAATTTCATTTGTGTTTGAAAGCATGTGAAACGAAAAAAAAATCGACTTTTTGCTCGATTTTCGAAAATTTCATTTGTGTTTGAAAGCATGTGAAACGAAAAAAAAATCGACTTTTTGCTCGATTTTCGAAAATTTCATTTGTGTTTGAAAGCATGTGAAACGAAAAAAAAAATCGACTTTTTGCTCGATTTTCGAAAATTTCATTTGTGTTTGAAAGCATGTGAAACGAAAAAAAAAATCGACTTTTTGCTCGATTTTCGAAAATTTCATTTGTGTTTGAAAGCATGAGAAACGAAAAAAAAATCGACTTTTTGCTCGATTTTCAAAAATTTCATTTGTGTTTGAAAGCATGTGAAACGCGTAAAAAATCGACTCTTCACTCGATTTTCGAAAATTTCATTTGTGTTTGAAAGCATGTGAAACGCGTAAAAAACGAAAAAAAATCGACTCTTCACTCGATTTTCGAAAATTTCATTTGAGTTTGAAAGCATGTGAAACGAAAAAAAAATCGACTTTTTGCTCGATTTTCGAAAATTTCATTTGTGTTTGAAAGCATGTGAAATGCGTAAAAAACGAAAAAAAATCGACTCTTCTCTCGATTTTCGAAAATTTCATTTGTGTTTGAAAGCATGTGAAACGAAAAAAAAATCGACTTTTTGCTCGATTTTCGAAAATTTCATTTGTGTTTGAAGGCATGTGAAACGAAAAAGCATGTGAAACGAAAAAAAAATCGACTTTTTGCTCGATTTTCGAAAATTTCATTTGTGTTTGAAAGCATGTGAAACGAAAAAAAAAATCGACATTTTGCTCGATTTTCGAAAATTTCATTTGTGTTTGAAAGCATGTGAAATGCGTAAAAAACGAAATAAAATCGACTCTTCTCTCGATTTTCGAAAATTTCATTTGTGTTTGAAAGCATGTGAAACGAATAAAAAATCGACTCTTCACTCGATTTTCGAAAATTTCATTTGTGTTTGAAAGCATGTGAAACGAATAAAAAATCGACTTTTTGCTCGATTTTCGAAAATTTCATTTGTGTTTGAAAGCATGTGAAACGAAAAAAAAAATCGACTTTTTGCTCGATTTTCGAAAATTTCATTTGTGTTTGAAAGCATGTGAAACGAAAAAAAAAATCGACTTTTTGCTCGATTTTCGAAAATTTCATTTGTGTTTGAAAGCATGTGAAACAAAAAAAAAATCGACTTTTTGCTCGATTTTCGAAAATTTCATTTGTGTTTGAAAGCATGTGAAACGAAAAAAAAATCGACTTTTTGCTCGATTTTCGAAAATTTTATTTGTGTTTGAAAGCATGTGAAACGAAAAAAAAATCGACTTTTTGCTCGATTTTCGAAAATTTCATTTGTGTTTGAAAGCATGTGAAACGAAAAAAAAAATCGACTTTTTGCTCGATTTTCGAAAATTTCATTTGTGTTTGAAAGCATGTGAAACAAAAAAAAAATCGACTTTTTGCTCGATTTTCGAAAATTTCATTTGTGTTTGAAAGCATGTGAAACGAAAAAAAAATCGACTTTTTGCTCGATTTTCGAAAATTTCATTTGTGTTTGAAAGCATGTGAAACGAAAAAAAAATCGACTTTTTGCTCGATTTTCGAAAATTTCATTTGTGTTTGAAAGCATGTGAAACGAAAAAAAAAATCGACTTTTTGCTCGATTTTCGAAAATTTCATTTGTGTTTGAAAGCATGTGAAACGAAAAAAAAATCGACTTTTTGCTCGATTTTCGAAAATTTCATTTGTGTTTGAAAGCATGTGAAACGCGTAAAAAATCGACTCTTCACTCGATTTTCGAAAATTTCATTTGTGTTTGAAAGCATGTGAAACGCGTAAAAAACGAAAAAAAATCGACTCTTTACTCGATTTTCGAAAATTTCATTTGAGTTTGAAAGCATGTGAAACGAAAAAAAAATCGACTTTTTGCTCGATTTTCGAAAATTTCATTTGTGTTTGAAAGCATGTGAAACGAAAAAAAAATCGACTTTTTGCTCGATTTTCGAAAATTTCATTTGTGTTTGAAAGCATGTGAAACGAAAAAAAAATCGACTTTTTGCTCGATTTTCGAAAATTTCATTTGTGTTTGAAAGCATGTGAAACGAAAAAAAAATCGACTTTTTGCTCGATTTTCGAAAATTTCGTTTGTGTTTGAAAGCATGTGAAACGCGTAAAAAACGAAAAAAAATCGACTCTTCCACTCGATTTTCGAAAATTTCATTTGTGTTTGAAAGCATGTGAAACGCGTAAAAAACGATAAAAAATCGACTCTTCACTCGATTTTCGAAAATTTCATTTGTGTTTGAAAGCATGTGAAACGAAAAAAAAAATCGACTTTTTGCTCGATTTTCGAAAATTTCATTTGTGTTTGAAAGCATGTGAAACGCGTAAAAAATCGACTCTTCACTCGATTTTCGAAAATTTCATTTGTGTTTGAAAGCATGTGAAACGCGAAAAAAAACGAAAAAAAATCGACTTTTCACTCGATTTTCGAAAATTTCATTTGTGTTTGAAAGCATGTGAAACGAAAAAAAAATCGACTTTTTGCTCGATTTTCGAAAATTTCATTTGTGTTTGAAAGCATGTGAAACGCGTAAAAAACGAAAAAAAATCGACTCTTCACTCGATTTTCGAAAATTTCATTTGTGTTTGAAAGCATGCGAAACGAAAAAAAAATCGACTTTTTGCTCGATTTTCGAAAATTTCATTTGTGTTTGAAAGCATGTGAAACGAAAAAAAAATCGACTTTTTGCTCGATTTTCGAAAATTTCATTTGTGTTTGAAAGCATGTGAAACGCGTAAAAAATCGACTCTTCACTCGATTTTCGAAAATTTCATTTGTGTTTGAAAGCATGTGAAACGAATAAAAAATCGACTTTTTGCTCGATTTTCGAAAATTTCATTTGTGTTTGAAAGCATGTGAAACGCGTAAAAAACGAAAAAAAATCGACTCTTCACTCGATTTTCGAAAATTTCATTTGAGTTTGAAAGCATGTGAAACGAAAAAAAAATCGACTTTTTGCTCGATTTTCGAAAATTTCATTTGTGTTTGAAAGCATGTGAAACGAAAAAAAAATCGACTTTTTGCTCGATTTTCGAAAATTTCATTTGTGTTTGAAAGCATGTGAAACGAAAAAAAAAATCGACTTTTTGCTCGATTTTCGAAAATTTCATTTGTGTTTGAAAGCATGTGAAACAAAAAAAAAATCGACTTTTTGCTCGATTTTCGAAAATTTCATTTGTGTTTGAAAGCATGTGAAACGAAAAAGCATGTGAAACGAAAAAAAAATCGACTTTTTGCTCGATTTTCGAAAATTTCATTTGTGTTTGAAAGCATGTGAAACGAAAAAAAAATCGACTTTTTGCTCGATTTTCGAAAATTTCATTTGTGTTTGAAAGCATGTGAAACGAAAAAAAAATCGACATTTTGCTCGATTTTTGAAAATTTCATTTGTGTTTGAAAGCATGTGAAATGCGTAAAAAACGAAAAAAAATCGACTCTTCACTCGATTTTCGAAAAATTCATTTGTGTTTGAAAGCATGTGAAACGAATAAAAAATCGACTTTTTGCTCGATTTTCTAAAATTTCATTTGTGTTTGAAGCATGTGAAACGAAAATAAAATCGACTTTTTGCTCGATTTTCGAAAATTTCATTTGTGTTTGAAAGCATGTGAAATGCGTAAAAAACGAAAAAAAATCGACTCTTCACTCGATTTTCGAAAATTTCATTTGTGTTTGAAAGCATGTGAAACGAAAAAAAAATCGACTTTTTGCTCGATTTTCGAAAATTTCATTTGTGTTTGAAAGCATGTGAAACGAAAAAAAAAATCGACTTTTTGCTCGATTTTCGAAAATTTCATTTGTGTTTGAAAGCATGTGAAACGAAAAAAAATCGACTTTTTGCTCGATTTTCGAAAATTTCATTTGTGTTTGAAAGCATGTGAAAAGAAAAAAAATCGACTTTTTGCTCGATTTTCGAAAATTTCATTTGTGTTTGAAAGCATGTGAAACGCGCAAAAAATCGACTCTTCACTCGATTTTCGAAAATTTCATTTGTGTTTGAAAGCATGTGAAACGCGTAAAAAACGAAAAAAAATCGACTCTTCACTCGATTTTCGAAAATTTCATTTGAGTTTGAAAGCATGTGAAACGAAAATAAAATCGACTTTTTGCTCGATTTTCAAAAATTTCATTTGTGTTTGAAAGCATGTGAAACGCGTAAAAAACGAAAAAAAATCGACTCTTCACTCGATTTTCGAAAATTTCATTTGTGTTTGAAAGCATGCGAAACGAAAAAAAAATCGACTTTTTGCTCGATTTTCGAAAATTTCATTTGTGTTTGAAAGCATGTGAAACGAAAAAAAAATCGACTTTTTGCTCGATTTTCGAAAATTTCATTTGTGTTTGAAAGCATGTGAAACGCGTAAAAAATCGACTCTTCACTCGATTTTCGAAAATTTCAATTGTGTTTGAAAGCATGTGAAACGAATAAAAAATCGACTTTTTGCTCGATTTTCGAAAATTTCATTTGTGTTTGAAAGCATGTGAAACGCGTAAAAAACGAAAAAAAATCGACTCTTCACTCGATTTTCGAAAATTTCATTTGAGTTTGAAAGCATGTGAAACGAAAAAAAAATCGACTTTTTGCTCGATTTTCGAAAATTTCATTTGTGTTTGAAAGCATGTGAAACGAAAAAAAAATCGACTTTTTGCTCGATTTTCGAAAATTTCATTTGTGTTTGAAAGCATGTGAAACGAAAAAAAAAATCGACATTTTGCTCGATTTTCGAAAATTTCATTTGTGTTTGAAAGCATGTGAAATGCGTAAAAAACGAAAAAAAATCGACTCTTCACTCGATTTTCGAAAATTTCATTTGTGTTTGAAAGCATGTGAAACGAATAAAAAATCGACTTTTTGCTCGATTTTCGAAAATTTCATTTGTGTTTGAAAGCATGTGAAACGAAAAAAAAATCGACTTTTTGCTCGATTTTCGAAAATTTCATTTGTGTTTGAAAGCATGTGAAACGAAAAAAAAATCGACTTTTTGCTCGATTTTCGAAAATTTCATTTGTGTTTGAAAGCATGTGAAACGAAAAAAAAAAATCGACTTTTTGCTCGATTTTCGAAAATTTCATTTGTGTTTGAAAGCATGAGAAACGAAAAAAAAATCGACTTTTTGCTCGATTTTCAAAAATTTCATTTGTGTTTGAAAGCATGTGAAACGCGTAAAAAATCGACTCTTCACTCGATTTTCGAAAATTTCATTTGTGTTTGAAAGCATGTGAAACGCGTAAAAAACGAAAAAAAATCGACTCTTCACTCGATTTTCGAAAATTTCATTTGAGTTTGAAAAAAGCATGTGAAACGAAAAAAAAATCGACTTTTTGCTCGATTTTCGAAAATTTCATTTGTGTTTGAAAGCATGTGAAATGCGTAAAAAACGAAAAAAAATCGACTCTTCTCTCGATTTTCGAAAATTTCATTTGTGTTTGAAAGCATGTGAAACGAAAAAAAAATCGACTTTTTGCTCGATTTTCGAAAATTTCATTTGTGTTTGAATGCATGTGAAACGAAAAAGCATGTGAAACGAAAAAAAAATCGACTTTTTGCTCGATTTTCGAAAATTTCATTTGTGTTTGAAAGCATGTGAAACGAAAAAAAAATCGACATTTTGCTCGATTTTCGAAAATTTCATTTGTGTTTGAAAGCATGTGAAATGCGTAAAAAACGAAAAAAAATCGACTCTTCTCTCGATTTTCGAAAATTTCATTTGTGTTTGAAAGCATGTGAAACGAATAAAAAATCGACTCTTCACTCGATTTTCGAAAATTTCATTTGTGTTTGAAAGCATGTGAAACGAAAAAAAAATCGACTTTTTGCTCGATTTTCGAAAATTTCATTTGTGTTTGAAAGCATGTGAAACGAAAAAAAAAAATCGACTTTTTGCTCGATTTTCGAAAATTTCATTTGTGTTTGAAAGCATGTGAAACGAAAAAAAAAATCGACTTTTTGCTCGATTTTCGAAAATTTCATTTGTGTTTGAAAGCATGTGAAACAAAAAAAAAATCGACTTTTTGCTCGATTTTCGAAAATTTCATTTGTGTTTGAAAGCATGTGAAACGAAAAAGCATGTGAAACGAAAAAAAAATCGACTTTTTGCTCGATTTTCGAAAATTTCATTTGTGTTTGAAAGCATGTGAAACGAAAAAAAAATCGACTTTTTGCTCGATTTTCGAAAATTTCATTTGTGTTTGAAAGCATGTGAAACGAAAAAAAAATCGACATTTTGCTCGATTTTTGAAAATTTCATTTGTGTTTGAAAGCATGTGAAATGCGTAAAAAACGAAAAAAAATCGACTCTTCACTCGATTTTCGAAAAATTCATTTGTGTTTGAAAGCATGTGAAACGAATAAAAAATCGACTTTTTGCTCGATTTTCTAAAATTTCATTTGTGTTTGAAAGCATGTGAAACGAAAATAAAATCGACTTTTTGCTCGATTTTCGAAAATTTCATTTGTGTTTGAAAGCATGTGAAATGCGTAAAAAACGAAAAAAAATCGACTCTTCACTCGATTTTCGAAAATTTCATTTGTGTTTGAAAGCATGTGAAACGAAAAAAAAATCGACTTTTTGCTCGATTTTCGAAAATTTCATTTGTGTTTGAAAGCATGTGAAACGAAAAAAAAATCGACTTTTTGCTCGATTTTCGAAAATTTCATTTGTGTTTGAAAGCATGTGAAACGAAAAAAAAAATCGACTTTTTGCTCGATTTTCGAAAATTTCATTTGTGTTTGAAAGCATGTGAAACGAAAAAAAATCGACTTTTTGCTCGATTTTCGAAAATTTCATTTGTGTTTGAAAGCATGTGAAAAGAAAAAAAATCGACTTTTTGCTCGATTTTCGAAAATTTCATTTGTGTTTGAAAGCATGTGAAACGCGCAAAAAATCGACTCTTCACTCGATTTTCGAAAATTTCATTTGTGTTTGAAAGCATGTGAAACGCGTAAAAAACGAAAAAAAATCGACTCTTCACTCGATTTTCGAAAATTTCATTTGAGTTTGAAAGCATGTGAAACGAAAATAAAATCGACTTTTTGCTCGATTTTCAAAAATTTCATTTGTGTTTGAAAGCATGTGAAACGCGTAAAAAACGAAAAAAAATCGACTCTTCACTCGATTTTCGAAAATTTCATTTGTGTTTGAAAGCACGTGAAACGAAAAAAAAATCGACTTTTTGCTCGATTTTCGAAAATTTCATTTGTGTTTGAAAGCATGTGAAACGAATAAAAAATCGACTTTTTGCTCGATTTTCGAAAATTTCATTTGTGTTTGAAAGCATGTGAAACGAAAAAAAAATCGACTTTTTGCTCGATTTTCGAAAATTTCATTTGTGTTTGAAAGCACGTGAAACGAAAAAAAAATCGACTTTTTGCTCGATTTTCGAAAATTTCATTTGTGTTTGAAAGCATGTGAAACGAATAAAAAATCGACTTTTTGCTCGATTTTCGAAAATTTCATTTGTGTTTGAAAGCATGTGAAACGAAAAAAAAATCGACTCTTCACTCGATTTTCGAAAATTTCATTTGTGTTTGAAAGCATGTGAAACGAAAAAAAAAATCGACTTTTTGCTCGATTTTCGAAAATTTCATTTGTGTTTGAAAGCATGTGAAACGAAAAAAAAATCGACTTTTTGCTCGATTTTCGAAAATTTCATTTGTGTTTGAAAGCATGTGAAACGAAAAAAAATCGACTTTTTGCTCGATTTTCGAAAATTTCTTTTGTGTTTGAAAGCATGTGAAACGAAAAAAAAATCGACTTTTTGCTCGATTTTCGAAAATTTCATTTGTGTTTGAAAGCATGTGAAACGAAAAAAAAAATCGACTTTTTGCTCGATTTTCGAAAATTTCATTTGTGTTTGAAAGCATGTGAAACGAAAAAAAATCGACTTTTGCTCGATTTTCGAAAATTTCATTTGTGTTTGAAAGCATGTGAAACGAAAAAAAAATCGACTTTTTGCTCGATTTTCGAAAATTTCATTTGTGTTTGAAAGCATGTGAAACGAAAATAAAATCGACTTTTTGCTCGATTTTCGAAAATTTCATTTGTGTTTGAAAGCATGTGAAATGCGTAAAAAACGAAAAAAAATCGACTCTTCACTCGATTTTCGAAAATTTCATTTGTGTTTGAAAGCATGTGAAACGAAAAAAAAATCGACTTTTTGCTCGATTTTCGAAAATTTCATTTGTGTTTGAAAGCATGTGAAACGAAAAAAAAATCGACTTTTTGCTCGATTTTCGAAAATTTCATTTGTGTTTGAAAGCATGTGAAACGAAAAAAAATCGACTCTTCACTCGATTTTCGAAAATTTCATTTGTGTTTGAAAGCATGTGAAACGCGTAAAAAACGAAAAAAAATCGACTCTTCACTCGATTTTCGAAAATTTCTTTTGTGTTTGAAAGCATGTGAAACGAAAAAAAAAATCGACTTTTTGCTCGATTTTCGAAAATTTCATTTGTGTTTGAAAGCATGTGAAACGAAAAAAAAAATCGACTTTTTGCTCGATTTTCGAAAATTTCATTTGTGTTTGAAAGCATGTGAAACGAAAAAAAATCGACTTTTGCTCGATTTTCGAAAATTTCATTTGTGTTTGAAAGCATGTGAAACGAAAAAAAAATCGACTTTTTGCTCGATTTTCGAAAATTTCATTTGTGTTTGAAAGCATGTGAAACGAAAATAAAATCGACTTTTTGCTCGATTTTCGAAAATTTCATTTGTGTTTGAAAGCATGTGAAATGCGTAAAAAACGAAAAAAAATCGACTCTTCACTCGATTTTCGAAAATTTCATTTGTGTTTGAAAGCATGTGAAACGAAAAAAAAATCGACTTTTTGCTCGATTTTCGAAAATTTCATTTGTGTTTGAAAGCATGTGAAACGAAAAAAAAATCGACTTTTTGCTCGATTTTCGAAAATTTCATTTGTGTTTGAAAGCATGTGAAACGAAAAAAAAAATCGACTTTTTGCTCGATTTTCGAAAATTTCATTTGTGTTTGAAAGCATGTGAAAAGAAAAAAAATCGACTTTTTGCTCGATTTTCGAAAATTTCATTTGTGTTTGAAAGCATGTGAAACGCGCAAAAAATCGACTCTTCACTCGATTTTCGAAAATTTCATTTGTGTTTGAAAGCATGTGAAACGCGTAAAAAACGAAAAAAAATCGACTCTTCACTCGATTTTCGAAAATTTCATTTGAGTTTGAAAGCATGTGAAACGAAAATAAAATCGACTTTTTGCTCGATTTTCAAAAATTTCATTTGTGTTTGAAAGCATGTGAAACGCGTAAAAAACGAAAAAAAATCGACTCTTCACTCGATTTTCGAAAATTTCTTTTGTGTTTGAAAGCATGTGAAACGAAAAAAAAATCGACTTTTTGCTCGATTTTCGAAAATTTCATTTGTGTTTGAAAGCATGTGAAACGAAAAAAAAAATCGACTTTTTGCTCGATTTTCGAAAATTTCATTTGTGTTTGAAAGCATGTGAAACGAAAAAAAATCGACTTTTGCTCGATTTTCGAAAATTTCATTTGTGTTTGAAAGCATGTGAAACGAAAAAAAAATCGACTTTTTGCTCGATTTTCGAAAATTTCATTTGTGTTTGAAAGCATGTGAAACGAAAATAAAATCGACTTTTTGCTCGATTTTCGAAAATTTCATTTGTGTTTGAAAGCATGTGAAATGCGTAAAAAACGAAAAAAAATCGACTCTTCACTCGATTTTCGAAAATTTTATTTGTGTTTGAAAGCATGTGAAACGAAAAAAAAATCGACTTTTTGCTCGATTTTCGAAAATTTCATTTGTGTTTGAAAGCATGTGAAACGAAAAAAAAATCGACTTTTTGCTCGATTTTCGAAAATTTCATTTGTGTTTGAAAGCATGTAAAACGAAAAAAAAAATCGACTTTTTGCTCGATTTTCGAAAATTTCATTTGTGTTTGAAAGCATGTGAAACGAAAAAAAAAATCGACTTTTTGCTCGATTTTCGAAAATTTCATTTGTGTTTGAAAGCATGTGAAACGAAAAATAATCGACTTTTTGCTCGATTTTCGAAAATTTCATTTGTGTTTGAAAACATGTGAAACGCGTAAAAAATCGACTCTTCACTCGATTTTCGAAAATTTCATTTGTGTTTGAAAGCATGTGAAACGCGAAAAAAACGAAAAAAAATCGACTCTTCACTCAATTTTTGAAAATTTCATTTGTGTCTGAAAGCATGTGAAACGAAAAATAATCGACTTTTTGCTCGATTTTCGAAAATTTCATTTGTGTTTGAAAGCATGTGAAACGAAAAAAAATCGACTTTTTGCTCGATTTTCGAAAATTTCATTTGTGTTTGAAAGCATGTGAAACGCGTAAAAAATCGACTCTTCACTCGATTTTCGAAAATTTCATTTGTGTTTGAAAGCATGTGAAACGAAAAAAAAATCGACTTTTTGCTCGATTTTCGAAAATTTCATTTGTGTTTGAAAGCATATGAAACGAAAAAAAAATCGACTTTTTGCTCGATTTTCGAAAATTTCATTTGTGTTTGAAAGCATGTGAAACGAAAAAAAAATCGACTTTTTGCTCGATTTTCGAAAATTTCATTTGTGTTTAAAAGCATGTGAAACGAAAAAAATCGACTTTTTGCTCGATTTTCGAAAATTTTATTTGTGTTTGAAAGCATGTGAAACAAAAAAAAATCGACTTTTTGCTTGATTTTCGAAAATTTCATTTGTGTTTGAAAGCATGTGAAACGCGTAAAAAATCGACTCTTCACTCGATTTTCGAAAATTTCATTTGTGTTTGAAAGCATGTGAAACGAAAATAAAATCGACTTTTTGCTCGATTTTCGAAAATTTCATTTGTGTTTGAAAGCATGTGAAATGCGTAAAAAACGAAAAAAAATCGACTCTTCACTCGATTTTCGAAAATTTCATTTGTGTTTGAAAGCATGTGAAACGAAAAAAAAATCGACTTTTTGCTCGATTTTCGAAAATTTCATTTGTGTTTGAAAGCATGTGAAACGAAAAAAAAATCGACTTTTTGCTCGATTTTCGAAAATTTCATTTGTGTTTGAAAGCATGTGAAACGAAAAAAAAAATCGACTTTTTGCTCGATTTTCGAAAATTTCATTTGTGTTTGAAAGCATGTGAAACGAAAAAAAATCGACTTTTTGCTCGATTTTCGAAAATTTCATTTGTGTTTGAAAGCATGTGAAACGAAAAAGCATGTGAAACGAAAAAAAAATCGACTTTTTGCTCGATTTTCGAAAATTTCATTTGTGTTTGAAAGCATGTGAAACGAAAAAAAAATCGACTTTTTGCTCGATTTTCGAAAATTTCATTTGTGTTTGAAAGCATGTGAAACGAAAAAAAAATCGACATTTTGCTCGATTTTTGAAAATTTCATTTGTGTTTGAAAGCATGTGAAATGCGTAAAAAACGAAAAAAAATCGACTCTTCACTCGATTTTCGAAAAATTCATTTGTGTTTGAAAGCATGTGAAACGAATAAAAAATCGACTTTTTGCTCGATTTTCTAAAATTTCATTTGTGTTTGAAAGCATGTGAAACGAAAATAAAATCGACTTTTTGCTCGATTTTCGAAAATTTCATTTGTGTTTGAAAGCATGTGAAATGCGTAAAAAACGAAAAAAAATCGACTCTTCACTCGATTTTCGAAAATTTCATTTGTGTTTGAAAGCATGTGAAACGAAAAAAAAATCGACTTTTTGCTCGATTTTCGAAAATTTCATTTGTGTTTGAAAGCATGTGAAACGAAAAAAAAATCGACTTTTTGCTCGATTTTCGAAAATTTCATTTGTGTTTGAAAGCATGTGAAACGAAAAAAAAAATCGACTTTTTGCTCGATTTTCGAAAATTTCATTTGTGTTTGAAAGCATGTGAAACGAAAAAAAATCGACTTTTTGCTCGATTTTCGAAAATTTCATTTGTGTTTGAAAGCATGTGAAAAGAAAAAAAATCGACTTTTTGCTCGATTTTCGAAAATTTCATTTGTGTTTGAAAGCATGTGAAACGCGCAAAAAATCGACTCTTCACTCGATTTTCGAAAATTTCATTTGTGTTTGAAAGCATGTGAAACGCGTAAAAAACGAAAAAAAATCGACTCTTCACTCGATTTTCGAAAATTTCATTTGAGTTTGAAAGCATGTGAAACGAAAATAAAATCGACTTTTTGCTCGATTTTCAAAAATTTCATTTGTGTTTGAAAGCATGTGAAACGCGTAAAAAACGAAAAAAAATCGACTCTTCACTCGATTTTCGAAAATTTCATTTGTGTTTGAAAGCACGTGAAACGAAAAAAAAATCGACTTTTTGCTCGATTTTCGAAAATTTCATTTGTGTTTGAAAGCATGTGAAACGAATAAAAAATCGACTTTTTGCTCGATTTTCGAAAATTTCATTTGTGTTTGAAAGCACGTGAAACGAAAAAAAAATCGACTTTTTGCTCGATTTTCGAAAATTTCATTTGTGTTTGAAAGCATGTGAAACGAATAAAAAATCGACTTTTTGCTCGATTTTCGAAAATTTCATTTGTGTTTGAAAGCATGTGAAACGAAAAAAAAATCGACTCTTCACTCGATTTTCGAAAATTTCATTTGTGTTTGAAAGCATGTGAAACGAAAAAAAAAATCGACTTTTTGCTCGATTTTCGAAAATTTCATTTGTGTTTGAAAGCATGTGAAACGAAAAAAAAATCGACTTTTTGCTCGATTTTCGAAAATTTCATTTGTGTTTGAAAGCATGTGAAACGAAAAAAAATCGACTTTTTGCTCGATTTTCGAAAATTTCTTTTGTGTTTGAAAGCATGTGAAACGAAAAAAAAATCGACTTTTTGCTCGATTTTCGAAAATTTCATTTGTGTTTGAAAGCATGTGAAACGAAAAAAAAAATCGACTTTTTGCTCGATTTTCGAAAATTTCATTTGTGTTTGAAAGCATGTGAAACGAAAAAAAATCGACTTTTGCTCGATTTTCGAAAATTTCATTTGTGTTTGAAAGCATGTGAAACGAAAAAAAAATCGACTTTTTGCTCGATTTTCGAAAATTTCATTTGTGTTTGAAAGCATGTGAAACGAAAATAAAATCGACTTTTTGCTCGATTTTCGAAAATTTCATTTGTGTTTGAAAGCATGTGAAATGCGTAAAAAACGAAAAAAAATCGACTCTTCACTCGATTTTCGAAAATTTCATTTGTGTTTGAAAGCATGTGAAACGAAAAAAAAATCGACTTTTTGCTCGATTTTCGAAAATTTCATTTGTGTTTGAAAGCATGTGAAACGAAAAAAAAATCGACTTTTTGCTCGATTTTCGAAAATTTCATTTGTGTTTGAAAGCATGTGAAACGAAAAAAAATCGACTCTTCACTCGATTTTCGAAAATTTCATTTGTGTTTGAAAGCATGTGAAACGCGTAAAAAACGAAAAAAAATCGACTCTTCACTCGATTTTCGAAAATTTCTTTTGTGTTTGAAAGCATGTGAAACGAAAAAAAAAATCGACTTTTTGCTCGATTTTCGAAAATTTCATTTGTGTTTGAAAGCATGTGAAACGAAAAAAAAATCGACTTTTTGCTCGATTTTCGAAAATTTCATTTGTGTTTGAAAGCATGTGAAACGAAAAAAAATCGACTTTTGCTCGATTTTCGAAAATTTCATTTGTGTTTGAAAGCATGTGAAACGAAAAAAAAATCGACTTTTTGCTCGATTTTCGAAAATTTCATTTGTGTTTGAAAGCATGTGAAACGAAAATAAAATCGACTTTTTGCTCGATTTTCGAAAATTTCATTTGTGTTTGAAAGCATGTGAAATGCGTAAAAAACGAAAAAAAATCGACTCTTCACTCGATTTTCGAAAATTTCATTTGTGTTTGAAAGCATGTGAAACGAAAAAAAAATCGACTTTTTGCTCGATTTTCGAAAATTTCATTTGTGTTTGAAAGCATGTGAAACGAAAAAAAAATCGACTTTTTGCTCGATTTTCGAAAATTTCATTTGTGATTGAAAGCATGTGAAACGAAAAAAAAAATCGACTTTTTGCTAGATTTTCGAAAATTTCATTTGTGTTTGAAAGCATGTGAAAAGAAAAAAAATCGACTTTTTGCTCGATTTTCGAAAATTTCATTTGTGTTTGAAAGCATGTGAAACGCGCAAAAAATCGACTCTTCACTCGATTTTCGAAAATTTCATTTGTGTTTGAAAGCATGTGAAACGCGTAAAAAACGAAAAAAAATCGACTCTTCACTCGATTTTCGAAAATTTCATTTGAGTTTGAAAGCATGTGAAACGAAAATAAAATCGACTTTTTGCTCGATTTTCAAAAATTTCATTTGTGTTTGAAAGCATGTGAAACGCGTAAAAAACGAAAAAAAATCGACTCTTCACTCGATTTTCGAAAATTTCATTTGTGTTTGAAAGCATGTGAAACGAAAAAAAAATCGACTTTTTGCTCGATTTTCGAAAATTTCATTTGTGTTTGAAAGCATGTGAAACGAAAAAAAAATCGACTTTTTGCTCGATTTTCGAAAATTTCATTTGTGTTTGAAAGCATGTGAAACGAAAAAAAAAATCGACTTTTTGCTCGATTTTCGAAAATTTCATTTGTGTTTGAAAGCATGTGAAACGAAAAAAAATCGACTTTTTGCTCGATTTTCGAAAATTTCATTTGTGTTTGAAAGCATGTGAAACGCGCAAAAAATCGACTCTTCA
Source organism: Tachinus rufipes (assembly GCA_963932245.1). Lineage (NCBI taxonomy): Eukaryota > Metazoa > Arthropoda > Insecta > Coleoptera > Staphylinidae > Tachinus > Tachinus rufipes. Next base: position 105,447,819 of record OZ010742.1, read on the forward strand.
CTCGATTTTCGAAAATTTCATTTGTGTTTGAAAGCATGTGAAACGCGTAAAAAACGAAAAAAAATCGACTCTTCACTCGATTTTCAAAAATTTCTTTTGTGTTTGAAAGCATGTGAAACGAAAAAAAAATCGACTTTTTGCTCGATTTTCGAAAATTTCATTTGTGTTTGAAAGCATGTGAAACGAAAAAAAAATCGACTTTTTGCTCGATTTTCGAAAATTTCATTTGTGTTTGAAAGCATGTGAAACGAAAATAAAATCGACTTTTTGCTCGATTTTCGAAAATTTCATTTGTGTTTGAAAGCATGTGAAATGCGTAAAAAACGAAAAAAAATCGACTCTTCACTCGATTTTCGAAAATTTTATTTGTGTTTGAAAGCATGTGAAACGAAAAAAAAATCGACTTTTTGCTCGATTTTCGAAAATTTCATTTGTGTTTGAAAGCATGTGAAACGAAAAAAAAATCGACTTTTTGCTCGATTTTCGAAAATTTCATTTGTGTTTGAAAGCATGTAAAACGAAAAAAAAAATCGACTTTTTGCTCGATTTTCGAAAATTTCATTTGTGTTTGAAAGCATGTGAAACGAAAAAAAAAATCGACTTTTTGCTCGATTTTCGAAAATTTCATTTGTGTTTGAAAGCATGTGAAACGAAAATAATCGACTTTTTGCTCGATTTTCGAAAATTTCATTTGTGTTTGAAAACATGTGAAACGCGTAAAAAATCGACTCTTCACTCGATTTTCGAAAATTTCATTTGTGTTTGAAAGCATGTGAAACGCGAAAAAAACAAAAAAAAATCGACTCTTCACTCAATTTTTGAAAATTTCATTTGTGTCTGAAAGCATGTGAAACGAAAAATAATCGACTTTTTGCTCGATTTTCGAAAATTTCATTTGTGTTTGAAAGCATGTGAAAAGAAAAAAAATCGACTTTTTGCTCGATTTTCGAAAATTTCATTTGTGTTTGAAAGCATGTGAAACGCGCAAAAAATCGACTCTTCACTCGATTTTCGAAAATTTCATTTGAGTTTGAAAGCATGTGAAACGAAAATAAAATCGACTTTTTGCTCGATTTTCAAAAATTTCATTTGTGTTTGAAAGCATGTGAAACGCGTAAAAAACGAAAAAAAATCGACTCTTCACTCGATTTTCGAAAATTTCATTTGTGTTTGAAAGCACGTGAAACGAAAAAAAAATCGACTTTTTGCTCGATTTTCGAAAATTTCATTTGTGTTTGAAAGCATGTGAAACGAATAAAAAATCGACTTTTTGCTCGATTTTCGAAAATTTCATTTGTGTTTAAAAGCATGTGAAACGAAAAAAAAGTCGACTTTTTGCTCGATTTTCGAAAATTTCATTTGTGTTTGAAAGCATGTAAAACGAAAAAAAAAATCGACTTTTTGCTCGATTTTCGAAAATTTCATTTGTGTTTGAAAGCATGTGAAACGAAAAAAAAAATCGACTTTTTGCTCGATTTTCGAAAATTTCTTTTGTGTTTGAAAGCATGTGAAACGAAAAATAATCGACTTTTTGCTCGATTTTCGAAAATTTCATTTGTGTTTGAAAGCATGTGAAACGAAAAAAAATCGACTTTTTGCTCGATTTTCGAAAATTTCATTTGTGTTTGAAAGCATGTGAAACGCGTAAAAAATCGACTCTTCACTCGATTTTCGAAAATTTCATTTGTGTTTGAAAGCATGTGAAACGCGAAAAAAACGAAAAAAAATCGACTCTTCACTCAATTTTTGAAAATTTCATTTGTGTTTGAAAGCATGTGAAACGAAAAATAATCGACTTTTTGCTCGATTTTCGAAAATTTCATTTGTGTTTGAAAGCATGTGAAACGAAAAAAAATCGACTTTTTGCTCGATTTTCGAAAATTTCATTTGTGTTTGAAAGCATGTGAAACGCGTAAAAAATCGACTCTTCACTCGATTTTCGAAAATTTCATTTGTGTTTGAAAGCATGTGAAACGAAAAAAAAATCGACTTTTTGCTCGATTTTCGAAAATTTCATTTGTGTTTGAAAGCATGTGAAACGAAAAAAAAATCGACTTTTTGCTCGATTTTCGAAAATTTCATTTGTGTTTAAAAGCATGTGAAACGAAAAAAATCGACTTTTTGCTCGATTTTCGAAAATTTCATTTGTGTTTGAAAGCATGTGAAACGAAAAAAAAATCGACTTTTTGCTCGATTTTTGAAAATTTCATTTGTGTTTGAAAGCATGTGAAACGAAAAAAAATCGACTTTTTGCTCGATTTTCGAAAATTTCATTTGTGTTTGAAAGCATGTGAAACGAGTAAAAAATCGACTTTTTGCTCGATTTTCGAAAATTTCATTTGTGTTTGAAAGCTTGTGAAACGAAAAAAAAAATTGACTTTTTGCTCGATTTTCGAAAATTTCATTTGTGTTTGAAAGCATGTGAAACGCGTAAAAAACGAAAAAAATCGACTCTTCACTCGATTTTCGAAAATTTCATTTGTGTTTGAAAGCATGTGAAACGCGTAAAAAACGAAAAAAAATCGACTCTTCACTCGATTTTCGAAAATTTCATTTGTGTTTGAAAGCATGTGAAACGCGTAAAAAACGAAAAAAAAATCGACTCTTCAATCGATTTTCGAAAATTTCATTTGTGTTTGAAAGCATGTGAAACAAAAAAAAAATCGACTTTTTGCTCGATTTTCGAAAATTTCATTTGTGTTTGAAAGCATGTGAAACGAAAAAAAAATCGACTTTTTGCTCGATTTTTGAAAATTTCATTTGTGTTTGAAAGCATGTGAAACGAAAAAAAATCGACTTTTTGCTCGATTTTCGAAAATTTCATTTGTGTTTGAAAGCATGTGAAACGAAAAAAAAATCGACTTTTTGCTCGATTTTCGAAAATTTCATTTGTGTTTGAAAGCATGTGACGCGTAAAAAACGAAAAAAAATCGACTCTTCACTCGATTTTCGAAAATTTCATTTGTGTTTGAAAGCACGTGAAACGAAAAAAAAATCGACTTTTTGCTCGATTTTCGAAAATTTCATTTGTGTTTGAAAGCATGTGAAACGAGTAAAAAATCGACTTTTTGCTCGATTTTCGAAAATTTCATTTGTGTTTGAAAGCATGTGAAACGAAAAAAAAATTGACTTTTTGCTCGATTTTCGAAAATTTCATTTGTGTTTGAAAGCATGTGAAACGCGTAAAAAACGAAAAAAAATCGACTCTTCACTCGATTTTCGAAAATTTCATTTGTGTTTGAAAGCATGTGAAACGAAAAAAAAATCGACTTTTTGCTCGATTTTCGAAAATTTCATTTGTGTTTGAACGCGTAAAAAACGAAAAAAAATCGACTCTTCACTCGATTTTCGAAAATTTCATTTGTGTTTGAAAGCACGTGAAACGAAAAAAAAATCGACTTTTTGCTCGATTTTCGAAAATTTCATTTGTGTTTGAAAGCATGTGAAACGAAAAAAAAATCGACTTTTTGCTCGATTTTCGAAAATTTCATTTCTGTTTGAAAGCATGTGAAACGCGTAAAAAACGAAAAAAAATCGACTCTTCACTCGATTTTCGAAAATTTCATTTGTGTTTGATAGCATGTGAAACGCGTAAAAAACGAAAAAAAATCGACTCTTCACTCGATTTTCGAAAATTTCATTTGTGTTTGAAAGCATGTGAAACGAAAAAAAAATCGATTCTTCACTCGATTTTCGAAAATTTCATTTGTGTTTGAAAGCATGTGAAACGCGTAAAAAACGAAAAAAAATCGACTCTTCACTCGATTTTCGAAAATTTCATTTGTGTTTGAAAGCATGTGAAACGAAAAAAAAATCGACTTTTTGCTCGATTTTCGAAAATTTCATTTGTGTTTGAAAGCATGTGAAACGCGTAAAAAACGAAAAAAAATCGACTCTTCACTCGATTTTCGAAAATTTCATTTGTGTTTGAAAGCATGTGAAACGAAAAAAAAATCGACTTTTTGCTCGATTTTCGAAAATTTCATTTTGTTTGAAAGCATGTGAAACGAAAAAAAAATCGACTTTTTGCTCGATTTTCGAAAATTTCATTTGTGTTTGAAAGCATGTGAAACGAAAACAAAATCGACTTTTTGCTCGATTTTCGAAAATTTCATTTGTGTTTGAAAGCATGTGAAACGAAAAAAAAATCGACTTTTTGCTCGATTTTCGAAAATTTCATTTGTGTTTGAAAGCATGTGAAACAAAAAAAAATCGACTTTTTGCTCGATTTTCGAAAATTTTATTTGTGTTTGAAAGCATGTGAAACGAAAAAAAAATCGACTTTTTGCTCGATTTTCGAAAATTTCATTTTTGTTTGAAAGCATGCGAAACGCGTAAAAAATCGACTCTTCACTCGATTTTCGAAAATTTCATTTGTGTTTGAAGAAAGCATGTAAAACAAAAAAAAAATCGACTTTTTGCTCGATTTTCGAAAATTTCATTTGTGTTTGAAAGCATGTGAAACGAAAAAAAAATCGACTTTTTGCTCGATTTTCGAAAATTTCATTTGTGTTTGAAAGCATGTGAAACGCGTAAAAAATCGACTCTTCACTCGATTTTCGAAAATTTCATTTGTGTTTGAAAGCATGTGAAACGCGTAAAAAACAAAAAAAAATCGACTCTTCACTCGATTTTCGAAAATTTCATTTGTGTTTGAAAGCATGTGAAACGAAAAAAAAATCGACTTTTTGCTCGATTTTCGAAAATTTCATTTGTGTTTGAAAGCATGTGAAACGAAAAAAAAATCGACTTTTTGCTCGATTTTCGAAAATTTCATTTGTGTTTGAAAGCATGTGAAACGAAAAAAAAATCGACTTTTTGCTCGATTTTCGAAAATTTCATTTGTGTTTGAAAGCATGTGAAACGAAAAAAAAATCGACTTTTTGCTCGATTTTCGAAAATTTCATTTGTGTTTGAACGCGTAAAAAACGAAAAAAAATCGACTCTTCACTCGATTTTCGAAAATTTCATTTGTGTTTGAAAGCACGTGAAACGAAAAAAAAATCGACTTTTTGCTCGATTTTCGAAAATTTCATTTGTGTTTGAAAGCATGTGAAACGAAAAAAAAATCGACTTTTTGCTCGATTTTCGAAAATTTCATTTCTGTTTGAAAGCATGTGAAACGCGTAAAAAACGAAAAAAAATCGACTCTTCACTCGATTTTCGAAAATTTCATTTGTGTTTGATAGCATGTGAAACGCGTAAAAAACGAAAAAAAATCGACTCTTCACTCGATTTTCGAAAATTTCATTTGTGTTTGAAAGCATGTGAAACGAAAAAAAAATCGATTCTTCACTCGATTTTCGAAAATTTCATTTGTGTTTGAAAGCATGTGAAACGCGTAAAAAACGAAAAAAAATCGACTCTTCACTCGATTTTCGAAAATTTCATTTGTGTTTGAAAGCATGTGAAACGAAAAAAAAATCGACTTTTTGCTCGATTTTCGAAAATTTCATTTGTGTTTGAAAGCATGTGAAACGCGTAAAAAACGAAAAAAAATCGACTCTTCACTCGATTTTCGAAAATTTCATTTGTGTTTGAAAGCATGTGAAACGAAAAAAAAATCGACTTTTTGCTCGATTTTCGAAAATTTCATTTGTGTTTGAAAGCATGTGAAACGAAAAAAAAATCGACTTTTTGCTCGATTTTCGAAAATTTCATTTGTGTTTGAAAGCATGTGAAACGAAAAAAAAATCGACTTTTTGCTCGATTTTCGAAAATTTCATTTGTGTTTGAAAGCATGTGAAACGAAAAAAAAATCGACTTTTTGCTCGATTTTCGAAAATTTCATTTGTGTTTGAAAGCATGTGAAACAAAAAAAAATCGACTTTTTGCTCGATTTTCGAAAATTTTATTTGTGTTTGAAAGCATGTGAAACGAAAAAAAAATCGACTTTTTGCTCGATTTTCGAAAATTTCATTTTTGTTTGAAAGCATGCGAAACGCGTAAAAAATCGACTCTTCACTCGATTTTCGAAAATTTCATTTGTGTTTGAAGAAAGCATGTAAAACAAAAAAAAAATCGACTTTTTGCTCGATTTTCGAAAATTTCATTTGTGTTTGAAAGCATGTGAAACGAAAAAAAAATCGACTTTTTGCTCGATTTTCGAAAATTTCATTTGTGTTTGAAAGCATGTGAAACGCGTAAAAAATCGACTCTTCACTCGATTTTCGAAAATTTCATTTGTGTTTGAAAGCATGTGAAACGCGTAAAAAACAAAAAAAAATCGACTCTTCACTCGATTTTCGAAAATTTCATTTGTGTTTGAAAGCATGTGAAACGAAAAAAAAATCGACTTTTTGCTCGATTTTCGAAAATTTCATTTGTGTTTGAAAGCATGTGAAACGAAAAAAAAATCGACTTTTTGCTCGATTTTCGAAAATTTCATTTGTGTTTGAAAGCATGTGAAACGAAAAAAAAATCGACTTTTTGCTCGATTTTCGAAAATTTCATTTGTGTTTAAAAGCATGTGAAACGAAAAAAATCGACTTTTTGCTCGATTTTCGAAAATTTTATTTGTGTTTGAAAGCATGTGAAACAAAAAAAAATCGACTTTTTGCTCGATTTTCGAAAATTTCATTTGTGTTTGAAAGCATGTGAAACGCGTAAAAAATCGACTCTTCACTCGATTTTCGAAAATTTCATTTGTGTGTGAAAGCATGTGAAACAAAAAAAAATCGACTTTTTGCTCGATTTTCGAACATTTCATTTGTGTTTGAAAGCATGTGAAACGAAAAAAAATCGACTTTTTGCTCGATTTTCGAAAATTTCATTTGTGTTTGAAAGCATGTGAAACGAGTAAAAAATCGACTTTTTGCTCGATTTTCGAAAATTTCATTTGTGTTTGAAAGCATGTGAAACGAAAAAAAAAATTGACTTTTTGCTCGATTTTCGAAAATTTCATTTGTGTTTGAAAGCATGTGAAACGCGTAAAAAACGAAAAAAATCGACTCTTCACTCGATTTTCGAAAATTTCATTTGTGTTTGAAAGCATGTGAAACGCGTAAAAAACGAAAAAAAATCGACTCTTCACTCGATTTTCGAAAATTTCATTTGTGTTTGAAAGCATGTGAAACGCGTAAAAAACGAAAAAAAATCGACTCTTCACTCGATTTTCGAAAATTTCATTTGAGTTTGAAAGCATGTGAATCGAAAATAAAATCGACTTTTTACTCGATTTTCAAAAATTTCATTTGTGTTTGAAAGCATGTGAAACGCGTAAAAAACGAAAAAAAATCGACTCTTCAATCGATTTTCGAAAATTTCATTTGTGTTTGAAAGCATGTGAAACAAAAAAAAAATCGACTTTTTGCTCGATTTTCGAAAATTTCATTTGTGTTTGAAAGCATGTGAAACGAAAAAAAAATCGACTTTTTGCTCGATTTTTGAAAATTTCATTTGTGTTTGAAAGCATGTGAAACGAAAAAAAATCGACTTTTTGCTCGATTTTCGAAAATTTCATTTGTGTTTGAAAGCATGTGAAACGAAAAAAAAATCGACTTTTTGCTCGATTTTCGAAAATTTCATTTGTGTTTGAAAGCAATTGAAACGCGTAAAAAACGAAAAAAAATCGACTCTTCACTCGATTTTCGAAAATTTCATTTGTGTTTGAAAGCACGTGAAACGAAAAAAAAATCGACTTTTTGCTCGATTTTCGAAAATTTCATTTGTGTTTGAAAGCATGTGAAACGAGTAAAAAATCGACTTTTTGCTCGATTTTCGAAAATATCATTTGTGTTTGAAAGCATGTGAAACGAAAAAAAAATTGATTTTTTGCTCGATTTTCGAAAATTTCATTTGTGTTTGAATGCATGTGAAACGCGTAAAAAACGAAAAAAAATCGACTCTTCACTCGATTTTCGAAAATTTCATTTGTGTTTGAAAGCATGTGAAACAAAAAAAATCGACTTTTTGCTCGATTTTCGAAAATTTCATTTGTGTTTGAACGCGTAAAAAACGAAAAAAAATCGACTCTTCACTCGATTTTCGAAAATTTCATTTGTGTTTGAAAGCACGTGAAACGAAAAAAAAATCGACTTTTTGCTCGATTTTCGAAAATTTCATTTGTGTTTGAAAGCATGTGAAACGCGTAAAAAACGAAAAAAAATCGACTCTTCACTCGATTTTCGAAAATTTCATTTGTGTTTGAAAGCATGTGAAACGAAAAAAAAATCGATTCTTCACTCGATTTTCGAAAATTTCATTTGTGTTTGAAAGCATGCGAAACGCGTAAAAAATCGACTCTTCACTCGATTTTCGAAAATTTCATTTGTGTTTGAAAGCATGTGAAACGCGTAAAAAACAAAAAAAAATCGACTCTTCACTCGATTTTCGAACATTTTATTTGAGTTTGAAAGCATGTGAATCGAAAATAAAATCGACTTTTTGCTCGATTTTCAAAAATTTCATTTGTGTTTGAAAGCATGTGAAACGCGTAAAAAATCGATTCTTCACTCGATTTTCGAAAATTTCATTTGAGTTGAAAGCATGTGAAACGAAAAAAAAATCGACTTTTTGCTCGATTTTCGAAAATTTCATTTGTGTTTGAAAGCATGTGAAACGAAAAAAAAATCGACTTTTTGCTCGATTTTCTAAAATTTCATTTGTGTTTGAAAGCATGTGAAACGAAAAAAAAATCGACTTTTTGCTCGATTTTCGAAAATTTCATTTGTGTTTGAAAGCATGTGAAACGAAAAAAAAATCGACTTTTTGCTCGATTTTCTAAAATTTCATTTGTGTTTGAAAGCATGTGAAACGAAAAAAAAATCGACTTTTTGCTCGATTTTCGAAAATTTCATTTGTGTTTGAAAGCATGCGAAACGCGTAAAAAATCGACTCTTCACTCGATTTTCGAAAATTTCATTTGTGTTTGAAAGCATGTGAAACAAAAAAAAAATCGACTTTTTGCTCGATTTTCGAAAATTTCATTTGTGTTTGAAAGCATGTGAAACGAAAAAAAAATCGACTTTTTGCTCGATTTTCGAAAATTTCATTTGTGTTTGAAAGCATGTGAAACGCGTAAAAAATCGACTCTTCACTCGATTTTCGAAAATTTCATTTGTGTTTGAAAGCATGTGAAACGCGTAAAAAACAAAAAAAAATCGACTCTTCACTCGATTTTCGAAAATTTTATTTGAGTTTGAAAGCATGTGAATCGAAAATAAAATCGACTTTTTGCTCGATTTTCAAAAATTTCATTTGTGTTTGAAAGCATGTGAAACGAAAAAAAAATCGACTTTTTGCTCGATTTTCGAAAATTTCATTTGTGTTTGAAAGCATGTGAAACGCGTAAAAAATCGACTCTTCACTCGATTTTCGAAAATTTCATTTGTGTTTGAAAGCATGTGAAACGCGTAAAAAACAAAAAAAAATCGACTCTTCACTCGATTTTCGAAAATTTCATTTGTGTTTGAAAGCATGTGAAACGAAAAAAAAATCGACTTTTTGCTCGATTTTCGAAAATTTCATTTGTGTTTGAAAGCATGTGAAACGAAAAAAAAATCGACTTTTTGCTCGATTTTCGAAAATTTCATTTGTGTTTGAAAGCATGTGAAACGAAAAAAAAATCGACTTTTTGCTCGATTTTCGAAAATTTCATTTGTGTTTAAAAGCATGTGAAACGAAAAAAATCGACTTTTTGCTCGATTTTCGAAAATTTTATTTGTGTTTGAAAGCATGTGAAACAAAAAAAAATCGACTTTTTGCTCGATTTTCGAAAATTTCATTTGTGTTTGAAAGCATGTGAAACGCGTAAAAAATCGACTCTTCACTCGATTTTCGAAAATTTCATTTGTGTGTGAAAGCATGTGAAACAAAAAAAAATCGACTTTTTGCTCGATTTTCGAACATTTCATTTGTGTTTGAAAGCATGTGAAACGAAAAAAAATCGACTTTTTGCTCGATTTTCGAAAATTTCATTTGTGTTTGAAAGCATGTGAAACGAGTAAAAAATCGACTTTTTGCTCGATTTTCGAAAATTTCATTTGTGTTTGAAAGCATGTGAAACGAAAAAAAAAATTGACTTTTTGCTCGATTTTCGAAAATTTCATTTGTGTTTGAAAGCATGTGAAACGCGTAAAAAACGAAAAAAATCGACTCTTCACTCGATTTTCGAAAATTTCATTTGTGTTTGAAAGCATGTGAAACGCGTAAAAAACGAAAAAAAATCGACTCTTCACTCGATTTTCGAAAATTTCATTTGTGTTTGAAAGCATGTGAAACGCGTAAAAAACGAAAAAAAATCGACTCTTCACTCGATTTTCGAAAATTTCATTTGAGTTTGAAAGCATGTGAATCGAAAATAAAATCGACTTTTTACTCGATTTTCAAAAATTTCATTTGTGTTTGAAAGCATGTGAAACGCGTAAAAAACGAAAAAAAATCGACTCTTCAATCGATTTTCGAAAATTTCATTTGTGTTTGAAAGCATGTGAAACAAAAAAAAAATCGACTTTTTGCTCGATTTTCGAAAATTTCATTTGTGTTTGAAAGCATGTGAAACGAAAAAAAAATCGACTTTTTGCTCGATTTTTGAAAATTTCATTTGTGTTTGAAAGCATGTGAAACGAAAAAAAATCGACTTTTTGCTCGATTTTCGAAAATTTCATTTGTGTTTGAAAGCATGTGAAACGAAAAAAAAATCGACTTTTTGCTCGATTTTCGAAAATTTCATTTGTGTTTGAAAGCAATTGAAACGCGTAAAAAACGAAAAAAAATCGACTCTTCACTCGATTTTCGAAAATTTCATTTGTGTTTGAAAGCACGTGAAACGAAAAAAAAATCGACTTTTTGCTCGATTTTCGAAAATTTCATTTGTGTTTGAAAGCATGTGAAACGAGTAAAAAATCGACTTTTTGCTCGATTTTCGAAAATATCATTTGTGTTTGAAAGCATGTGAAACGAAAAAAAAATTGATTTTTTGCTCGATTTTCGAAAATTTCATTTGTGTTTGAATGCATGTGAAACGCGTAAAAAACGAAAAAAAATCGACTCTTCACTCGATTTTCGAAAATTTCATTTGTGTTTGAAAGCATGTGAAACAAAAAAAATCGACTTTTTGCTCGATTTTCGAAAATTTCATTTGTGTTTGAACGCGTAAAAAACGAAAAAAAATCGACTCTTCACTCGATTTTCGAAAATTTCATTTGTGTTTGAAAGCACGTGAAACGAAAAAAAAATCGACTTTTTGCTCGATTTTCGAAAATTTCATTTGTGTTTGAAAGCATGTGAAACGCGTAAAAAACGAAAAAAAATCGACTCTTCACTCGATTTTCGAAAATTTCATTTGTGTTTGAAAGCATGTGAAACGAAAAAAAAATCGATTCTTCACTCGATTTTCGAAAATTTCATTTGTGTTTGAAAGCATGCGAAACGCGTAAAAAATCGACTCTTCACTCGATTTTCGAAAATTTCATTTGTGTTTGAAAGCATGTGAAACGCGTAAAAAACAAAAAAAAATCGACTCTTCACTCGATTTTCGAACATTTTATTTGAGTTTGAAAGCATGTGAATCGAAAATAAAATCGACTTTTTGCTCGATTTTCAAAAATTTCATTTGTGTTTGAAAGCATGTGAAACGCGTAAAAAATCGATTCTTCACTCGATTTTCGAAAATTTCATTTGAGTTGAAAGCATGTGAAACGAAAAAAAAATCGACTTTTTGCTCGATTTTCGAAAATTTCATTTGTGTTTGAAAGCATGTGAAACGAAAAAAAAATCGACTTTTTGCTCGATTTTCTAAAATTTCATTTGTGTTTGAAAGCATGTGAAACGAAAAAAAAATCGACTTTTTGCTCGATTTTCGAAAATTTCATTTGTGTTTGAAAGCATGTGAAACGAAAAAAAAATCGACTTTTTGCTCGATTTTCTAAAATTTCATTTGTGTTTGAAAGCATGTGAAACGAAAAAAAAATCGACTTTTTGCTCGATTTTCGAAAATTTCATTTGTGTTTGAAAGCATGCGAAACGCGTAAAAAATCGACTCTTCACTCGATTTTCGAAAATTTCATTTGTGTTTGAAAGCATGTGAAACAAAAAAAAAATCGACTTTTTGCTCGATTTTCGAAAATTTCATTTGTGTTTGAAAGCATGTGAAACGAAAAAAAAATCGACTTTTTGCTCGATTTTCGAAAATTTCATTTGTGTTTGAAAGCATGTGAAACGCGTAAAAAATCGACTCTTCACTCGATTTTCGAAAATTTCATTTGTGTTTGAAAGCATGTGAAACGCGTAAAAAACAAAAAAAAATCGACTCTTCACTCGATTTTCGAAAATTTTATTTGAGTTTGAAAGCATGTGAATCGAAAATAAAATCGACTTTTTGCTCGATTTTCAAAAATTTCATTTGTGTTTGAAAGCATGTGAAACGCGTAAAAAATCGATTCTTCACTCGATTTTCGAAAATTTCATTTGTGTTTGAAAGCATGTGAAACGCTTAAAAACGAAAAAAAATCGACTCTTCACTCGATTTTCGAAAATTTCATTTGAGTTGAAAGCATGTGAAACGAAAAAAAAATCGACTTTTTGCTCGATTTTCGAAAATTACATTTGTGTTTGAAAGCATGTGAAACGAAAAAAAAATCGACTTTTTGCTCGATTTTCTAAAATTTCATTTGTGTTTGAAAGCATGTGAAACGAAAAAAAAATCGACTTTTTGCTCGATTTTCGAAAATTTCATTTGTGTTTGAAAGCATGCGAAACGCGTAAAAAATCGACTCTTCACTCGATTTTCGAAAATTTCATTTGTGTTTGAAAGCATGTGAAACAAAAAAAAAATCGACTTTTTGCTCGATTTTCGAAAATTTCATTTGTGTTTGAAAGCTTGTGAAACAAAAAAAAAATCGACTTTTTGCTCGATTTTCGAAAATTTCATTTGTGTTTGAAAGCATGTGAAACGAAAAAAAATCGACTTTTTGCTCGATTTTCAAAAATTTCATTTGTGTTTGAAAGAATGTGAAACGAAAAAAAAATCGACTTTTTGCTCGATTTTCGAAAATTTCATTTGTGTTTGAAAGCATGTGAAACGCGTAAAAAATCGACTCTTCACTCGATTTTCGAAAATTTCATTTGTGTTTGAAAGCATGTGAAACGCGTAAAAAACGAAAAAAAATCGACTCTTCACTCGATTTTCGAAAATTTCATTTGAGTTTGAAAGCATGTGAATTGAAAATAAAATCGACATTTTGCTCGATTTTCAAAAATTTCATTTGTGTTTGAAAGCATGTGAAACGCGTAAAAAACGAAAAAAAATCGACTCTTCACTCGATTTTCGAAAATTTCATTTGTGTTTGAAAGCATGTGAAACGAAGAAAAAATCGACTTTTTGCTCGATTTTCGAAAATTTCATTTGTGTTTGAAAGCATGTGAAACGAAAAAAAAAACGACTTTTTCCTCGATTTTCGAAAATTTCATTTGTGCTTGAAAGCATGTGAAACGCGTAAAAAACGAAAAAAAATCGACTCTACTCGATTTTCGAAAATTTCATTTGTGTTTGAAAGCATGTGAAACGCGTAAAAAACGAAAAAAAATCGACTCTTCACTCGATTTTCGAAAATTTCATTTGTGTTTGAAAGCATGTGAAACGAAAAAAAAATCGACTTTTTGCTCGATTTTCGAAAATTTCATTTGTGTTTGAAAGCATGTAAAACGAAAAAAAAATCGACTTTTTGCTCGATTTTCGAAAATTTCATTTGTGTTTGAAAGCATGTGAAACAAAAAAAAAATCGACTTTTTGCTCGATTTTCGAAAATTTCATTTGTGTTTGAAAGCATGTGAAACGCGTAAAAAACGAAAAAAAAACGACTCTACTCGATTTTCGAAAATTTCATTTGTGTTTGAAAGCATGTGAAACGAAAAAAAAATCGACTTTTTGCTCGATTTTCGAAAATTTCATTTGTGTTTGAAAGCATGTGAAATGAAAAAAAATCGACTTTTTGCTCGATTTTCAAAAATTTCATTTGTGTATGAAAGCATGTGAAACGAAAAAAAAATCGACTTTTTGCTCGATTTTCGAAAATTTCATTTGTGTTTGAAAGCATGTGAAACGAAAAAAAAATCGACTTTTTGCTCGATTTTCGAAAATTTTATTTGTGTTTGAAAGCATGTGAAACGAAAAAAAAATCGACTTTTTGCTCGATTTTCGAAAATTTCATTTGTGTTTGAATGCATGTGAAACGAAAAAAAAATCGACTTTTTGCTCGATTTTCGAAAATTTCATTTGTGCTTGAAAGCATGTGAAACGCGTGAAAAACGAAAAAAAATCGACTCTACTCGATTTTCGAAAATTTCAATTGTGTTTGAAAGCATGTGAAACGCGTAAAAAACGAAAAAAAATCGACTACTCGATTTTCGAAAATTTCATTTGTGTTTGAAAGCATGTGAAACGAAAAAAAAATCGACTTTTTGCTCGATTTTCGAAAATTTCATTTGTGTTTGAAAGCATGTGAAATGAAAAAAAATCGATTTTTTGCTCGATTTTCAAAAATTTCATTTGTGTTTGAAAGCATGTGAAACGAAAAAAAAATCGACTTTTTGCTCGATTTTCGAAAATTTTATTTGTGTTTGAAAGCATGTGAAACGAAAAAAAAATCGACTTTTTGCTCGATTTTCGAAAATTTCATTTGTGTTTGAAAGCATGTGAAACGAAAAAAAAATCGACTTTTTGCTCGATTTTCGAAAATTTCATTTGTGCTTGAAAGCATGTGAATCGCGTAAAAAACGAAAAAAAATCGACTACTCGATTTTCGAAAATTTCATTTGTGTTTGAAAGCATGTGAAACGAAAAAAAAATCGACTTTTTGCTCGATTTTCGAAAATTTCATTTGTGTTTGAAAGCATGTGAAATGAAAAAAAATCGACTTTTTGCTCGATTTTCAAAAATTTCATTTGTGTATGAAAGCATGTGAAACGAAAAAAAAATCGACTTTTTGCTCGATTTTCGAAAATTTCATTTGTGTTTGAAAGCATGTGAAACGAAAAAAAAATCGACTTTTTGCTCGATTTTCGAAAATTTTATTTGTGTTTGAAAGCATGTGAAACGAAAAAAAAATCGACTTTTTGCTCGATTTTCGAAAATTTCATTTGTGTTTGAATGCATGTGAAACGAAAAAAAAATCGACTTTTTGCTCGATTTTCGAAAATTTCATTTGTGCTTGAAAGCATGTGAAACGCGTGAAAAACGAAAAAAAATCGACTCTACTCGATTTTCGAAAATTTCAATTGTGTTTGAAAGCATGTGAAACGCGTAAAAAACGAAAAAAAATCGACTACTCGATTTTCGAAAATTTCATTTGTGTTTGAAAGCATGTGAAACGAAAAAAAAATCGACTTTTTGCTCGATTTTCGAAAATTTCATTTGTGTTTGAAAGCATGTGAAATGAAAAAAAATCGACTTTTTGCTCGATTTTCAAAAATTTCATTTGTGTTTGAAAGCATGTGAAACGAAAAAAAAATCGACTTTTTGCTCGATTTTCGAAAATTTCATTTGTGTTTGAAAGCATGTGAAACGAAAAAAAAATCGACTTTTTGCTCGATTTTCGAAAATTTTATTTGTGTTTGAAAGCATGTGAAACGAAAAAAAAATCGACTTTTTGCTCGATTTTCGAAAATTTCATTTGTGCTTGAAAGCATGTGAAACGCGTGAAAAACGAAAAAAAATCGACTCTACTCGATTTTCGAAAATTTCATTTGTGTTTGAAAGCATGTGAAACGAAAAAAAAATCGACTTGTTGCTCGATTTTCAAAAATTTCATTTGTGTTTGAAAGCATGTGAAACGCGTAAAAATCCGACTCTTCACTCGATTTTCGAAAATTTCATTTGTGTTTGAAAGCATGTGAAACGAAAAAAAAATCGACTTTTTGCTCGATTTTCGAAAATTTAATTTGTGTTTGAAAGCATGTGAAACGAAAAAAAAATCGACTTTTTGCTCGATTTTCGAAAATTTCATTTGTGTTTGAAAGCATGTGAAACGAAAAAAAATCGACTTTTTGCTCGATTTTCGAAAATTTCATTTGTGTTTGAAAGCATGTGAAACGAAAAAAAAAATCGACTTTTTGCTCGATTTTCGAAAATTTCATTTGTGCTTGAAAGCATGTGAAACGCGTAAAAAACGAAAAAAAATCGACTCTACTCGATTTTCGAAAATTTCATTTGTGTTTGAAAGCATGTGAAACGCGTAAAAAACGAAAAAAAATCGACTCCACTCGATTTTCGAAAATTTCATTTGTGTTTGAAAGCATGTGAAACGAAAAAAAAATCGACTTTTTGCTCGATTTTCGAAAATTTCATTTGTGTTTGAAAGCATGTGAAACGAAAAAAAAAAAGACTTTTTGCTCGATTTTCGAAAATTTCATTTGTGTTTGAAAACATGTGAAACGAAAAAAAAAATCGACTTTTTGCTCGATTTTCGAAAATTTCATTTGTGTTTGAAAGCATGTGAAACGCGTAAAAAACGAAAAAAAATCGACTCTTCACTCGATTTTCGAAAATTTCATTTGTGTTTGAAAGCATGTGAAACGAAAAAAAAATCGACTTTTTGCTCGATTTTCAAAAATTTCATTTGTGTTTGAAAGCATGTGAAACGCGTAAAAAAATCGACTCTTCACTCGATTTTCGAAAATTTCATTTGTGTTTGAAAGCATGTGAAACGAAAAAAAAATCGACTTTTTGCTCGATTTTCGAAAATTTCATTTGTGTTTGAAAGCATGTGAAACGAAAAAAAAATCGACTTTTTGCTCGATTTTCGAAAATTTCATTTGTGTTTGAAAGCATGTGAAACGAAAAAAAAATCGACTTTTTGCTCGATTTTCGAAAATTTCATTTGTGTTTGAAAGCATGTGAAACGAAAAAAAAATCGACTTTTTGCTCGATTTTCGAAAATTTCATTTGTGCTTGAAAGCATGTGAAACGCGTAAAAAACGAAAAAAAATCGACTCTACTCGATTTTCGAAAATTTCATTTGTGTTTGAAAGCATGTGAAACGCGTAAAAAACGAAAAAAAATCGACTCTTCAATCGATTTTCGAAAATTTCATTTGTGTTTGAAAGCATGTGAAACGAAAAAAAATCGACTTTTTGCTCGATTTTCGAAAATTTCATTTGTGTTTGAAAGCATGTGAAACGAAAAAAAAATCGACTTTTTGCTCGATTTTCGAAAATTTTGTTTGTGTTTGAGAGCATGCGAAACGAAAAAAAATCGACTTTTTGCTCGATTTTCGAAAATTTCATTTGTGTTTGAAAGCATGTGAATCGAAAAAAAAATCGACTTTTTGCTCGATTTTCGAAAATTTTATTTGTGTTTGAAAGCATGTGAAACGAAAAAAAAATCGACTTTTTGCTCGATTTTCGAAAATTTCATTTGTGTTTGAAAGCATGTGAAACGAAAAAAAAATCGACTTTTTGCTCGATTTTCGAAAATTTCATTTGTGTTTGAAAGCATGTAAAACGAAAAAAAAATCGACTTTTTGCTCGATTTTTGAAAATTTTATTTGTGTTTGAAAGCATGTGAAACGAAAAAAAAATCGACTTTTTGCTCGATTTTCGAAAATTTCATTTGTGTTTGAAAGCATGTGAAACGCGTAAAAAACGAAAAAAAATCGACTCTTCACTCGATTTTCGAAAATTTCATTTGTGTTTGAAAGCATGTGAAACGCGTAAAAATATCGACTCTTCACTCGATTTTAGAAAATTTCATTTGTGTTTGAAAGCATGTGAAACGAAAAAAAAATCGACTTTTTGCTCGATTTTCGAAAATTTCATTTGTGTTTGAAAGCATGTGAAACGAAAAAAAAATCGACTTTTTGCTCGATTTTCGAAAATTTCATTTGTGTTTGAAAGCATGTGAAACGAAAAAAAAATCGACTTTTTGCTCGATTTTCGAAAATATCGTTTGTGTTTGAAAGCATGTGAAACGCGTAATAAACGAAATAAAATCGACTCTTCACTCGATTTTCGAAAATTTCATTTGTGTTTGAAAGCATGTGAAACGAAAAAAAAATCGACTTTTTGCTCGATTTTCAAAAATTTCATTTGTGTTTGAAAGCATGTGAAACGCGTAAAAAAATCGACTCTTCACTCGATTTTCGAAAATTTCATTTGTGTTTGATTCAAGCATGTGAAACGAAAAAAAAATCGACTTTATGCTCGATTTTCGAAAATTTCATTTGTGTTTGAAAGCATGTGAAACGCGTAAAAAACGAAAAAAAATCGACTCTTCACTCGATTTTCGAAAATTTCATTTGTGTTTGAAAGCATGTGAAACGAAAAAAAAATCGACTTTTTGCTCGATTTTCGAAAAATTCATTTGTGTTTGAAAGCATGTGAAACGAAAAAAAAATCGACTTTTTGCTCGATTTTCGAAAATTTTGTTTGTGTTTGAGAGCATGCGAAACGAAAAAAAATCGACTTTTTGCTCGATTTTCGAAAATTTCATTTGTGTTTGAAAGCATGTGAAACGAAAAAAAAATCGACTTTTTGCTCGATTTTCGAAAATTTTATTTGTGTTTGAAAGCATGTGAAACGAAAAAAAAATCGACTTTTTGCTCGATTTTCGAAAATTTCATTTGTGTTTGAAAGCATGTGAAACGAAAAAAAAATCGACTTTTTGCTCGATTTTCGAAAATTTCATTTGTGTTTGAAAGCATGTGAAACGAAAAAAAAATCGACTTTTTGCTCGATTTTCGAAAATTTCATTTGTGTTTGAAAGCATGTGAAACGAAAAAAAAATCGACTTTTTGCTCGATTTTCGAAAATTTTATTTGTGTTTGAAAGCATGTGAAACGAAAAAAAAATCGACTTTTTGCTCGATTTTCGAAAATTTCATTTGTGTTTGAATGCATGTGAAACGAAAAAAAAATCGACTTTTTGCTCGATTTTCGAAAATTTCATTTGTGCTTGAAAGCATGTGAAACGCGTGAAAAACGAAAAAAAATCGACTCTACTCGATTTTCGAAAATTTCAATTGTGTTTGAAAGCATGTGAAACGCGTAAAAAACGAAAAAAAATCGACTACTCGATTTTCGAAAATTTCATTTGTGTTTGAAAGCATGTGAAACGAAAAAAAAATCGACTTTTTGCTCGATTTTCGAAAATTTCATTTGTGTTTGAAAGCATGTGAAATGAAAAAAAATCGACTTTTTGCTCGATTTTCAAAAATTTCATTTGTGTTTGAAAGCATGTGAAACGAAAAAAAAATCGACTTTTTGCTCGATTTTCGAAAATTTCATTTGTGTTTGAAAGCATGTGAAACGAAAAAAAAATCGACTTTTTGCTCGATTTTCGAAAATTTTATTTGTGTTTGAAAGCATGTGAAACGAAAAAAAAATCGACTTTTTGCTCGATTTTCGAAAATTTCATTTGTGCTTGAAAGCATGTGAAACGCGTGAAAAACGAAAAAAAATCGACTCTACTCGATTTTCGAAAATTTCATTTGTGTTTGAAAGCATGTGAAACGAAAAAAAAATCGACTTGTTGCTCGATTTTCAAAAATTTCATTTGTGTTTGAAAGCATGTGAAACGCGTAAAAATCCGACTCTTCACTCGATTTTCGAAAATTTCATTTGTGTTTGAAAGCATGTGAAACGAAAAAAAAATCGACTTTTTGCTCGATTTTCGAAAATTTAATTTGTGTTTGAAAGCATGTGAAACGAAAAAAAAATCGACTTTTTGCTCGATTTTCGAAAATTTCATTTGTGTTTGAAAGCATGTGAAACGAAAAAAAATCGACTTTTTGCTCGATTTTCGAAAATTTCATTTGTGTTTGAAAGCATGTGAAACGAAAAAAAAAATCGACTTTTTGCTCGATTTTCGAAAATTTCATTTGTGCTTGAAAGCATGTGAAACGCGTAAAAAACGAAAAAAAATCGACTCTACTCGATTTTCGAAAATTTCATTTGTGTTTGAAAGCATGTGAAACGCGTAAAAAACGAAAAAAAATCGACTCCACTCGATTTTCGAAAATTTCATTTGTGTTTGAAAGCATGTGAAACGAAAAAAAAATCGACTTTTTGCTCGATTTTCGAAAATTTCATTTGTGTTTGAAAGCATGTGAAACGAAAAAAAAAAAGACTTTTTGCTCGATTTTCGAAAATTTCATTTGTGTTTGAAAACATGTGAAACGAAAAAAAAAATCGACTTTTTGCTCGATTTTCGAAAATTTCATTTGTGTTTGAAAGCATGTGAAACGCGTAAAAAACGAAAAAAAATCGACTCTTCACTCGATTTTCGAAAATTTCATTTGTGTTTGAAAGCATGTGAAACGAAAAAAAAATCGACTTTTTGCTCGATTTTCAAAAATTTCATTTGTGTTTGAAAGCATGTGAAACGCGTAAAAAAATCGACTCTTCACTCGATTTTCGAAAATTTCATTTGTGTTTGAAAGCATGTGAAACGAAAAAAAAATCGACTTTTTGCTCGATTTTCGAAAATTTCATTTGTGTTTGAAAGCATGTGAAACGAAAAAAAAATCGACTTTTTGCTCGATTTTCGAAAATTTCATTTGTGTTTGAAAGCATGTGAAACGAAAAAAAAATCGACTTTTTGCTCGATTTTCGAAAATTTCATTTGTGTTTGAAAGCATGTGAAACGAAAAAAAAATCGACTTTTTGCTCGATTTTCGAAAATTTCATTTGTGCTTGAAAGCATGTGAAACGCGTAAAAAACGAAAAAAAATCGACTCTACTCGATTTTCGAAAATTTCATTTGTGTTTGAAAGCATGTGAAACGCGTAAAAAACGAAAAAAAATCGACTCTTCAATCGATTTTCGAAAATTTCATTTGTGTTTGAAAGCATGTGAAACGAAAAAAAATCGACTTTTTGCTCGATTTTCGAAAATTTCATTTGTGTTTGAAAGCATGTGAAACGAAAAAAAAATCGACTTTTTGCTCGATTTTCGAAAATTTTGTTTGTGTTTGAGAGCATGCGAAACGAAAAAAAATCGACTTTTTGCTCGATTTTCGAAAATTTCATTTGTGTTTGAAAGCATGTGAATCGAAAAAAAAATCGACTTTTTGCTCGATTTTCGAAAATTTTATTTGTGTTTGAAAGCATGTGAAACGAAAAAAAAATCGACTTTTTGCTCGATTTTCGAAAATTTCATTTGTGTTTGAAAGCATGTGAAACGAAAAAAAAATCGACTTTTTGCTCGATTTTCGAAAATTTCATTTGTGTTTGAAAGCATGTAAAACGAAAAAAAAATCGACTTTTTGCTCGATTTTTGAAAATTTTATTTGTGTTTGAAAGCATGTGAAACGAAAAAAAAATCGACTTTTTGCTCGATTTTCGAAAATTTCATTTGTGTTTGAAAGCATGTGAAACGCGTAAAAAACGAAAAAAAATCGACTCTTCACTCGATTTTCGAAAATTTCATTTGTGTTTGAAAGCATGTGAAACGCGTAAAAATATCGACTCTTCACTCGATTTTAGAAAATTTCATTTGTGTTTGAAAGCATGTGAAACGAAAAAAAAATCGACTTTTTGCTCGATTTTCGAAAATTTCATTTGTGTTTGAAAGCATGTGAAACGAAAAAAAAATCGACTTTTTGCTCGATTTTCGAAAATTTCATTTGTGTTTGAAAGCATGTGAAACGAAAAAAAAATCGACTTTTTGCTCGATTTTCGAAAATATCGTTTGTGTTTGAAAGCATGTGAAACGCGTAATAAACGAAATAAAATCGACTCTTCACTCGATTTTCGAAAATTTCATTTGTGTTTGAAAGCATGTGAAACGAAAAAAAAATCGACTTTTTGCTCGATTTTCAAAAATTTCATTTGTGTTTGAAAGCATGTGAAACGCGTAAAAAAATCGACTCTTCACTCGATTTTCGAAAATTTCATTTGTGTTTGATTCAAGCATGTGAAACGAAAAAAAAATCGACTTTATGCTCGATTTTCGAAAATTTCATTTGTGTTTGAAAGCATGTGAAACGCGTAAAAAACGAAAAAAAATCGACTCTTCACTCGATTTTCGAAAATTTCATTTGTGTTTGAAAGCATGTGAAACGAAAAAAAAATCGACTTTTTGCTCGATTTTCGAAAAATTCATTTGTGTTTGAAAGCATGTGAAACGAAAAAAAAATCGACTTTTTGCTCGATTTTCGAAAATTTTGTTTGTGTTTGAGAGCATGCGAAACGAAAAAAAATCGACTTTTTGCTCGATTTTCGAAAATTTCATTTGTGTTTGAAAGCATGTGAAACGAAAAAAAAATCGACTTTTTGCTCGATTTTCGAAAATTTTATTTGTGTTTGAAAGCATGTGAAACGAAAAAAAAATCGACTTTTTGCTCGATTTTCGAAAATTTCATTTGTGTTTGAAAGCATGTGAAACGAAAAAAAAAATCGACTTTTTGCTCGATTTTCGAAAATTTCATTTGTGTTTGAAAGCATGTGAAACGAAAAAAAAATCGACTTTTTGCTCGATTTTCGAAAATTTCATTTGTGTTTGAAAGCATGTGAAACGCGTAAAAAACGAAAAAAAATCGACTCTTCACTCGATTTTCGAAAATTTCATTTGTGTTTGAAAGCATGTGAAACGCGTAAAAATATCGACTCTTCACTCGATTTTAGAAAATTTCATTTGTGTTTGAAAGCATGTGAAACGAAAAAAAAATCGACTTTTTGCTCGATTTTCGAAAATTTCATTTGTGTTTGAAAGCATGTGAAACGATAAAAAAATCGACTTTTTGCTCGATTTTCGAAAATTTCATTTGTGTTTGAAAGCATGTGAAACGAAAAAAAAATCGACTTTTTGCTCGATTTTCGAAAATATCGTTTGTGTTTGAAAGCATGTGAAACGCGTAATAAACGAAATAAAATCGACTCTTCACTCGATTTTCGAAAATTTCATTTGTGTTTGAAAGCATGTGAAACGAAAAAAAAATCGACTTTTTGCTCGATTTTCAAAAATTTCATTTGTGTTTGAAAGCATGTGAAACGCGTAAAAAAATCGACTCTTCACTCGATTTTCGAAAATTTCATTTGTGTTTGATTCAAGCATGTGAAACGAAAAAAAAATCGACTTTTTGCTCGATTTTCGAAAATTTCATTTGTGTTTGAAAGCATGTGAAACGAAAAAAAAATCGACTTTTTGCTCGATTTTCGAAAATTTCATTTGTGTTTGAAAGCATGTGAAACGAAAAAAAAATCGACTTTTTGCTCGATTTTCAAAAATTTCATTTGTGTTTGAAAGCATGTGAAACGCGTAGAAAAATCGACTCTTCACTCGATTTTCGAAAATTTCATTTGTGTTTGAAAGCATGTGAAACGAAAAAAAAATCGACTTTTTGCTCGATTTTCGAAAATTTCATTTGTGTTTGAAAGCATGTGAAACGAAAAAAAAATCGACTTTTTGCTCGATTTTCGAAAATTTCATTTGTGTTTGAAAGCATGTGAAACGAAAAAAAAATCGACTTTTTGCTCGATTTTCGAAAATATCATTTGTGTTTGAAAGCATGTGACACGCGTAATAAACGAAATAAAAATCGACTCATCACTCGATTTTCGAAAATTTCATTTGTGTTTGAAAGCATGTGAAACGAAAAAAAAAATCGACTTTTTGCTCGATTTTCGAAAATTTCTTTTGTGTTTGAAAGCATGTGAAACGAAAAAAAATCGACTTTATGCTCGATTTTCGAAAATTTCATTTGTGTTTGAAAGCATGTGAAACGCGTAAAAAACGAAAAAAAATCGACTCTTCACTTGATTTTAGAAAAATTCATTTGTTTTCAAACACAAATGAAATTTTCGAAAATCGAGTGAAGAGTCGATTTTTTTTCGTTTTTACGCGTTTCACATGCTATCAAACACAAATGAAATTTTCGAAAATCGAGCAAAAAGTCGATTTTTTTTCGTTTCACATGCTTTCAAACACAAATGAATTTTTCTAAAATCGAGTGAAGAGTCGATTTTTTTTTCGTTTTTTACGCGTGTCACATGCTTTCAAACACAAATGAATTTTTCGAAAATCGAGCAAAAAGTTGATTTTTTTTTCGTTTCACATGCTTTCAAACACAAATGAAATTTTCGAAAATCGAGCAAAAAGTCGATTTTTTTTCGTTTCACATGCTATCAAACACAAATGAATTTTTCGAAAATCGAGCAAAAAGTCGATTTTTTTTTTCGTTTCACATGCTTTTAAACACAAATGAAATTTTCGAAAATCGAGTGAAGAGTCGATTTTTTTTTGTTTTTTACGCGTTTCACATGCTTTCAAACACAAATGAATTTTTCGAAAATCGAGCAAAAAGTCGATTTTTTTTTCGTTTCACATGCTTTCAAACACAAATGAAATTTTCGAAAATCGAGCAAAAAGTCGATTTTTTTTTCGTTTCACATGCTTTCAAACACAAATGAAATTTTCGAAAATCGAGCAAAAAGTCGATTTTTTTTTCGTTTCACATGCTTTCAAACACAAATGAATTTTTCTAAAATCGAGTGAAGAGTCGATTTTTTTCGTTTTTTACGCGTTTCACATGCTTTCAAACACAAATGAAATTTTCGAAAATCGAGCAAATAGTCGATTTTTTTTTCGTTTCACATGCTTTCACACACAAATGAAATTTTCGAAAATCGAGCAAAAAGTCGATTTTTTTTCGTTTCACATGCTTTCAAACACAAATGAAATTTTCGAAAATCGAGCAAAAAGTCGATTTTTTTTTTCGTTTCACATGCTTTCAAACACAAATGAAATTTTTGAAAATCGAGCAAAAAGTCGATTTTTTTTTCGTTTCACATGCGTTCAAACACAAATAAAATTTTCGAAAATCGAGCAAAAAGCCGATTTTTTTTTCGTTTCACATGCTTTCAAACACAAATGAAATTTTCGAAAATCGAGCAAAAAGTTGATTTTTTATTCGTTTCACATGCTTTCAAACACAAATAAAATTTTCGAAAATCGAGCAAAAAGTCGATTTTTTTTTCGTTTCACATGCTTTCAAACACAAATGAAATTTTTGAAAATCGAGTGAAGAGTCGATTTTTTTTCGTTTTTTACGCGTTTCACATGCTTTCAAACACAAATGAAATTTTCGAAAATCGAGCAAAAAGTCGATTTTTTTTTCGTTTCACATGCTTTCAAACACAAATGAATTTTTCTAAAATCGAGTGAAGAGTCGATTTTTTTTCGTTTTTTACGCGTTTCACATGCTCTCAAACACAAATGAAATTTTCGAAAATCGAGCAAAAAGTCGATTTTTTTTTTCGTTTCACATGCTTTCAAACACAAATGAAAATTTCGAAAATCGAGCAAAAAGTCGATTTTTTTTTCGTTTCACATGCTTTCAAACACAAATGAAATTTTCGAAAATCGAGCAAAAAGTCGATTTTTTTTTTCGTTTCACATGCTTTCAAACACAAATGAAATTTTCGAAAATCGAGTGAAGAGTCGATTTTTTTACGCGTTTCACATGCTTTCAAACACAAATGAAATTTTTGAAAATCGAGCAAAAAGTCGATTTTTTTTTCGTTTCACATGCTTTCAAACACAAATGAAATTTTCGAAAATCGAGCAAAAAGTCGATTTTTTTTTCGTTTCACATGCTTTCAAACACAAATGAAATTTTCGAAAATCGAGCAAAAAGTCAATTTTTTTTTTCGTTTCACATGCTTTCAAACACAAATGAAATTTTCGAAAATCGAGTGAAGAGTCGATTTTTATTTCGTTTATTACGCGTTTCACATGCTTTCAAACACAAACGATATTTTCGAAAATCGAGCAAAAAGTCGATTTTTTTTTCGTTTCACATGCATTCAAACACAAATGAAATTTTCGAAAATCGAGCAAAAAGTCGATTTTTTTTTTCGTTTCACATGCTTTCAAACACAAATGAAATTTTCGAAAATCGAGTGAAGAGTCGATTTTTATTTCGTTTATTACGCGTTTCACATGCTTTCAAACACAAACGATATTTTCGAAAATCGAGCAAAAAGTCGACTTTTTGCTCGATTTTCGAAAATTTCATTTGTGTTTGAAAGCATGTGAAACGAAAAAAAAATTGACTTTTTGCTCGATTTTCGAAAATTTCATTTGTGTTTGAAAGCATGTGAAACGAAAAAAAAATCGACTTTTTGCTCGATTTTCGAAAATTTTATTTATGTTTGAAAGCATATGAAACGAAAAAAAATCGACTTTTTGCTCGATTTTTGAAAATTTCATTTGTGTTTGAAAGCATGTGAAACGCGTAAAAAATCGACTCTTCACTCGATTTTCGAAAATTTCATTTGTGTTCGAAAGCATGTGAAACGAAAAAAAAAATCGACTTTTTGCTCGATTTTCGAAAATTTCATTTGTGTTTGAAAGCATGTGAAACGAAAAAAAAATCGACTTTTTGCTCGATTTTCGAAAATTTCATTTGTGTTTGAAAGCATGTGAAACGCGTAAAAAACGAAAAAAAATCGACTCTTCACTCGATTTTCGAAAATTTCATTTGTGTTTGAAAGCATGCGAAACGAAAAAAAAATCGACTTTTTGCTCGATTTTCGAAAATTTCATTTGTGTTTGAAAGCATGTGAAACGCGTAAACAACGAAAAAAAATCGACTCTTCACTCGATTTTCGAAAATTTCATTTGTGTTTGAAAGCATGTGAAACGAAAAAAAAAATTGACTTTTTGCTCGATTTTCGAAAATTTCATTTGTGTTTGAAAGCATGTGAAACGCGTAAAAAATTGACTATTCACTCGATTTTCGAAAATTTCATTTGTGTTTGAAAGCATGCGAAACGAAAAAAAAATCGACTTTTTGCTCGATTTTCGAAAATTTCATTTGTGTTTGAAAGCATGTGAAACGCGTAAAAAACGAAAAAAAATCGACTCTTCACTCGGTTTTCAAAAATTTCATTTGTGTTTGAAAGCATGTGAAACGAAAAAAAAATCGACTTTTTGCTCGATTTTCGAAAATTTCATTTGTGTTTGAAAGCATGTGAAACGAAAAAAAAATCGACTTTTTGCTCGATTTTCGAAAATTTCATTTGTGTTTGAGAGCATGTGAAACGAAAAAAAAATCGACTTTTTGCTCGATTTTCGAAAATTTCATTTGTGTTTGAAAGCATGTGAAACGAAAAAAAAATCGACTTTTTGCTCGATTTTCGAAAATTTCATTTGTGTTTGAAAGCATGTGAAACGCGTAAACAACGAAAAAAAATCGACTCTTCACTCGATTTTCGAAAATTTCATTTGTGTTTGAAAGCATGTGAAACGAAAAAAAAATCGACTTTTTGCTCGATTTTCGAAAATTTCATTTGTGTTTGAAAGCATGTGAAACGAAAAAAAAATTGACTTTTTGCTCGATTTTCGAAAATTTCATTTGTGTTTGAAAGCATGTGAAACGCGTAAAAAATCGACTATTCACTCGATTTTCGAAAATTTCATTTGTGTTTGAAAGCATGCGAAACGAAAAAAAATCGACTCTTCACTCGATTTTCGAAAATTTCATTTGTGTTTGAAAGCATGTGAAACGAAAAAAAAATCGACTTTTTGCTCGATTTTCGAAAATTTCATTTGTGTTTGAAAGCATGTGAAACGAAAAAAAAATCGACTTTTTGCTCAATTTTCGAAAATTTCATTTGTGTTTGAAAGCATGTGATACGAAAAAAAAATTGACTTTTTGCTCGATTTTCGAAAATTTCATTTGTGTTTGAAAGCATGTGAAACGAAAAAAAAATCGACTTTTTGCTCGATTTTCGAAAATTTCATTTGTGTTTGAAAGCATGTGAAACGAAAAAAAAATCGACTTTTTGCTCGATTTTCGAAAATTACATTTGTGCTTGAAAGCATGTGAATCGCGTAAAAAACGAAAAAAAATCGACCCTTTACTCGATTTTCGAAAATTTCATTTGTGTTTGAAAGCATGTGAAACGCGTAAAAAACGAAAAAAAATCGACTCTTCACTCGATTTTCGAAAATTTCATTTGTGTTTGAAAGCATGTGAAACGAAAAAAAACAAAAAAAATCGACTCTTCACTCGATTTTCGAAAATTTCATTTGTGTTTGAAAGCATGTGAAACGCGTAAAAAACAAAAAAAAATCGACTCATCACTCGATTTTCGAAAATTTCATTTGTGTTTGAAAGCATGTGAAACGAAAAAAAAATCGACTTTTTGCTCGATTTTCGAAAATTTAATTTGTGTTTGAAAGCATGTGAAACGAAAAAAAAATCGACTTTTTGCTCGATTTTCGAAAAATTCATTTGTGTTTGAAGCATGTGAAACGCGTAAAAAACAAAAAAAAATCGACTCTTCACTCGATTTTCGAAAATTTCATTTGTGTTTGAAAGCATGTGAAACGAAAAAAAAATCGACTTTTTGCTCGATTTTCGAAAATTTCATTTGTGTTTGAAAGCATGTGAAACGAAAAAAAAATCGACTTTTTGCTCGATTTTCGAAAATTTCATTTGTGTTTGAAAGCATGTGAAACGCGTAAAAAACAAAAAAAATCGACTCTTCACTCGATTTTCGAAAATTTCATTTGTGTTTGAAAGCATGTGAAACGAAAAAAAAATCGACTTTTTGCTCGATTTTCGAAAATTTCATTTGTGTTTGAAAGCATGTGAAACGAAAAAAAAATCGACTTTTTGCTCGATTTTCGAAAATTTCATTTGTGTTTGAAAGCATGTGAAACGCGTAAAAAACGAAAAAAAATCGACTCTTCACTCGATTTTCGAAAATTTCATTTGTGTTTGAAAGCATGCGAAACGAAAAAAAAATCGACTTTTTGCTCGATTTTCGAAAATTTCATTTGTGTTTGAAAGCATGTGAAACGCGTAAACAACGAAAAAAAATCGACTCTTCACTCGATTTTCGAAAATTTCATTTGTGTTTGAAAGCATGTGAAACGAAAAAAAAAATTGACTTTTTGCTCGATTTTCGAAAATTTCATTTGTGTTTGAAAGCATGTGAAACGCGTAAAAAACGAAAAAAAATCGACTATTCACTCGATTTTAGAAAAATTCATTTGTGTTTGAAAGCATGTGAAACGAAAAAAAAATCGACTTTTTGCTCGATTTTCGAAAATTTCATTTGTGTTTGAAAGCATGTGAAACGAATAAAAAATCGACTTTTTGGTCGATTTTCGAAAATTTTATTTGTGTTTGAAAGCATGTGAAACGCGTAAAAAACAAAAAAAATCGACTTATCACTCGATTTTCGAAAATTTCATTTGTGTTTGAAAGCATGTGAAACGAATAAAAAATCGAATTTTTGCTCGATTTTCGAAAATTTCATTTGTGTTTGAAAGCATGTGAAACGAAAAAAAAATCGACTTTTTGCTCGATTTTCGAAAATTTCATTTGTGTTTGAAAGCATGTGAAACGAAAAAAAATCCACTTTTTGCTCGATTTTCGAAAATTTCATTTGTGTTTGAAAGCATGTGAAACGAAAAAAAAATCTACTTTTTGCTCGATTTTCGAAAATTTCATTTGTGTTTGAAAGCATGTGAAACGCGTAAAAAACAAAAAAAATCGACTCTTCACTCGATTTTCGAAAATTTCATTTGTGTTTGAAAGCATGTGAAACGCGTAAAAAACAAAAAAAAAATCGACTCATCACTCGATTTTCGAAAATTTCATTTGTGTTTGAAAGCATGTGAAACGAAAAAAAAATCGACTTTTTGCTCGATTTTCGAAAATTTAATTTGTGTTTGAAAGCATGTGAAACGAAAAAAAAATCGACTTTTTGCTCGATTTTCGAAAAATTCATTTGTGTTTGAAGCATGTGAAACGCGTAAAAAACAAAAAAAAATCGACTCTTCACTCGATTTTCGAAAATTTCATTTGTGTTTGAAAGCATGTGAAACGAAAAAAAAATCGACTTTTTGCTCGATTTTCGAAAATTTCATTTGTGTTTGAAAGCATGTGAAACGAAAAAAAAATCGACTTTTTGCTCGATTTTCGAAAATTTCATTTGTGTTTGAAAGCATGTGAAACGCGTAAAAAACAAAAAAAATCGACTCTTCAATCGATTTTCGAAAATTTCATTTGTGTTTGAAAGCATGTGAAACGAAAAAAAAATCGACTTTTTGCTCGATTTTCGAAAATTTCATTTGTGTTTGAAAGCATGTGAAACGAAAAAAAAATCGACTTTTTGCTCGATTTTCGAAAATTTCATTTGTTTTTGAAAGCATGTGAAACGCGTAAAAAACAAATAAAAATCGACTCTTCACTCGATTTTCGAAAATTTCATTTGTGTTTGAAAGCATGTGAAACGAAAAAAAAATCGACTTTTTGCTCGATTTTCAAAAATTTCATTTGTGTTTGAAAGCATGTGAAACGAAAAAAAAATCGACTTTTTGCTCGATTTTCGAAAATTTCATTTGTGTTTGAAAGCATGTGAAACAAAAAAAAAATCGACTTTTTGCTCGATTTTCGAAAATTTCATTTGTGTTTGAAAGCATGTGAAACGCGTAAAAAACGAAAAAAAATCGACTCTTCCCTCGATTTTCAAAAATTTCATTTGTGTTTGAAAGCATGTGAAACGAAAAAAAAATCGACTTTTTGATCGATTTTCGAAAATTTCATTTGTGTTTGAAAGCATGTGAAACGAATAAAAAATCGACTTTTTGCTCGATTTTCGAAAATTTCATTTGTGTTTGAAAGCATGTGAAACGCGTAAAAAACGAAAAAAAAATCGACTATTCACTCGATTTTAGAAAAATTCATTTGTGTTTGAAAGCATGTGAAACGAAAAAAAAATCGACTTTTTGCTCGATTTTCGAAAATTTCATTTGTGTTTGAAAGCATGTGAAACGAATAAAAAATCGACTTTTTGGTCGATTTTCGAAAATTTCATTTGTGTTTGAAAGCATGTGAAACGAAAAAAAAATCGACTTTTTGCTCGATTTTCGAAAATTTCATTTGTGTTTGAAAGCATGTGAAACGCGTAAAAAACAAAAAAAATCGACTTATCACTCGATTTTCGAAAATTTCATTTGTGTTTGAAAGCATGTGAAACGAAAAAAAATCGACTTTTTGCTTGATTTTCGAAAATTTCATTTGTGTTTGAGAGCATGTGAAACGCGTAAAAAACGAAAAAAAATCGACTCTTTACTCGATTTTAGAAAAATTCATTTGTGTTTGAAAGCATGTGAAACGAAAAAAAAATCGACTTTTTGCTCGATTTTCGAAAATTTCATTTGTGTTTGAAAGCATGTGAAACGCGTAAAAAACGAAAAAAAATCGACTCTTCACTCGATTTTCAAAAATTTCATTTGTGTTTGAAAGCATGTGAAACGAAAAAAAAATCGACTATTGATCAATTTTCGAAAATTTCATTTGTGTTTGAAAGCATGTGAAACGCGTAAAAAACAGAAAAAATCGACTCATCACTCGATTTTCGAAAATTTCATTTGTGTTTGAAAGCATGTGAAACGAATAAAAAATCGACTTTTTGGTCGATTTTCGAAAATTTCTTTTGTGTTTGAAAGCATGTGAAACGAAAAAAAAATCGACTTTTTGCTCGATTTTCGAAAATTTCATTTGTGTTTGAAAGCATGTGAAACGAAAAAAAAAATCGACTTTTTGCTCGATTTTCGAAAATTTCATTTGTGTTTGAAAGCATGTGAAACGCGTAAAAAACGAAAAAAAATCGACTCTTCACTCGATTTTAGAAAAATTTATTTGTGTTTGAAAGCATGTGAAACGAAAAAAAATCGACTTTTGCTCGATTTTCGAAAATTTCATTTGTGTTTGATAGCATGTGAAATGCGTAAAAACGAAAAAAAATCGACTCTTCACTCGATTTTCGAAAATTTCATTTGTGTTTGAAAGCATGTGAAACGAAAAAAAAAATCGACTTTTTGCTCGATTTTCGAAAATATCGTTTGTGTTTGAAAGCATGTGAAACGCGTAAAAACGAAAAAAAATCGACTCTTCACTCGATTTTCGAAAATTTCATTTGTGTTTGAAAGCATGTGAAACGAAAAAAAAAATCGACTTTTTGCTCGATTTTCGAAAATATCGTTTGTGTTTGAAAGCATGTGAAACGCGTAATAAACGAAATAAAAATCGACTCTTCACTCGATTTTCGAACATTTCATTTGTGTTTGAAAGCATGTGAAACGAAAAAAAAATCGACTTTTTGCTCGATTTTCGAAAATTTCATTTGTGTTTGAAAGCATGTGAAACGAAAAAAAATCGACTTTTTGCTCGATTTTCGAAAATTTCATTTGTGTTTGAAAGCATGTGAAACGCGTAAAAAACGAAAAAAAATCGACTCTTCACTCGATTTTAGAAAAATTCATTTGTGTTTGAAAGCATGTGAAACGAAAAAAAAATCGACTTTTTGCTCGATTTTCGAAAATTTCATTTGTGTTTGAAAGCATGTGAAACGCGTAAAAAACGAAAAAAAATCGACTCTTTACTCGATTTTAGAAAAATTCATTTGTGTTTGAAAGCATGTGAAACGAAAAAAAATCGACTTTTTGCTCGATTTTCGAAAATTTCATTTGTGTTTGAAAGCATGTGAAACGCGTAAAAAACAAAAAAAAATCGACTCTTCACTCGATTTTCGAAAATTTCATTTGTGTTTGAAAGCATGTGAAACGAAAAAAAAATCGAATTTTTGCTCGATTTTCGAAAATTTCATTTGTGTTTGAAAGCATGTGAAACGAAAAAAAATCGACTTTTTGCTCGATTTTCGAAAATTTCAATTGTGTTTGAAAGCATGTGAAACGCGTAAAAAACGAAAAAAAATCGACTCTTCACTCGATTTTAGAAAAATTCATTTGTGTTTGAAAGCATTTGAAACGAAAAAAAAAATCGACTTTTTGCTCGATTTTCGAAAATTTCATTTGTGTTTGAAAGCATGTGAAACGAAAAAAAAATCGACTTTTTGCTCGATTTTCGAAAATTTCATTTGTGTTTGAAAGCATGTGAAACGAAAAAAAAATCGACTTTTTGCTCGATTTTCGAAAATTTCATTTGTGTTTGAAAGCATGTGAAACGAAAAAAAAATCGACTATTTGCTCGATTTTCGAAAATTTCATTTGTGTTTGAAAGCATGCGAAATGCGTAAAAAACGAAAAAAAATCGACTCTTCACTCGATTTTCGAAAATTTCATTTGTGTTTGAAAGCATGTGAAACGCGTAAAAAACGAAAAAAAATCGACTCTTCACTCGATTTTCGAAAATTTCATTTGTGTTTGAAAGCATGTGAAACGAAAAAAAAATCGACTTTTTGCTCGATTTTCGAAAATTTCATTTGTGTTTGAAAGCATGTGAAACGAAAAAAAAATCGACTTTTTGCTCGATTTTCGAAAATTTCATTTGTGTTTGAAAGCATGTGAAACGAAAAAAGAATTGACTTTTTGCTCGATTTTCGAAAATTTCATTTGTGTTTGATAGCATGTGAAACGCGTAAAAACAAAAAAAAAATCGACTCATCACTCGATTTTCGAAAATTTCATTTGTGTTTGAAAGCATGTGAAACGAAAAAAAAATCGACTTTTTGCTCGATTTTCGAAAATTTAATTTGTGTTTGAAAGCATGTGAAACGAAAAAAAAATCGACTTTTTGCTCGATTTTCGAAAAATTCATTTGTGTTTGAAGCATGTGAAACGCGTAAAAAACAAAAAAAAATCGACTCTTCACTCGATTTTCGAAAATTTCATTTGTGTTTGAAAGCATGTGAAACGAAAAAAAAATCGACTTTTTGCTCGATTTTCGAAAATTTCATTTGTGTTTGAAAGCATGTGAAACGAAAAAAAAATCGACTTTTTGCTCGATTTTCGAAAATTTCATTTGTGTTTGAAAGCATGTGAAACGCGTAAAAAACAAAAAAAATCGACTCTTCAATCGATTTTCGAAAATTTCATTTGTGTTTGAAAGCATGTGAAACGAAAAAAAAATCGACTTTTTGCTCGATTTTCGAAAATTTCATTTGTGTTTGAAAGCATGTGAAACGAAAAAAAAATCGACTTTTTGCTCGATTTTCGAAAATTTCATTTGTTTTTGAAAGCATGTGAAACGCGTAAAAAACAAATAAAAATCGACTCTTCACTCGATTTTCGAAAATTTCATTTGTGTTTGAAAGCATGTGAAACGAAAAAAAAATCGACTTTTTGCTCGATTTTCAAAAATTTCATTTGTGTTTGAAAGCATGTGAAACGAAAAAAAAATCGACTTTTTGCTCGATTTTCGAAAATTTCATTTGTGTTTGAAAGCATGTGAAACAAAAAAAAAATCGACTTTTTGCTCGATTTTCGAAAATTTCATTTGTGTTTGAAAGCATGTGAAACGCGTAAAAAACGAAAAAAAATCGACTCTTCCCTCGATTTTCAAAAATTTCATTTGTGTTTGAAAGCATGTGAAACGAAAAAAAAATCGACTTTTTGATCGATTTTCGAAAATTTCATTTGTGTTTGAAAGCATGTGAAACGAATAAAAAATCGACTTTTTGCTCGATTTTCGAAAATTTCATTTGTGTTTGAAAGCATGTGAAACGCGTAAAAAACGAAAAAAAAATCGACTATTCACTCGATTTTAGAAAAATTCATTTGTGTTTGAAAGCATGTGAAACGAAAAAAAAATCGACTTTTTGCTCGATTTTCGAAAATTTCATTTGTGTTTGAAAGCATGTGAAACGAATAAAAAATCGACTTTTTGGTCGATTTTCGAAAATTTCATTTGTGTTTGAAAGCATGTGAAACGAAAAAAAAATCGACTTTTTGCTCGATTTTCGAAAATTTCATTTGTGTTTGAAAGCATGTGAAACGCGTAAAAAACAAAAAAAATCGACTTATCACTCGATTTTCGAAAATTTCATTTGTGTTTGAAAGCATGTGAAACGAAAAAAAATCGACTTTTTGCTTGATTTTCGAAAATTTCATTTGTGTTTGAGAGCATGTGAAACGCGTAAAAAACGAAAAAAAATCGACTCTTTACTCGATTTTAGAAAAATTCATTTGTGTTTGAAAGCATGTGAAACGAAAAAAAAATCGACTTTTTGCTCGATTTTCGAAAATTTCATTTGTGTTTGAAAGCATGTGAAACGCGTAAAAAACGAAAAAAAATCGACTCTTCACTCGATTTTCAAAAATTTCATTTGTGTTTGAAAGCATGTGAAACGAAAAAAAAATCGACTATTGATCAATTTTCGAAAATTTCATTTGTGTTTGAAAGCATGTGAAACGCGTAAAAAACAGAAAAAATCGACTCATCACTCGATTTTCGAAAATTTCATTTGTGTTTGAAAGCATGTGAAACGAATAAAAAATCGACTTTTTGGTCGATTTTCGAAAATTTCTTTTGTGTTTGAAAGCATGTGAAACGAAAAAAAAATCGACTTTTTGCTCGATTTTCGAAAATTTCATTTGTGTTTGAAAGCATGTGAAACGAAAAAAAAAATCGACTTTTTGCTCGATTTTCGAAAATTTCATTTGTGTTTGAAAGCATGTGAAACGCGTAAAAAACGAAAAAAAATCGACTCTTCACTCGATTTTAGAAAAATTTATTTGTGTTTGAAAGCATGTGAAACGAAAAAAAATCGACTTTTGCTCGATTTTCGAAAATTTCATTTGTGTTTGATAGCATGTGAAATGCGTAAAAACGAAAAAAAATCGACTCTTCACTCGATTTTCGAAAATTTCATTTGTGTTTGAAAGCATGTGAAACGAAAAAAAAAATCGACTTTTTGCTCGATTTTCGAAAATATCGTTTGTGTTTGAAAGCATGTGAAACGCGTAAAAACGAAAAAAAATCGACTCTTCACTCGATTTTCGAAAATTTCATTTGTGTTTGAAAGCATGTGAAACGAAAAAAAAAATCGACTTTTTGCTCGATTTTCGAAAATATCGTTTGTGTTTGAAAGCATGTGAAACGCGTAATAAACGAAATAAAAATCGACTCTTCACTCGATTTTCGAACATTTCATTTGTGTTTGAAAGCATGTGAAACGAAAAAAAAATCGACTTTTTGCTCGATTTTCGAAAATTTCATTTGTGTTTGAAAGCATGTGAAACGAAAAAAAATCGACTTTTTGCTCGATTTTCGAAAATTTCATTTGTGTTTGAAAGCATGTGAAACGCGTAAAAAACGAAAAAAAATCGACTCTTCACTCGATTTTAGAAAAATTCATTTGTGTTTGAAAGCATGTGAAACGAAAAAAAAATCGACTTTTTGCTCGATTTTCGAAAATTTCATTTGTGTTTGAAAGCATGTGAAACGCGTAAAAAACGAAAAAAAATCGACTCTTTACTCGATTTTAGAAAAATTCATTTGTGTTTGAAAGCATGTGAAACGAAAAAAAATCGACTTTTTGCTCGATTTTCGAAAATTTCATTTGTGTTTGAAAGCATGTGAAACGCG
Source organism: Tachinus rufipes (assembly GCA_963932245.1). Classification (NCBI taxonomy): domain Eukaryota; kingdom Metazoa; phylum Arthropoda; class Insecta; order Coleoptera; family Staphylinidae; genus Tachinus; species Tachinus rufipes. The sequence goes on from OZ010742.1 coordinate 105,484,101, forward strand.
TAAAAAACAAAAAAAAATCGACTCTTCACTCGATTTTCGAAAATTTCATTTGTGTTTGAAAGCATGTGAAACGAAAAAAAAATCGAATTTTTGCTCGATTTTCGAAAATTTCATTTGTGTTTGAAAGCATGTGAAACGAAAAAAAATCGACTTTTTGCTCGATTTTCGAAAATTTCAATTGTGTTTGAAAGCATGTGAAACGCGTAAAAAACGAAAAAAAATCGACTCTTCACTCGATTTTAGAAAAATTCATTTGTGTTTGAAAGCATTTGAAACGAAAAAAAAAAATCGACTTTTTGCTCGATTTTCGAAAATTTCATTTGTGTTTGAAAGCATGTGAAACGAAAAAAAAATCGACTTTTTGCTCGATTTTCGAAAATTTCATTTGTGTTTGAAAGCATGTGAAACGAAAAAAAAATCGACTTTTTGCTCGATTTTCGAAAATTTCATTTGTGTTTGAAAGCATGTGAAACGAAAAAAAAATCGACTATTTGCTCGATTTTCGAAAATTTCATTTGTGTTTGAAAGCATGCGAAATGCGTAAAAAACGAAAAAAAATCGACTCTTCACTCGATTTTCGAAAATTTCATTTGTGTTTGAAAGCATGTGAAACGCGTAAAAAACGAAAAAAAATCGACTCTTCACTCGATTTTCGAAAATTTCATTTGTGTTTGAAAGCATGTGAAACGAAAAAAAAATCGACTTTTTGCTCGATTTTCGAAAATTTCATTTGTGTTTGAAAGCATGTGAAACGAAAAAAAAATCGACTTTTTGCTCGATTTTCGAAAATTTCATTTGTGTTTGAAAGCATGTGAAACGAAAAAAGAATTGACTTTTTGCTCGATTTTCGAAAATTTCATTTGTGTTTGATAGCATGTGAAACGCGTAAAAACGAAAAAAAATCGACTCTTCACTCGATTTTCGAAAATTTCATTTGTGTTTGAAAGCATGTGAAACGAAAAAAAAAATCGACTTTTTGCTCGATTTTCGAAAATATCGTTTGTGTTTGAAAGCATGTGAAACGCGTAATAAACGAAATAAAAATCGACTCTTCACTCGATTTTCGAACATTTCATTTGTGTTTGAAAGCATGTGAAACGAAAAAAAAATCGACTTTTTGCTCGATTTTCGAAAATTTCATTTGTGTTTGAAAGCATGTGAAACGAAAAAAAAATCGACTCTTCACTCGATTTTAGAAAAATTCATTTGTGTTTGAAAGCATGTGAAACGAAAAAAAATCGAATTTTTGCTCGATTTTCGAAAATTTCATTTGTGTTTGAAAGCATGTGAAACGCGTAAAAAACAAAAAAAATCGACTCTTCACTCGATTTTCGAAAATTTCATTTGTGTTTGAAAGCATGTGAAACGAAAAAAAAATCGACTTTTTGCTCGATTTTCGAAAATTTAATTTGTGTTTGAAAGCATGTGAAACGAAAAAAAAAATCGACTTTTTGCTCGATTTTCGAAAAATTCATTTGTGTTTGAAGCATGTGAAACGCGTAAAAAACAAAAAAAAATCGACTCTTCACTCGATTTTCGAAAATTTCATTTGTGTTTGAAAGCATGTGAAACGAAAAAAAAATCGACTTTTTGCTCGATTTTCGAAAATTTCATTTGTGTTTGAAAGCATGTGAAACGAAAAAAAAATCGACTTTTTGCTCGATTTTCGAAAATTTCATTTGTGTTTGAAAGCATGTGAAACGCGTAAAAAACAAAAAAAATCGACTCTTCAATCGATTTTCGAAAATTTCATTTGTGTTTGAAAGCATGTGAAACGAAAAAAAAATCGACTTTTTGCTCGATTTTCGAAAATTTCATTTGTGTTTGAAAGCATGTGAAACGAAAAAAAAATCGACTTTTTGCTCGATTTTCGAAAATTTCATTTGTTTTTGAAAGCATGTGAAACGCGTAAAAAACAAATAAAAATCGACTCTTCACTCGATTTTCGAAAATTTCATTTGTGTTTGAAAGCATGTGAAACGAAAAAAAAATCGACTTTTTGCTCGATTTTCAAAAATTTCATTTGTGTTTGAAAGCATGTGAAACGAAAAAAAAATCGACTTTTTGCTCGATTTTCGAAAATTTCATTTGTGTTTGAAAGCATGTGAAACGAATAAAAAATCGACTTTTTGGTCGATTTTCGAAAATTTCATTTGTGTTTGAAAGCATGTGAAACGAAAAAAAAATCGACTTTTTGCTCGATTTTCGAAAATTTCATTTGTGTTTGAAAGCATGTGAAACGCGTAAAAAACAAAAAAAATCGACTTATCACTCGATTTTCGAAAATTTCATTTGTGTTTGAAAGCATGTGAAACGAAAAAAAATCGACTTTTTGCTTGATTTTCGAAAATTTCATTTGTGTTTGAGAGCATGTGAAACGCGTAAAAAACGAAAAAAAATCGACTCTTTACTCGATTTTAGAAAAATTCATTTGTGTTTGAAAGCATGTGAAACGAAAAAAAAATCGACTTTTTGCTCGATTTTCGAAAATTTCATTTGTGTTTGAAAGCATGTGAAACGCGTAAAAAACGAAAAAAAATCGACTCTTCACTCGATTTTCAAAAATTTCATTTGTGTTTGAAAGCATGTGAAACGAAAAAAAAATCGACTATTGATCAATTTTCGAAAATTTCATTTGTGTTTGAAAGCATGTGAAACGCGTAAAAAACAAAAAAAATCGACTCATCACTCGATTTTCGAAAATTTCATTTGTGTTTGAAAGCATGTGAAACGAATAAAAAATCGACTTTTTGGTCGATTTTCGAAAATTTCTTTTGTGTTTGAAAGCATGTGAAACGAAAAAAAAATCGACTTTTTGCTCGATTTTCGAAAATTTCATTTGTGTTTGAAAGCATGTGAAACGAAAAAAAAAATCGACTTTTTGCTCGATTTTCGAAAATTTCATTTGTGTTTGAAAGCATGTGAAACGCGTAAAAAACGAAAAAAAATCGACTCTTCACTCGATTTTAGAAAAATTTATTTGTGTTTGAAAGCATGTGAAACGAAAAAAAATCGACTTTTGCTCGATTTTCGAAAATTTCATTTGTGTTTGATAGCATGTGAAATGCGTAAAAACGAAAAAAAATCGACTCTTCACTCGATTTTCGAAAATTTCATTTGTGTTTGAAAGCATGTGAAACGAAAAAAAAATCGACTTTTTGCTCGATTTTCGAAAATTTCATTTGTGTTTGAAAGCATGTGAAACGCGTAAAAAACAAAAAAAAATCGACTCTTCACTCGATTTTCGAAAATTTCATTTGTGTTTGAAAGCATGTGAAACGAAAAAAAAATCGAATTTTTGCTCGATTTTCGAAAATTTCATTTGTGTTTGAAAGCATGTGAAACGAAAAAAAAATCGACTTTTTGCTCGATTTTCGAAAATTTCATTTGTGTTTGAAAGCATGTGAAACGAAAAAAAATCGACTTTTTGCTCGATTTTCGAAAATTTCAATTGTGTTTGAAAGCATGTGAAACGCGTAAAAAACGAAAAAAAATCGACTCTTCACTCGATTTTAGAAAAATTCATTTGTGTTTGAAAGCATTTGAAACGAAAAAAAAATCGACTTTTTGCTCGATTTTCGAAAATTTCATTTGTGTTTGAAAGCATGTGAAACGAAAAAAAAATCGACTTTTTGCTCGATTTTCGAAAATTTCATTTGTGTTTGAAAGCATGTGAAACGAAAAAAAAATCGACTTTTGCTCGATTTTCGAAAATTTCATTTGTGTTTGAAAGCATGTGAAACGAAAAAAAAATCGACTATTTGCTCGATTTTCGAAAATTTCATTTGTGTTTGAAAGCATGCGAAATGCGTAAAAAACGAAAAAAAATCGACTCTTCACTCGATTTTCGAAAATTTCATTTGTGTTTGAAAGCATGTGAAACGCGTAAAAAACGAAAAAAAATCGACTCTTCACTCGATTTTCGAAAATTTCATTTGTGTTTGAAAGCATGTGAAACGAAAAAAAAATCGACTTTTTGCTCGATTTTCGAAAATTTCATTTGTGTTTGAAAGCATGTGAAACGAAAAAAAAAATCGACTTTTTGCTCGATTTTCGAAAATTTCATTTGTGTTTGAAAGCATGTGAAACGAAAAAAGAATTGACTTTTTGCTCGATTTTCGAAAATTTCATTTGTGTTTGATAGCATGTGAAACGCGTAAAAACGAAAAAAAATCGACTCTTCACTCGATTTTCGAAAATTTCATTTGTGTTTGAAAGCATGTGAAACGAAAAAAAAAATCGACTTTTTGCTCGATTTTCGAAAATATCGTTTGTGTTTGAAAGCATGTGAAACGCGTAATAAACGAAATAAAAATCGACTCTTCACTCGATTTTCGAACATTTCATTTGTGTTTGAAAGCATGTGAAACGAAAAAAAAATCGACTTTTTGCTCGATTTTCGAAAATTTCATTTGTGTTTGAAAGCATGTGAAACGAAAAAAAATCGACTCTTCACTCGATTTTAGAAAAATTCATTTGTGTTTGAAAGCATGTGAAACGAAAAAAAATCGAATTTTTGCTCGATTTTCGAAAATTTCATTTGTGTTTGAAAGCATGTGAAACGCGTAAAAAACAAAAAAAATCGACTCTTCACTCGATTTTCGAAAATTTCATTTGTGTTTGAAAGCATGTGAAACGAAAAAAAAATCGAATTTTTGCTCGATTTTCGAAAATTTCATTTGTGTTTGAAAGCATGTGAAACGCGTAAAAAACGAAAAAAAATCGATTCTTCACTCGATTTTAGAAAAATTAATTTGTGTTTGAAAGCATGTGAAACGAAAAAAAAATCGACTTTTTGCTCGATTTTCGAAAATTTCATTTGTGTTTGAAAGCATGTGAAACGCGAAAAAAACGAAAAAAAATCGACTCTTCACTCGATTTTAGAAAAATTCATTTGTGTTTGAAAGCATGTGAAACGAAAAAAAATCGACTTTTTGCTCGATTTTCGAAAATTTCATTTGTGTTTGAAAGCATGTGAAACGCGTAAAAAACAAAAAAAAATCGACTCTTCACTCGATTTTCGAAAATTTCATTTGTGTTTGAAAGCATGTGAAACGAAAAAAAAATCGAATTTTTGCTCGATTTTCGAAAATTTCATTTGTGTTTGAAAGCATGTGAAACGAAAAAAAAATCGACTTTTTGCTCGATTTTCGAAAATTTCATTTGTGTTTGAAAGCATGTGAAACGAAAAAAAAATCGACTTTTTGCTCGATTTTCGAAAATTTCATTTGTGTTTGAAAGCATGTGAAACGCGTAAAAAACAAAAAAAAATCGACTCTTCACTCGATTTTCGAAAATTTCATTTGTGTTTGAAAGCATGTGAAACGAAAAAAAAATCGAATTTTTGCTCGATTTTCGAAAATTTCATTTGTGTTTGAAAGCATGTGAAACGAAAAAAAAATCGACTTTTTGCTCGATTTTCGAAAATTTCATTTGTGTTTGAAAGCATGTGAAACGAAAAAAAAAATCGACTTTTTGCTCGATTTTCGAAAATTTCATTTGTGTTTGAAAGCATGTGAAACGAAAAAAAATCGACTTTTTGCTCGATTTTCGAAAATTTCATTTGTGTTTGAAAGCATGTGAAACGCGTAAAAAACGAAAAAAAATCGACTCTTCACTCGATTTTCGAAAATTTCATTTGTGTTTGAAAGCATGTGAAACGAAAAAAAAAATCGACTTTTTGCTCGATTTTCGAAAATTTCATTTGTGTTTGAAAGCATGTGAAACGAAAAAAAAAATCGACTTTTTGCTCGATTTTCGAAAATATCGTTTGTGTTTGAAAGCATGTGAAACGCGTAATAAACGAAATAAAAATCGACTCTTCACTCGATTTTCGAACATTTCATTTGTGTTTGAAAGCATGTGAAACGAAAAAAAAAACGACTTTTTGCTCGATTTTCGAAAATTTCATTTGTGTTTGAAAGCATGTGAAACGAAAAAAAATCGACTTTTTGCTCGATTTTCGAAAATTTCATTTGTGTTTGAAAGCATGTGAAACGAAAAAAAATCGACTTTTTGCTCGATTTTCGAAAATTTCATTTGTGTTTGAAAGCATGTGAAACGCGTAAAAAACGAAAAAAAATCGACTCTTCACTCGATTTTAGAAAAATTCATTTGTGTTTGAAAGCATGTGAAACGAAAAAAAAATCGACTTTTTGCTCGATTTTCGAAAATTTCATTTGTGTTTGAAAGCATGTGAAACGCGTAAAAAACAAAAAAAAATCGACTCTTCACTCGATTTTTGAAAATTTCATTTGTGTTTGAAAGCATGTGAAACGAAAAAAAAATCGAATTTTTGCTCGATTTTCGAAAATTTCATTTGTGTTTGAAAGCATGTGAAACGAAAAAAAAATCGACTTTCTGCTCGATTTTCGAAAATTTCATTTGTGTTTGAAAGCATGTGAAACGCGTAAAAAACGAAAAAAAATCGACTCTTCACTCGATTTTAGAAAATTTCATTTGTGTTTGAAAGCATGTGAAACGCGTAAAAAACGAAAAAAAATCGACTCTTCACTCGATTTTCGAAAATTTCATTTGTGTTTGAAAGCATGTGAAACGAAAAAAAAAATCGACTTTTTGCTCGATTTTCGAAAATTTCATTTGTGTTTGAAAGCATGTGAAACGAAAAAAAAATCGACTTTTTGCTCGATTTTCGAAAATTTCATTTGTGTTTGAAAGCATGTGACGAAAAAAAAATCGACTTTTTGCTCGATTTTCGAAAATTTCATTTGTGTTTGATAGCATGTGAAACGCGTAAAAACGAAAAAAAATGGACTCTTCACTCGATTTTCGAAAATTTCATTTGTGTTTGAAAGCATGTGAAACGAAAAAAAAAATCGACTTTTTGCTCGATTTTCGAAAATATCGTTTGTGTTTGAAAGCATGTGAAACGCGTAATAAACGAAATAAAAATCGACTCTTCATTCGATTTTCGAACATTTCATTTGTGTTTGAAAGCATGTGAAACAAAAAAAAAATCGACTTTTTGCTCGATTTTCGAAAATTTCATTTGTGTTTGAAAGCATGTGAAACAAAAAAAAATCGACTTTTTGCTCGATTTTCGAAAATTTCATTTGTGTTTGAGAGCATGTAAAACGCGTAAAAAACGAAAAAAATCGACTCTTCACCCGATTTTAGAAAAATTCATTTGTGTTTGAAAGCATGTGAAACGAAAAAAAAATCGACTTTTTGCTCGATTTTCGAAAATTTCATTTGTGTTTGAAAGCATGTGAAACGCGTAAAAAACGAAAAAAAAATCGACTCTTCTCTCGATTTTCAAAAATTTCATTTGTGTTTGAAAGCATGTGAAACGCGTAAAAAACGAAAAAAAATCGACTCTTCACTCGATTTTCAAAAATTTCATTTGAGTTTGAAAGCATGTGAAACGAAAAAAAAATCGACTTTTTGCTCGATTTTCGAAAATTTCATTTGTGTTTGAAAGCATGTGAAACGAAAAAAAAATCGACTTTTTGCTCGATTTTCGAAAATTTCATTTGTGTTTGATAGCATGTGAAACGCGTAAAAACGAAAAAAAATGGACTCTTCACTCGATTTTCGAAAATTTCATTTGTGTTTGAAAGCATGTGAAACGAAAAAAAAAATCGACTTTTTGCTCGATTTTCGAAAATATCGTTTGTGTTTGAAAGCATGTGAAACGCGTAATAAACGAAATAAAAATCGACTCTTCATTCGATTTTCGAACATTTCATTTGTGTTTGAAAGCATGTGAAACAAAAAAAAAATCGACTTTTTGCTCGATTTTCGAAAATTTCATTTGTGTTTGAAAGCATGTGAAACAAAAAAAATCGACTTTTTGCTCGATTTTCGAAAATTTCATTTGTGTTTGAGAGCATGTAAAACGCGTAAAAAACGAAAAAAATCGACTCTTCACCCGATTTTAGAAAAATTCATTTGTGTTTGAAAGCATGTGAAACGAAAAAAAAATCGACTTTTTGCTCGATTTTCGAAAATTTCATTTGTGTTTGAAAGCATGTGAAACGCGTAAAAAACGAAAAAAAAATCGACTCTTCTCTCGATTTTCAAAAATTTCATTTGTGTTTGAAAGCATGTGAAACGCGTAAAAAACGAAAAAAAATCGACTCTTCACTCGATTTTCAAAAATTTCATTTGAGTTTGAAAGCATGTGAAACGAAAAAAAAATCGACTTTTTGCTCGATTTTCGAAAATTTCATTTGTGTTTGAAAGCATGTGAAACGAAAAAAAAATCGACTTTTTGCTCGATTTTCGAAAATTTCATTTGTGTTTGAAAGCATGTGAAACGAAAAAAAAATCGACTATTTGCTCGATTTTCGAAAATTTCATTTGTGTTTGAAAGCATGTGAAACGCGTAAAAAACGAAAAAAAATCGACTCTTCACTCGATTTTCGAAAATTTCATTTGTGTTTGAAAGCATGTGAAACGAAAAAAAAATCGACTTTTTGCTCGATTTTCGAAAATTTCATTTGTGTTTGAAAGCATGTGAAACGAAATAAAAATCGACTTTTTGCTCGATTTTCGAAAATTTCATTTGTGTTTGAAAGCATGTGAAACGAAAAAAAAATCGACTTTTTGCTCGATTTTCGAAAATTTCATTTGTGTTTGATAGCATGTGAAACGCGTAAAAACGAAAAAAAATCGACTCTTTACTCGATTTTCGAAAATTTCATTTGTGTTTGAAAGCATGTGAAACGAAAAAAAAAATCGACTTTTTGCTCGATTTTCGAAAATTTCATTTGTGTTTGAAAGCATGTGAAACGAAAAAAAAATCGACTATTTGCTCGATTTTCGAAAATTTCATTTGTGTTTGAAAGCATGTGAAACGCGTAATAAACGAAATAAAAATCGACTCTTCATTCGATTTTCGAACATTTCATTTGTGTTTGAAAGCATGTGAAACGAAAAAAAAATCGACTTTTTGCTCGATTTTCGAAAATTTCATTTGTGTTTGAAAGCATGTGAAACGAAAAAAAATCGACTTTTTGCTCGATTTTCGAAAATTTCATTTGTGTTTGAAAGCATGTGAAACGAAAAAAAATCGACTTTTTGCTCGTTTTCGAAAATTTCATTTGTGTTTGAAAGCATGTGAAACGCGTAAAAAACGAAAAAAAATCGACTCTTCACTCGATTTTAGAAAAATTCATTTGTGTTTGAAAGCATGTGAAACGAAAAAAAAATCGACTTTTTGCTCGATTTTCGAAAATTTCATTTGTGTTTGAAAGCATGTGAAACGAAAAAATAATCGTCTTTTTGCTCGATTTTCGAAAATTTCATTTGTGTTTGAAAGCATGTGAAACGAAAAAAAAATCGACTTTTTGCTCGATTTTCGAAAAATTCATTTGTGTTTGAAAGCATGTGAAACGCGTAAAAAACAAAAAAATCGACTCTTCACTCGATTTTCGAAAATTTCATTTGTGTTTGAAAGCATGTGAAACGAAAAAAAAATCGACTTTTTGCTCGATTTTCGAAAAATTCATTTGTGTTTGAAAGCATGTGAAACGCGTAAAAAACAAAAAAAAATCGACTCTTCACTCGATTTTCGAAAATTTCATTTGTGTTTGAAAGCATGTGAAACGAAAAAAAAATCGACTTTTTGCTCGATTTTCGAAAATTTCATTTGTGTTTGAAAGCATGTGAAACGAAAAAAAAAATCGACTTTTTGCTCGATTTTCGAAAATTTTATTTGTGTTTGATAGCATGTGAAACGCGTAAAAACGAAAAAAAATCGACTCTTCACTCGATTTTCGAAAATTTCATTTGTGTTTGAAAGCATGTGAAACGAAAAAAAATCGACTTTTTGCTCGATTTTCGAAAATTTCATTTGTGTTTGATAGCATGTGAAACGCGTAAAAACGAAAAAAAATCGACTCTTCACTCGATTTTCGAAAATTTCATTTGTGTTTGAAAGCATGTGAAACGAATAAAAAATCGACTTTTTGCTCGATTTTCGAAAATATCGTTTGTGTTTGAAAGCATGTGAAACGCGTAATAAACGAAATAAAAATCGACTCTTCACTCGATTTTCGAACATTTCATTTGTGTTTGAAAGCATGTGAAACGAAAAAAAAATCGACTTTTTGCTCGATTTTCGAAAATTTCATTTGTGTTTGAAAGCATGTGAAACGAAAAAAAATCGACTTTTTGCTCGATTTTCGAAAATTTCTTTTGTGTTTGAAAGCATGTGAAACGAAAAAAACGAAAAAAAATCGACTCTTCACTCGATTTTAGAAAAATTCATTTGTGTTTGAAAGCATGTGAACGAAAATAAAATCGACTTTTTGCTCGATTTTCGAAAATTTCATTTGTGTTTGAAAGCATGTGAAACGAAAAAAAAATCGACTATTTGCTCGATTTTCGAAAATTTCATTTGTGTTTGAAAGCATGTGAAACGCATAAAAAACGAAAAAAAATCGACTCTTCTCTCGATTTTCAAAAATTTCATTTGTGTTTGAAAGCATGTGAAACGCGTAAAAAACAAAAAAAATCGACTCTTCACTCGATTTTCGAAAATTTCATTTGTGTTTGAAAGCATGTGAAACGAAAAAAAAATCGACTCTTCACTCGATTTTCGAAAATTTCATTTGTGTTTGAAAGCATGTGAAACGAAAAAAAAATCGACTTTTTGCTCGATTTTCGAAAATTTCATTTGTGTTTGAAAGCATGTGAAACGAAAAAAAAATCGACTTTTTGCTCGATTTTCGAAAATTTCATTTGTGTTTGATAGCATGTGAAACGCGTAAAAACGAAAAAAAATCGACTCTTCACTCGATTTTCGAAAATTTCATTTGTGTTTGAAAGCATGTGAAACGAAAAAAAAATCGACTTTTTGCTCGATTTTCGAAAATTTCATTTGTGTTTGAAAGCATGTGAAACGAAAAAAAAATCGACTTTTTGCTCGATTTTCGAAAATTTCATTTGTGTTTGATAGCATGTGAAACGCGTAAAAACGAAAAAAAATCGACTCTTCACTCGATTTTCGAAAATTTCATTTGTGTTTGAAAGCATGTGAAACGAAAAAAAAATCGACTTTTTGCTCGATTTTCGAAAATTTCATTTGTGTTTGAAAGCATGTGAAACGAAAAAAAAATCGACTTTTTGCTCGATTTTCGAAAATTTTATTTGTGTTTGAAAGCATGTGAAACGCGTAAAAAACAAAAAAAATCGACTCTTCACTCGATTTTCGAAAATTTCATTTGTGTTTGGAAGCATGTGAAACGAAAAAAAAATCGACTTTTTGCTCGATTTTCGAAAATTTCATTTGTGTTTGAAAGCATGTGAAACGCGTAAAAAACGAAAAAAAATCGACTCTTCACTTGATTTTAGAAAAATTCATTTGTGTTTGAAAGCATGTGAAACGAAAAAAAAATCGACTTTTTGCTCGATTTTCGAAAATTTCATTTGTGTTTGAAAGCATGTGAAACGCGTAAAAAACGAAAAAAAATCGACTCTTCACTTGATTTTAGAAAAATTCATTTGTGTTTGAAAGCATGTGAAACGAAAAAAAAATCGATTTTTTGCTCGATTTTCGAAAATTTCATTTGTGTTTGAAAGCATGTGAAACGAAAAAAAAATCGACTATTTGCTCGATTTTCGAAAATTTCATTTGTGTTTGAAAGCATGTGAAACGCGTAAAAAACGAAAAAAAATTGACTCTTCACTCGATTTTCGAAAATTTCATTTGTGTTTGAAAGCATGTGAAACGCGTAAAAAACGAAAAAAAATCGACTCTTCACTCGATTTTCGAAAATTTCATTTGTGTTTGAAAGCATGTGAAACGAAAAAAAAAATCGAATAGAGTCGATTTTTTTTCGTTTTTTACGCGTTTCACATGCTTTCAAAAACAAATGAAATTTTCGAAAATCGAGCAAAAGTCGATTTATTTTTCGTTTCACATGCTTTCAAACACAAATGAAATTTTCGAAAATCGAGCAAAAAGTCGATTTTTTTTTTCGTTTCACATGCTTTCAAACACAAATGAAATGTTCGAAAATCGAGCAAAAAAGTCGATTTTTTTTGTTTCACATGCTTTCAAACACAAATGAAATTTTCAAAAATCGAATAGAGTCGATTTTTTTTCGTTTTTTACGCGTTTCACATGCTTTCAAACACAAATGAAATTTTTGAAAATCGAGCAAAAAGTCGATTTGTTTTTCGTTTCACATGCTTTCAAAAACAAATGAAATTTTCGAAAATCGAGCAAAAAATCGATTTGTTTTTCGTTTCACATGCTTTCAAAAACAAATGAAATTTTCAAAAATCGAGCAAAAAGTCGATTTTTTTTTCGTTTCACATGCAAAAATCGAGTGAAGAGTCGATTTTTTTTACGTTTTTTACGCGTTTCACATGCTTTCAAACACAAATGAAATTTTCGAAAATCGAGCAAAAAGTCGATTTTTTATTCGTTACACATGCTTTCAAACACAAATGAAATTTTCGAAAATCGAGCAAAAAGTCGATTTTTTTTTCGTTTCACATGCTTTCAACACAAATGAAATTTTTGAAAATCGAGTGAAAAGTCGATTTTTTTTTCGTTTTTTACGCGTTTCACATGCTTTCAAACACAAATGAAATTTTCGAAAATCGAGTGAAGAGTCGATTTTTTTTCGTTTTTTACGCGTTTCACATGCTTTCAAACACAAATGAAATTTTCGAAAATCGAGCAAAAAGTCGATTTTTTTTTTCGATTCACATGCTTTCAAACACAAATGAAATTTTCGAAAATCGAGTGAAGAGTCGATTTTTTACGCGTTTCACATGCTTTCAAACACAAATGAAATTTTCGAAAATCGAGCAAAAAGTCGATTTTTTTTTCGTTTCACATGCTTTCAAACACAAATGAAATTTTCGAAAATCGAGCAAAAAGTCGATTTTTTTTTTCGTTTCACATGCTTTCAAACACAAATGAAATTTTCGGAAATCGAGCAAAAAGTCGATTTTTTTTTTGTTTCACATGCTTTCAAACACAAATGAAATTTTCGAAAATCGAGCAAAATGTCGATTTTTTTTCGTTTCACATGCAAAAATCGAGTGAAGGGTCGATTTTTTTTCGTTTTTTACGATTTTCACATGCTTTCAAACACAAATGAAATTTTCAAAAATCGAGCGAAGGGTCGATTTTTATTCGTTTTTTACGCGTTTCACATGCAAACAAACACAAATGAAATTTTCGAAAATCGAGCAAAAAGTCGATATTTTTTCGTTTCGCATGCTTTCAAACACAAATGAAATTTTCGAAAATCGAGCAAAGAGTCGATTTTTTTTTTCGTTTCACATGCTTTCAAACACAAATGAAATTTAAAAAAATCGAGCAAAAAGTCGAATTTTTTTCGTTTCACATGCAAAAACCGAGTAGAGTCGATTTTTTTTCGTTTTTTACGCGTTTCACATGCTTTCAAACACAAATGAAATTTTCGAAAATCGAGCAAAAAGTCGATTTTTTTTTCGTTTCACATGCTTTCAAACACAAATGAAATTTTCGAAAATCGAGCAAAAAGTCGATTTTTTTTTTGTTTCACATGCTTTCAAACACAAATAAAATTTTAAAAAATCGAGCAAAATGTCGATTTTTTTTCGTTTCACATGCAAAAATCGAGTGAAGAATCGATTTTTTTTCGTTTTTTACGCGTTTCACATGCTTTCAAACACAAATGAAATTTTCGAAAATCGAGCAAAAAGTCGATTTTTTTTTCGTTTCACATGCTTTCATACACAAATGAAATTTTCAAAAATCGAGTGAAGAGTCAATTTTTTTTCGTTTTTTACGCGTTTCACATGCTTTCAAACACAAATGAAATTTTCGAAAATCGAGCAAAAAGTCTATTTTTTTTCGTTTCACATGCTTTCAAACACAAATGAAATTTTAAAAAATC